>CM062246.1:44511630-44694876 GCA_031216285.1 Syzygium syzygioides
CTTTCCTCGGCCCATTTTTGGTGGGAGGATTTCCCTCTTGTTTTCTTGCTTTGTCTTGCTGTAGGTTTGAAGCTGAAAAAAGGGAGAGATCTTTACCCGTTTTTAGCTCCCCCGAGTCTCTAGGATTATATATTGTTGCAAGAAGAAAAGCCAAAGATTAGGAGTATATAAAAGAGCAAATTCAGCAAATTAAGCATGAACATAATGCACTACTTCTTCAGCTCAGATTTAAAAGTGCATCTCCTTTTTTTGATACGCAAACAAGATTAAATGATGGAGTTGAAGAGACAAATTGAGGACTGTCATCAGAAGTGGAAACTCATAGCTTCCAAAAAACCCTAGTTTGCTTATACTTGCATATACCTGTGCACAAAACAAGCGGAGACAGAGCGGGAGAGAGAGACAGAGACAGAGAGATTGGTATTACCATCTTCTTCTCCTTCCTTTGCTTGTCGGATTGGAAGATGAGCCTGAAAGCTTGTCTTATGAAGTTATTGAGCTGAGAAACTCTCTATAATTAGACCAACTTTAGTTTACTAGTTACCAAAGAGCCTTTATGGCTTAGCCCCAAAATCATGCAAAAGGTCTAAAGGTTCACATGTGAGACTCTGATCGTGGATTTGAAATTTTATTTTTTTTGCCAATTAATTCATATGCAATAGAGAAGTAAAAAGCAATGATGATAAGAGTGTCATAACATGCATGTGGTTGGTGGCAAAGAAAAAAGAAAAATAGGTAGTTTCCATCTCATATACATAACACTAAGTCCCTTTCTTATTATCCTCGCTTTTAATTTACAGACAAGCTCTTGCAATTATACCCTTTCAAAGGAGAACATTAGATATATGGCCTTGAAATAAATGGAATTAGGAGACTAGTTTAGCTAGTTATGACAAGAGAATAACTCAAAAACTTGATCGATGCATTTCGGTAGTAAACATGCTTCAGCATATAAAAAGTTTAGAGAACATGTTGTCCAAGGAAACATGGGACATCTCATTTCTAAATCAATCTTTATATTCGTATCATTCATATATATCAAACCCTTAACTCACATTCCTTTTGATACCCTGTGAACTGGCTTCATCTCAAGTTTATATAGAAATCGTAGCCGCAAGATTTAAGTTTTAAAGGGGGAACTTGCATGCACATACGTTATTGGAAGGACATAGGTCAGACCCAACATTGACTAATTCTACATAGAATTTTAAATCAGAAGAGGGAGGAAAATTTTAGTTATTGTTAGTATCAAACTCTTAAAACCAATTGAACGGAAAAAGAAAAAGACCCCAAATAATGGGGGAGTAATCGACATTATTTCGTTCTTTTTACCAGGGATAATTATTGCATGGTGATGATGGTACCATGAGGTAATTTTAAATACTTGCATGATTAAGTAATCTTTCGCTATCTCCTAGTGAAGGAGGTGGGAACAAAGGGTGGACGTCATGCTGTGACTAATAACCACTCACTCTCTCTCTCTCTCTCTCTCTCTCTCTCTCTCTCTCTCATTGCTCTGTCCACGACCCAAGTGGAGCTTTATGAGTTTTGCCAATTCTAGGGCAAGTTCAAAACGTAGAAACAAGACCAGGTTGCCATGAATGGAAGTCACAGCTGCCAAGTTTTCCATTTTTCGAAACGGCAAAGTGCGTGAATCTGATGGGGGTAGTGCCTGTCACGCTTCAGAGTCAGTTCCTTGGCTCGCTTACTGATTAAGCATCATTGCAAACTCCATTAACATCCATCAAATGTATATACTTATAGTGAATGAAACATGCAGTGTCATTAGGACAGTGTGTGCGTGTTTGAATTGGAGTAAGTGGTAACAACACGCCATCTCATAAGCACGTAGATATGACCGCGGAGAAACTACCCAATTTGTTTCTCCGCGTTGTGTACGCTGGACAAACTTCCAAGCAAGCTCAAACAGAAAGACTTGAGAAGTTTCTTAGCACTTAACTTTGTTCAAAAAAGGAAAACAAGGCGGGCGTTTGTTGTAATATTCTTCTGTGGTCAATATTAGAATGTTGGAAGCAAATCGAGAGAATATTTGGATGTTAGAAGAGGACTTGTGATAAAGACAAAGCTTTAGGGTAAGCATGGATTCTGGGTAGACAATGGAATTGACAAAGACCAGCCTTATTGGTTCACATGGGAATCGGCTCGGTTCTTGACTTAGAAAAGTTGGAATGGGTAAAGACCAGTTAGGTCCTCGGTTTTCATGTTGGAACTGGAGATTCTAACCAAAATTAATAACAAGTCCAATTATGTTGGTTGCATGGTAGGCATTTCCATTGTAGCGTAGTAGATTCCGTGGTAAAACTGCCGATGCCAAGATAGTTCCCTGCTGTTGCACGATAGAATCAACTATAGAAATAATTCCCCGGACAAGCTTAAGGAAAGCTCATTTTGATCCAAATTATCTTGATATCATTACTTTCAATGAAAAATTATCAATTTTATCTAAAGGAAGCTAGTCAATTCCTTCACAGTTTTAGAAGATACCCATTAATAAGTGTAGCATCCGAAAAGCCCCTAGCACATATATGCGAGAGAATATCTCACTTAAAAAGGTCATAACGTGAGAGTGGATGCCCACACATATGTCACTCCTCATGGCCAACCAACACACGGTTTTGGAGCAGTGAAAGACAAGGCAAACCTGCAATTAATCTCTTGAATGGGAAACAAGAACACTTAGGTTATCAATATTTTCGTTTCTTCTAACCTTAAATGGATCGCAACGGCATATTGTTTGAAATTCATCTTCCACATCAACGTCCCCTTTGGAGGATGACCAGAGCATTAAAGAGAGTCCAAAGCACATGATTGTAATCGAAAAGGACTCAAAATTTGATATTTCACAGCAAGAGGTTAACGACAATTTGGTTATCTCTGAAAATGCATGATATAGAGTCGATTTTTCACGATGTATGATCCAATTCGACTTCCTCAAGGTGTTATTGTTGTGACAATGCAAACACCATATGCCACCTTCGGTAAGTGTGACTAAGGATGTTGAATTTCATTCTATGTAGATGTGTTCTCTATGACCATTTATATGAGTTCCTCCTGTCAAGTGATACAGCAAAAAGAGCATAAAGCTCATCACACAAGCTATAACTTGTCGGTGAGTAAACCCTTCCTAGAGCTAGCTGTATATACTATCTCATGAAGTTCTGATCAAGTATTACACCTAGGAAACAAATTACGAATCATTATAAGCAACCCTTTGCCTGCCTAGAACTAAAAGCTGTAGTTTTATTGTGTCCATTTCATTCTGGATGGCCTCCAACTTTCTTGTAAATTCAACTGCTTCCTAACCTCATTTAACAACAAAGTAAATGTACTAGATGTGTGCGAGCTAGCGCGAGCAAGGGTAAAAAATGTTAAAGATGTTGAACCAAATTATGTAGTTTCTTGATGTGGGACCTATACCCACAAATTCGAGGTTTATAGGGGTATGTTCTTGAGACAAAGCCGTTACCTCATTCAGAAGTAGGGTGGTGCCCATTGGTCTTAAGGCAAAGAAACACTCTTTTTCCCATTTCACACCAAGGATGTACATGTACATACAATGCAACCCAGAAGCATAAAAAGAAGTTAATCGCAGTTTATAAGACATTGAAGCTTTTCCATTACCAATTCCACAAGATTATGAGATATCGAATGTCATTGAGCTGGAAAACAAACCCTAGTTAGGGAACACTTGTTAGGAACATCTATATTTGGAAGTACAAAGGTTGATTGTCTAGATTGGTCCCCCCACGGCTCCTTTTGCCATCATCACTCTCACCCAGCTAGTTTCTGCCCTTGGCCAGTCTATTGCAAATTTTCAAACAGTAGCTTTCTCAAGCCTGTGTGGACATGAAGCTGCATGAAGTTGAAGAGAATGCCAACGTCATGACTGAATGGGACCGTACGGTGAAAGCAAGCAACAAGAGAATTTGTGCTTTTGTCTAAAAATGAAAGGCAGTTTCGCGTCGACTTCAACATCATCCTCTTTCCATGGCCTTTCCAGGCATGCATTGCATCATTCAAAAATTGAGCTACTTTCATGGTAGAGAGAGAGAGGGTGTTGATTTTGGGAGGTATGATATTAATTTTGTTTTGGCCTAGTGTTAACTGGGCTATTATAATTAAATTTAATGGAGAATATCCCTATCTTTCTTCTGCCACAATTCGATAGTCTTCTTTTGCACTCATCTTCCAGATCATGAAATTTTGTGAATTCCTACAAACATACATAGCCTAGACACAGACTAGCTATGAATGTTCTCCAAAAAAAAAAGATAATTATGTATAAATGATCAACCAAAGATCCAAACATTATCAATTAAGAAGTTTGCATCGGAATGTGGTTGGAAGTTGCGTATGAGATAAAAGTGGAAGCACTACTTTCATTGACCAAATAAATGACAGGGTACCCATTTAATGAAACACTTAAAATATGATAAATAATAGCATTTTTCATGTTTTATTATATTTAGAGTCTAAAAGCTTGATATTACATTCGTGTCCATGGATCGCATTTCGTTTTGTGAATCGATATAGACGGCTTGAGATTTCACTCATATGAAATCATGACCATTTAAGGTGACTCTCACCATCAATTAGTGACCGTCCATTATAGTAATTTTATCCTGAAATCGCATTTAATAAAGGAGGCAAACGAGAGGTCCGGAAATATTTGAACTCGCAACCTCCTACTCTGATATCATATGAAATTTTGTGGAATCATTATCAATTATTTTAATTGTCAATTTTATTTGAAAGAAGTGAGTCGATCAATTCACAAAAATCAGAAGATAACTCATTGTGAAACATATATCTAAAAAGTCCCTAGAAAATATGAGAAAATTACCAAAAAATCCTAAACCTATTGCATTTGTGCCAATTCAGTCATAAATCTTTTAACTTGGCCAAATAGTCCTAAACCTTTCACAATTTGCCAATGTGGTCCATCCGATCAATTTTGGCCGGAAATCGCTAACATAGACGTTGGCGGTCCTACGATATGACACCGGCGCTAATGTGGACTTTTTTTAAATTTTATTCTTTTCTTTTTTTCTCTTTTATTTTTTTTATTATAGCAGTTAGCAAGGACCAGTGAGGGCCAAGTGACCCTCACCGACCACTAGGCAAGGACCTACAAGCCCTCACCAGACAGTGGTGAGGGTTAAGGCCCTCGCCCATGCCCTTGCCAGCTGCAAGCGAGGCAACCATTGTCCAAATTTGGCGAGGGCAACCCTCACCCAAGCGAGGCTGTCCCTCGCCAGATCGGGCAAGAGCGACCCTCGCCTAGCTCTCTTCGACCATTGCCTGAGACCAACCACCGGCAAAACGGAAGAAAAAAACAAAAAAAGGAAAAAAAAAAGAAAAGAAAGAAAAAAGAAAAAAATTAAAAATTATCCACGTCAACACCGACCATCCTATGTGGCGTAGTCAGCGCTGATTGGACTGCCATGTCAACGTTTCTCAGTTAAAATTGATTAAAAGGTTTAAAACCGAATTGGCACAATTAAAAAGTTTATTGCTGAATTGGCACAAATATAATAAATTTAAGATTTTTTTGATAATTTTCCCTTCTCATACGGAAGGATACCTCACTTAGAAAGGTCATAACATGAGAGTGGATGCCTACATATCCGTGACTCCTCATGGCCAAGCAAGACACGAGTTTGGAGCAGTGAAATGCAAGGAAAATCTGCAATTTATCTCTTGAGAGAGCAAGAAACACTCGGATTACCATACTTTAGTTTCGCTTCCCATAAATGGATCGCAATGGCAAGCTGTTTGAAGTTCATTTTCCACAGGAAAGTCACCCCTGGAGGATGATCAGAGCATTAAAGAGAGTCCAAAGCACGTAATCATAATCGAAAAAGACTCGAAATCTGATAATTCACTGCCAGAGGTTAGAGACAACAGGTTACTCTATGAAAATGCTTGGTCTTCCACGATGAATGATCGAATCCCACTTTCCGAATTCGACGCGGTTTTGTTGCGACAGTGCAAACAATCTTTGCCATCTTCTGCAAGCGTGCAATTAAAAGCTCTACTGAGAATTCTAATCTTTATTTTATGTAGATGTGCGAGGAAGAAAGCTTCCTATGAAAATTCGTATTAGCTCCTGCTTTGGAGTTATTCAGGAAAAAGAGCATGAAATGCTCATCACACTAGCTATAGCTTTTCGGTGAGCAAACCCTAGCTGGAGCAAGTTGTATATACTGTCTCATGAAGTTCTGATCAAGTATTAACCCTAGGAAATAAATTACGAATCGTCATAAGCAACACTTTGCCTGCCTAGAATTGGAAGCTGTAGTTTTTACAGTGTCCATTTCGTTCCAGATGGCCTCGAATTTTCTCGTGAATTCAAAGCTCATTCAACAACAAATCAAGTGTAATAAAATGTGTGTGAGTTCGCACAAGTGAGGTTAAAGAACGCTAAATATGTCAAACCGAATCATGCAGTCATTGTTTTCTTAAAGGGACAATAATCAAAAAAATTATAAACTTATTGCACTTATGCCCATTTAGTCATAAACATTTTCATGTTTTACCAATTTAGTCTATTTGGTTAATTTTGATCATAAATTACTGATGTGGACGCCAACCGTCCCACGTGGCATGGCCGGCACTGACATTGACATTTTTAAATAATTTTTTGAATTTTTTTTATAATTTTTTTGTTTTTCTTTTCTTTTCTTTTGACTGGGGGCCAGCAACCCTCGCCGGCACTAAGCAAGGGTGTCACAGTCCTCACCAGCCACTAGATGAGGGCTTGCGCGCACTTTTTGTGGCCAACAAGGGTGTGGCAACCCTCACCCAATGCCCTCACCGACAAAAGCAAGAGGGAGGGTGTTAGGCCCCTTGCCTAGATTAGTCAAGGGTCACGATGCCCAAATCCGACAAGGGTGTCGTGGCCCTCACCCAGATCTGGCAAGGGTTAGCTGACGACCCTTGCCGGCCCTTGGTCCAAAAAGAAAATAGAGAAAGAAAAAGAAACCAAAAAATTATTAAAAAATCAAAATATTATTAGAATATTATTAAAAATGTCGATGTCGCCAATTTTCTGTCAAATTTAGTCGGATGCACTCAATTGGAAAAACGTGAAAAGATTTAGGACTAAATTGGCAAAATATAAAAAGGTTTAGAACTAAATTGGCATATGTGTAATAAGTTTAGCACTTTTTTTAGGGTGACCTATACCCACAAATTGGAGGTATATAGGGGTATGATCTTGAGACAAATTTTTTACCTCACTCGGAATTGAACTTGTGTTATGTTGAGTGATTTTAAGGCAACGAAACACTCTTTTCCCCCTTTTACTCCAAGGATGCACTTGCATATATAATGCAAACTGCGAAACATAAAAAACTTAATCGTAGTCTATAAGAAGATATGGCAGCTCACCCATTACCAATTCCACATAACTATGAGAAATGGGAATGTCAATGAGCTGGAAAACAAACCCGTCTTATAGCATACTTTTCTGTCATCACTCTCGCCCAGCTAATTTCTGCCTTTGGTTTCGTAATATTGTTTTTGATCTAGCTTCATTCCAAAGAGATCTTGAGACTGACTGCATTCAATATGCTCATGAAATCAGCAACTATTTTCGCTAAAATAATCACCAATCTCGCCAAAGTTAGATCGAAACAACGTGCCCTGTCCTTCATATCTCTTGTTCTTTTCTCTCTAAAAGCAGCTCATAATGTTGTTAATCTCACGGGTTTGCAATGACTTGGCCGGTCTGTTGCAGAGTGGCAAACAACAGCTTTCCTCGAGCCTGTGTGCACATGAAGAAGCTGCATGGAGTCTGCAGAGACAATCATGACTGAGTGCAGAACTTGCAGTCAAAGCAAGAAGCCAAGAGAATTTGTGCTGTCGTCTGAAAACGGAAGGGCAGTTTCACGTCAACTTCAACATCATCCTCTCCCCACAAAATCGATGAAGTCTTCTTCTTTTGCACTTATCCACCGGATCACCAAACTCTGTATCTCATTGGAGAGCAGGCAAGCATGAGCAAATACGAAGCATGTGAGCATTTATTAAGGGTTAGGTGCAATGTTTGTGAAAGAATTTAAGGATTGTGTGACCCAACTACCTAGGTTTATTGGGAAAAGCGTCAAAAAAGTCCTAAACTTTTTGCATTAGTATCAATTTAGTCATAAATATTTTTTGGTGCCAATTCAATTCTAAACATTTTGCATTAGTGCCAATTTTGTCTTAAATATTTTTTGTGTCAATTCAGTCATAAACATTTTACATTAATGTCAATTCAGTCGTAAACTTTTTGTTTTTGTGCTAATTTAATCCTTTTGACCAATTTTGGCCAAATTTTGCTAACATGGACACTGACCGGCCCCCAACGCTAACGTGGATAACTTTTTAATAATATTTTAATATTTTTTAAATTTTTATCTCTTTTCTCTTTTTTTTTTTTTTCTTTTTCTTTTTTTTTTCGTCCCCTCCCTCCTTCCTCCAGTCGGTCACTGGAATAACGACCGACCATAGGCCAGAGGCCAGCGAGGCGACCTGGCCGAATGGCCACGAGGGCAGCCTCGCCCAACCGTTGGCGAGATTCGAGCCCTTGCCAGAGGCCATGAGATCAAAGGCCTCTGGCGAGGGCTCAAACCTCGCCAGTGGCTAGGTGAGGCCCGACCTCATTGAATCTGGCAAGGTTGAGCCTCACCGACAGTTGGGCGAGGCATGATCTTGCCAGATTTGGCGAGGCTTGCCTTCGCTATCACTGGCAAGGGCGAGCCTCACCGGCCTCTGGTCGGTCCGGCGACCAACTAAAGGAAGGAGGGAGGGGAGGGGAGGGGAGGGGAAAAAAATGAAAAGAAAAAAATTAATAAAAATTCAAAAAAATATTAAAATATTGTTGAAAGTTGTCCACGCCAACACCGATGACTAGCCAACCAGCATCCACGTCAGCAAAATCAGACTAAAATTGACCGGAAGAGCTGAATTGGCACAAAGATAAAAAGTTTAGGACTAAATTGGCACCAATGCAAAATGTTTAGGACTGAATTGGCATTAAAAAAAGGTTTAAAACTAAATTGGCACCAATACAAAAAGTTTAAGACTGAATTAGCACCAAAAAAAGGTTTATGACTAAATTGACACCAATGCCAAAGGTTAAGGACTTTTTTGACACTTTTCCCTCCAAGAAAAGTAAAGATTATAATTAGATATAATTGATGAACCAAAAATCGAAATATTGTTTAATAAAGGGTTTGCATGGGAATGTGTTTCCAGAGGGAAAAGTACTAAAAAAGTCCTAAACTTATTGTGATTATGCTAATTCAGTCATAAACCTTTTGATTGTACCAATTTAATCAAACTTTTTCACAAATTGCCAATTAAGTCATTCTGACCAATTTTAATCGAAAATCGCTAATGTAGACATCAGCCATCTTACATGGCACGGCCGACACTAATGCGAACAATTTTTTTTTTAAATTAAATTTTTTTTCTTTTATTTTTTTCCTTTCATTTTGGCCGCTGGCGACGGTCACAGCCCTCACCTAGACCCTCGCCTAGGGACTTCTCAAGCCTACCAGCCCTGGGCAAGGCGACCCTCGTGTAGCCAAAATGAAATGAAAAATATATAAAAATAATAAAATATATATATTAAAATATCCACATCGGTACCAACCATACCACGTAGGCTGACTAGCATCCAAGTCAGCAATTCCCAATCAAAATTAGCCGGATCGACTCAACTAGCAAAATGTAAAAAGGTTTAAGACTAAATTTGTATAATTAAAAAGTTTAAAAATGAATTGACATGATTGAAACAAGTTTAGGGCTTTTTTGGTACTTTTCCTGCTAAAAGTCGAGTGTTGTGTAGACATGGAATGAGTGGAAGCCCTACTTTCATTAGCAAAATAAATTATTGGGTATCATTTACCGAAACACTTAGACTCCGATGAGCGACGGCATTTTGCATTTATGATGACATTTATAACCTCCAAACTTGATATCTCTTTTGCATCTATGTATCATGCTTCGGATGGGAATCGATATAAATAGTTCGAAGTTCCACGTAAGTGAAATCAAGACCGTTTAAGGCGACTCTCGCCGTCGATCAGTGACCACCTGTCTGTTGTAAATTCCGGCACAAGACCGCATCGCGCTAGCTAACCCCGAGCTATTCGAGATCGAACCAAATCCACAAGTATAAGGTGGGTGTCTTGGACCTAACCAAACCAATACAAAGATAAAAGACCTAACCGAACCAAATAGACTTCTATCACGAACCTGTTCCTGGGAATAGAAAAAAGAAAAAAATTCGAAATGGTTATCACGCGTGCCCCGTATATGTACAGGTGTCGGCTGAACCGGTCCATTCCATCCGGTCGGTCCGGTTCTCTCGACCGGCCCGAACGGTAACGAGCAAGGCCCAATTGAAGCTTCGAGCCCACGTTTGACCGAAATCCCATCTAATCCCAACTTCTCTCTCTCTCTCTCCCTCCCTCCTCTCCCTTCCTTCTCCCCCTTTGCTAATTCTGGAAGAGAGAGAATCTCAGCTTCGAGCTTGCGCTGGAGCCGATCGCCGGAGCAAGGCGGCTCTGCAAAATCTCCTCCGGCCACCTCCCTCAATCGCCGCCGCCGTCTCCTCGATCGCCGCAGCTACCCACCCCTCCTCCCCGAAAAGCTCGGATCTTGATCCCGACCCGGGGAAAGGGGGAAATGGATCTGGCTCCGGAAGAGCTGCAGTTTTTCACCATCGCCGACGTGCTCCGGGAGTCGGTGGCCATCCCACGGCGGTCCCCGAAGACCTTCTACCTCGTGACGCTGACCCTGGTCTTCCCGCTCTCCTTCGCCATCCTGGCCCACTCCCTCTTCACCCACCCCATCGCCACCCGCCTCCAGTACCCGTCCTCCGACCCGGCCCAGACCCGCCGCGAGTGGGCCCTCCTCCTCACCTTCCAGTTCTGCTACCTCCTCTTCCTCTTCGCCTTCTCCCTCCTCGCCACCGCCGCCGCCGTCTTCACCGTCGCCTCCCTCTACGCCGGCAAGCCCGTCTCCTTCGCCTCCACCCTCGCCGCCATCCCCAGGGTCTTCAAGCGGCTCCTCGTCACCTTCCTCTGGGTCACCCTCCTCATGGTCGGCTACAACGTCGTGCTCCTCGCCTTCTTCGTGCTCCTCCTGTTCGCCATCGACACCCAGAACGTGGCCCTGCTGCTGTTCTCGTTTTTCGTGATCTTCGTGCTGTTCCTCGTGGTCCATGTCTATATCACCGCGCTGTGGCACATGGCGAGCGTGGTGTCGGTGCTCGAGCCGGTCTTCGGGTTCGCGGCGATGAGGAAGAGCTACGAGTTGCTGAAGGGGAGGGCCCGGATGGCGGCGATATTGGTTTTCGGGTATTTGGGGATCTGCTTCGTGATTAATGTGATCTTCAGTGCGGTGGTGGTGCACGGCGGGGACAGCCACGGGGTTTTCGGGAGGATCGTGGTGGGCGGGTTCTTGGTTGGGGTGTTGGTGATTGTCAACCTGGTCGGGTTGTTGGTGCAGAGTGTGTTTTACTACGTCTGCAAGAGTTTTCATCACCAGGGGATTGATAAGACGGTTCTTCATGATCATCTCGGTGGGTATCTCGGCGAGTATGTGCCGCTCAAGAGCAGCATTCAGATGGAGGACATATGATTTGATTGGCGATGCCGGATGGATTTGTAAGTTTCTTTTTTTCCTTTTGGGTGCATTCGGAATGGATGTAAGATTATTCTAGTGGGCTGTAAGCGGTTGTCTTGTGTTGTCCAATAATGGTAATAACCACGGAAAGTCCTGGTTTCCATACCAGCTACCACTTGGTCTCGGTTTCTTTCGTGTTTTAGTAGGTTAGTGGCAGGTTCAATCAGAGAATGTCAGTTGTCTTATGGATGAAAACATGTATACCACGATGTTAGCAGTTAACAGAAAATGCATAGTATATGTCGGTTTTATGTACTTCCCTGCGGTGTCTGTTAATTTGATATGGTGTTCGGAGTCTGTTCTCTGTTATGTTTTATGTTACAAATCTTACCTTTTCTGCTGCCCAAGCAACTTGTGAATTGGTGAGATCAGTTATTGTTATCTGCCACGTGACTCCAATTAACGTTACTCCATACATCCAATTATTAATGGGTGTTCGAGAGCTTCTGTGAGTGGCTTTTAAATTTCAGGATTTTGTGGTAACTGTACATTCCCCTACGTTGTGGAATTCAGACATGGATTCTTTGGGTTTTGCTCTGTTTTTCTTGGTTATTTCGCTAGCAGGTGTCGGGAGTTGTCTTTGCCCACGTCGTTAGATGTTCGATACGAAGGTGTCACATGATCCTTGATGGACTTTAAACCGGAGTAACAAGTCTTGAGTACAAAATCTTTATGCCAGTATCAAATGATGTACTTTTCATTCCATAGAAGGAAGTATTTTGCTATTCTTGTCGAAATTCATTTGAGAAGAGTATCTGATCGGAGAGGGCCGAATCATAGGAAGACCTCTCAGGCCAGCACTCGGAGTATTTAGTACATGCACAAAACAAAATATGCACAGAACAAAATATGCATAGCTAGGAATTTCTTTTCCAAATATGAGTGGGAAGCGAAAGCTGTTGGTGATCTCCTTTCTGCATTAACATCTGCATTGCCTCGCTAAAATGCAGAACCAATGGGGTTTCGACTGGCTCGTTAACATATGCGGATGGGCATGTATAGGTTCATGTGTCAACGTATTGGAGGAAAATGTTGAGTTATTAATCTCTAGCTTGGTTCTTTTGGTTTATGTGGAAAGGACGGGTAGCATGGTCCTTAATGCAGAAGTGTTTACTTAAGATGGTTTATGCAGAGTGCATGGTACAAAACTTAAGTTTTTATCGGCCGGTGATGGTATTACTGCTGAATGGAGACATTAATGGATCAGAGCTCAGTTTTAGGATACAAAGATAGTTTTTTAATGATGGATCGGATTATTTACATCTTCTTCATCAATAAATGTTTCTAATATAGTCGTACGTGTGAATGAACTCATTTACTGTGCGGATTGAGGGCTTGCGTGCTCGGCATAGTATCTTGTGATTCAATGGCTTCTTTTTCCTGCATTTGGTTTGTCTTCTTTCGGCACACTGAGCTCCGGCATTTCAAGATCCAAACAACATCAACCAGTAGTTACCGAAGTTGTTTTTTGAAGATGATGTCCCAAAACGATTGCATTTTAGGATGCAATAGTCTGCAAAAACAGAACGATGCAAGTGCCTGGAGTTTTCTTTTGGCTTTGTGAAATAGTCAATATGAGAATGTCCTTTATGCTGCCTGACGAGAAAAGCCAACTCCTCTTCATAACTTCATGATGTTACCCTCAAGGACAAGCTCCTCTAAAACGTAACAAAGGAAAGATAAGTACTTCATTTTAATCATCCGAAATTCTAAACCGGTATCCGCCATCTACGAGATAAATCAACTCAAGCATGTCTAGGTGTGAGTAATTTTCAGATAAATCAACTCAAGCATGTCTAGATGCGAGTAATTTTCCTTCCGGCCGGACTCGATTCGAATCATCAGCGAAGTACTTATTATTCGGGACGAGGTATTTACCTACGAAAAAGGCACGCACACTGAGGAATCGTCTCATCATCCTTGTCCTCTCATAGACAAGCTTCCAAACCCAGTTTCGGGAGTAGACATCTCATCGAGCGTCACTCATTATGCGATCAAATTTAACGGCCCCAAGCAAAACCATACAAGATAAGAACCTTGATTTCGAGACATAGTCAAAACTCAAAGTACATTTTCTGCACAGATTGCTCTTCAACCAGAGGAAATTTAAAATGAAATATTATAATATTAAAAGAGAGACAATCCAATCAAAAACCATTTTAATACCAAACTTAACATGATGTCTCAGTAAGAGAATGCACCCCACTCAAATTGCTCCTGCACATAGAAGAATGCCAGAAAGATGGAATGAATCTCAACGAATATTGATGGTCAGGCACAAACAGATAATGAGAGGCAGCCTGTTTGTTGCACTAAGATGAGCTATCCATCCACAATGCCCAGCCTGACTTGTTGCTCGAACACCGTGCTGCAATAGTGACGATCCACATAGTATCCAAAGGTAAAACTGAGCCACCTATGTTGCAGAGAAGGATTTGTTCATTCTGAGCAATGAAAGCTAAACCAGAGTCACCTCTTACATACTCTGCATATGCACAGCCTCAAGAGAAGCATGGGGAAACAACAATTTAACCTATCATTCTTGCAAGGAACAAATCTGAAGCATCGCTATTTTGGTGGATTATTCTCTCCCATTGTCCTACAGTACAAAGCACCCTCTTCATGGGCTTCAAGTCAGAAGCTACTAAGAAATTTTGGTAAGAGATAATTTGACAGTCAGAATATTTCATTAAAATTTTAGCTCTCTCTCTCTCTCTCCTCATTTTCCGTAAAAAAACATCAACTGCCTTTGTTCCTCGACAGGGCGGCGAAGAGCTGGATGATCCACTACTGCTGCCCAAACGGGGGTCAACTGCTCGGTAGTGACCTCATTGAAGCAAAGTACCCTTCACCAGCCTGCTCACAGAAACTGCTACAGCCATACGGGTCGAAATTTCGTATTCAGGTTTTGAATCACTAACTCCTCATCTTAGGATATCTCCTGCAGAAGCTGCACCAGCTTATCTGACAAACCACTTTAACATACAAAGATGCAGAGCCACCATGATGACGACCATCCTGCCATCTTAGGCACACATATGTCCCAGAGGTCCTCTGCTCAATCACCTGAATGAACAGCAAGCAACAACCATTCTCTTACCTAATTATGGCATGATTTGCAGATCAAAACTAATAAAGAAATTGCATATGTTGCCACCGAGCTCCATCTGGCACTTTGATAGGAAATGGAGTAGTAATTCTTGTAAAAAGCAAAGGAATATACATAACAGAAGGCCACAATGCTGAGTTGTAATACCTGCACATGACTATGTAGACATTTTCTCAGTATGTGAAATTTCCGGGATCTTATTCTGTCTTCTCCTGTATGACAAAGGAAAACAATAATTTTTTTCTGAAGGATGACAAAGAAAATAATAACGAACTGGAAATAGCACCAACATTGACTAATGCAAAAAATTGTGCACTTGTGGAGACCTGCTCTTCACCAACAACTTTGAACAATTGCAAGGCTACGACTCTCAAGGTTTACCACTGAGGGGTTGTCGTCTTAAGGTTATCAATAGACAAAACACTGTACCAAAACCTTACCTTTCTTTTAACATGTCCTTTCATTTTCATGACAAGCGAGCTAAACAAAAATTTAAATGAACAGTGTTCCTGGTCTGGAACGGTACATATCACAAAGAAAAGTCATCTAGGGAGGAGCTGTTTAAGGCCAAATGAAATTAAGACGTTGCAGCAACAAAGACAACAATAACACCAACCACTAAATCGGAAGCCTCTCAAACCCAAGGTCTTTTCTTAAAGTTTCCATCCACATATTTTTACCCATTCTAACATGCACCACATCATACAGTCAAATCTTCTCACTAGAGCATCTGATGGACTTAACGAGTTTGCCTTATATTAAACAACAAAGTTTCCCTCACATCAAAGAAATATCAAGTCAAGGAACCACTAAATCAGCAAGCTCGCCACATTCGAGTACAGCAGCTAAAAACAGAAAAGGTCAATACGCAATACACTCACGATCACTCCTTCCCTCCCGTCAAGTAGTTTCAGCCTACCAAAGTATCTGCCTTATAAGATCCAGGACTGGAATAATGAAGGAGCAAGAGACACATCCTGCTCCATGAGAAGTATTTGCAGAAAACTAATCCAGAGTAACTTACAAAGAAAATAGTTTGGCGAGTGACTGCGGTCTCTCATAGCCATGTTCCTTTTGATCAGGCTTCTCTTTGGGCTTTTGTTTTCCTGCCTGCCTTGATTCTGGTTTCCAGTTTGCAACTCTCAGAGACTGACCCAATAACTCAGCAATGCCTGTTGCCATAGCTTCTGCCTTCTTAACATATGGAAAAGTTTCCTCCTCAAAGTGGTGAGACAACCACATATACATAGACAGCACCTGATGTTTGGTCTCCAGATCCAAAAGCTCGGCATCATTTCGAGCGGAGCCCTTGGGCATGCCCATTGCTATATTAACAGGCAAGTTTTGACTAAAAGCTGTGGCAAACTTCAGAAGATGAAACATCGATTTTGGGTCTCTGATATTAACTGGCGCAAAACAAAAGTTGAAGCGATCTTCAAGAGATAGCCCTGAGACCTTCTCCAACATGTTTGCAACCTTCTTAATATGGTCGTGCCGACACAAGAAGTATGAGCCATCAAGACGGCAATTTTCGCCAAATTTCTCAAGTAGCTTGCAGAACGTAACGTTGGGAAGTTGGCAAGCAAAGAGCTCAACCTGCTCAAAGAAAGGAAAGAGACCCACCTTCTTAACTTCTTCAAACGGCTGCTTCAAACACTCAATGAGGTACTCTAAATCATTAAGTTCAAAGGTAGTTGTAAGCCCATCAGGATATCGGCTTCCTCTTCTGCCTGCTCTTCCGGCAATCTGCTTCACCTGCGACGCGGGAACTGGCACCATCTTGTCACCATTGTACTTCGAGAGGGTGTAAAACACGACCCTTCTGATATTAAGATTCAGACCCATCCCCACTGCATCACTTGCAACCAAGACATCATACTCATTGTCTTGATCATTAAACAAGTTAGCCTGCTGTCTTCGAGTCTCGGGTGGCAAGGCACCATATATGACACAGCAGCGGTGATTGGTGTGCTTCTCGATTGCCAATTTAACCTCAAATATTTCTCTCCGAGAAAAAGCAACCACACAATCACCAGATCGAACACTGCGAAGATCTCCAAGCAGTGTCTTGGCTTCAACAACTAGTGGCTTGAATCTGTCATAGTGGCATTCATGCAACTCATCCCCAGTATCAGAACAGATTTTCCTCACCATATTTAGAACACTCGGATCCCCACAAACATGTATCTCATCGGCCTTAAGTCCTAGCAATGCTCTCGTCCATGCATAGCCTCTATATGCATCTGCCATCATCTGGATCTCATCAATTACTGCCACATCATATAAGTGATCGGTTGACACCATCTCCACAGTACAAGCAACATGGTTTGAGAAAGGGACATTCTTCTTTTCCTGCCCAGTGTGAAGACTACAGTAAACTCCCAAAGCATTCACCTTGTCAAACACTTCCATAGCCAACAACCTAAGCGGACTACAATAAACGCCGTTCTTTGCTTCCATGAAGCACTGCAGAGCATTGTATGTCTTCCCACTGTTGGTTGGACCACAATGATAGATTATCTTCCTTTTCATAGCTCGTGCAAAGGGAAACCAGGAGTGGGGCTTTGTCAAGTCAGCCGACTCAATCATGCTCCGAAACCGCCTAATCTCATCAGGAAATTCTTCCAAGCAAAACTCGACAAATATCGGGAACAAGAACTTGACAGCATCCTGACATGGGCCAAGTGAAACCAAGTACATGGTAATATCGGCAGGGCATTTCTTGGAGAAAAAAAGTAGGAATTTGCGGGATGCAGTTGGGAAAAAAGACATGCCTATGTAGATCGCAAGAGCCTGATTAGATGCCCACGGCGACTCTTTAAAACAGCGAAAAATCTCCTGGAGGGTCTTCCAGTCATCACGGATCAGCTTCATAGGCTCTCCAGAATCACGAAGTTCCCTGTACAAATCCACAGGATCACGCAATCCCACATTCTTGTAGGGAACATCTATAGTCACACTACCACTACCGCCGTTTCCATCCTCCTCACCTGTCACCATATGCCTTTCGTTACTCTCATCCGAACCGCCATGATCAACGAAACTAATGGGCTCGCACGTGTTTTCCCCCTTCAAATTATCTCCATCCTCCGCGACGGCTAACCGGTTGAGGCACTCGGCAAATTCAAAACTTTCTACACCATCGCCATTTTCCCCACCAATCACTTCAGAGCCAAAACCATGCGTGCCCTCCGAATCCTTCCCTTTCTCCGCCGACGACGAATACAGTCTCGCATCAAACGCGCTCATTACCCCAAAATACGGACCCCTACCAAGCAGATTCTTCCGAAGCAACTGCACCAAACTACCAGATAACGGGCAACTCCGGACATCGAAACTCGGGTCGAACCGGCGATCCCGAGGCACCGAGCGGCCGAACCGCGCGCCCGAGCCCGAACCGAAACACCTATACGACAACGAAGCTCCTCCGCCCTTGGGACCATTGTCCTTGGAGCGGCAAATTCGAAGGAGGGAAGCGGCGGCACCTCTGCCCATTATCGAATACTCGCAAAGCACCGCAACCGATCAAGCGCTACAGCTATTCTCGCGTGAATTGCACGAAGGAGGCGGATGAGTTCGTGAAAACTTCAGCTGCGAAACGCGAAACCTGAAATCAAAGATTGAACATTTGGGGCGTACCTGACAGAGAGAGAGAGAGAGGGGGGGGAAAGGAAACCCTAGGAAATGATGAATTGGGAATGTCGTGTGCGAGCACGAAGATTCATGCTAATGGCGACGCTGCAACGCTCGGAAATTTCCCGGCGAAGCGCTGGAAGGAGAAGAGGGTTTCCCGGGGAAAACAAAGGAGAAGAAAAGGAAAGATCAAGTCGGGTCGGTTCGGGTCGGGTGACGTGCGGGTCTCTGACGGCCCAGAATGAGGAACGATGGGCTTCATACGGGTACGGGCTTAAAATTAAAAGTACGATTTGACTTTTCCTTTGTTTCTACTTCCTCTTGTTTTTTGCCCGCATATTTGGAAGGCCATTCACAAGTAATTTTGGATTCGACCAACAAAAAAAAAAAAAGAGTAATTTTGGGCCCTTGGAGCCTAAGTTCTTGGCGTTTGGTAACACGATTTCGGAGATTTTTGTGTAAAGGTTTTTGCTTTCGAAAATGCTGAAAGCTCAAGACAAGCGCTCTCTATGCTTGGGCTTTCGAACCTTTGGAATGCAGCTTAAAGGGTTCGATGAAGTTCCTTTTTTTATCGAACCTTGCCCTCGCTAGCATTCCTATTTTGCCCCCCTCGCTCGTTAGATTTTCTTGTATCGGATCAGCACCGGAGGCGGTGACGAAGTCGTGGTCGATCGTGGCCGGGAAGCTTCGAGGAGGCGGTCGAGGGATGTCGATGCAACTTCGCCGAAGTTTTGGGAGGACACCGGCAAAGCTTCGCCAGGGGTCACAAAGACGCCGGCTATGGTTGCTACGCCAATCAAATTCCGTGATTTGATGCCCGCGAGAGTCACGCTTTTCGAGTTCTCACTGAGCGGACTCACGCTTGTGAGATCTGGCACGTTGCTCGGAGTCCGGCACGTCTTGTAGCGGCGGCATGTTGCCTCGGGTCGCACCGCCCCAACGTCGCGCTACTCAACATTTTGTCTCCGGCGAGGATCATGGCCCGGGAAGATTTGCATAGAGAAAGCCATGGTCGATCATGTCCCTTTGCTCTCTCGTTTTCATAAATATTCTATTTCTTTTCTCATTTTACAAATTGCTATCTAAAGCGTATTTTACATTGGTTACCTAACAACATTTGCAATAAGTGAAGTCTCTGGAGCGAAATTCATTTATCCAAACGCAAAATCATAAAGCCAATACTCTCCCAAACGCACCCATAATATCGTAACACTAGCACTGGGTTCTAATTTCGTTACTTAACTAGTCACTAGGACTGCGTAACCGGTAGAGTGTCGCATTCACTCTTTTGATCATTTCACTACCAATGCCAGCTAAAGAAAGCAGTCATAATATGTCATTTTCCACCATAAAAAGAAAAAAAAAGTGAAAAATTAAATAGTAAAATTGAATTTTGGACGAAAATGTTTTAACTAGAGGTAATATTAAACTAAGATATGATGCAAGGAAAACGATAGTATAATAAATGCGGCAATTTTAGAGAATCTTTCTTGCGTCATTTCTGCATTTTGCTGAAGTCTTCTTGTTCAAGTTGTGCAGTACCTATCTACCTAATCAACTTCATATCTCTCTTGTAATGGTTTGGAATCAATCGACATCCTTGTCTATACGTGGGAAGTCAAACCACAGTTCATCTAGATAAGCACTAGTCCTTGGATTATGGTATGCAACCTTATAAAATTTGCACTCTTCTCGTCCTATACATCATCCATATCAATAGGTGCACGCTTCTACTACTTCAAACTTCAAAACGTTTACTTTGACCTCGAATCTGTCGTTTATTTACATGTAATCCTATTAATAAATGGTTACGTAACACGTACGGATGAAATGAGAGTGCCAATGGATCGACTTGATTCGGATTTCACTTATACCCAATCTAATCCGGACACGAAAGGTATATGCACTTTCTGTGACCCGACCCAAGATCCGACCCCGCAGAGAACCCGAACCTGAACCTGAAAAAAGGTTCGAGTTGGTCGGGTTATCGGGCTTACTTTTCGGTGTTGGCAAATATTTTCGAGTGTTTTTGTAAACGTGGTCTATTCTTATCGTTTTGATCTCGATGCGTTTCGTGTCAACTCGGACGAATCGACTACGGCGAACGTGATGATCGCAGTTCCGAGTGGCCCAGTGCATGTTTATCCGGCAACTGGGTAAAGCGTTTGACTTTTGTTGCGATGAAAACATAATCATCATCATCTTGACTTTGCTCTGGTGAACGTGATAATCGTGGCTCGAGTGGCCCATTGCATGTTTATCCAGCAACTGGGTAGAGTGGTTGACTTTTATTGCAATGAAGTCATCATCGTCTTGACTTTGCGTCGGTGTCTATTGGTTGGATGTGACTAATTTAACAAAATTAATATCGAAAACTTACCCCTTAAACGTTTGAATCGTAAAAATTAAATAACTTAAAAAATATTTTTTTTAAAATTATCACTCGTATCGCTTACAAAAACGAATATATTTAAATACTATCGTTGTCCATGAAAATATTTAAGTACAAATTATTTATTAATAATGAAAACATTTTTTATTGACTGATTATTTTTAGCAGTCGATTTTAGAAAAATATTTTGCAAATCATTTCGTTATTCTATAAAACAAACGGAGCCTAAATATTTAGTTTAAGCTTACAATTTACGAGAGGTTTAAGAGATACTGTAGGATTTGTATAGATTCGTCTAATAATTTACTACTGTCGTTATTATCTTATCTTACACTAGGCTTTTACTTTGATTGGAAAATTTAATGTCAAAGTTTGAGATAGAAAGACAGTTTGATTTATAGTACAGAGAGGTTATGAACCCGACCTTATATTATCAACTGTATATTCTATTCATATACCATTTTACAGTAACAAATCAAATTTCACAATCCTACTATATTTCAAGAACATTAAATCTGTGATTACAAAAAGGCTCGTTTCATACCAAAAATACCATGATAAATTGCATCTTGCATGATTCCATTTTTTCAGTACAATTGACAAATTCAATTCCTCTTTTGAAAGAATGAAGAGGGTCATGGTCGCGTTGTGCCATTACAACGGATGTGTCCACAACCGATCCTGATTCTTAAATCTTAGTGAATCGTACATGTCACGTCATCGGAGTAACTTTAATCAATAAAGCTAATGTGCAACCTAATAAACGCACATGTAGCTTGGTCATTATTAACTTTCAAAACTCTGTAAAAAGTTATCAATGTTCCCTACTTAGTTATTGGATATCAACTTTACAAAAACCTATATAATAGATGTCTAAAAAAACATGTTTATTCACAATATATCAATAGCCGTCCTATTACTTTTGATTACTATTTTTTAGGTCGGTATACACCAGCGCGCCACATAATTTCGGATCATGATGGAAATTCAAATGATTGTAATCGTGATCGATTTTCGATGTAAATAAAATAAATATTCGGATTATAGTCACAATCAAAGCTCACCATAATGGACTTTAGGGTTTATGTTATATTTATATGAAGGTGCGGGATCTATATAGACACGATGGTGTCTAAGATGGTCACGTCCCTTTTATTGCTGGCCCCGTGGCTTGATAGCTATTGCATAGCCATAATGATGATTACGATGAAACTAACGATAATGATGCCAAGCTCCATATAAATAATAAACATTTATGCTATTAATTGCATTTATTTCATTGAAAATGAATGATTTGGAAAGTATTTTCCTAAAAATAATTATTTTTATCACCTACAAAAATGAATGAACTAAGAATATTTTCATCGTCCACAGAAGTATTTAGTTGATAATAAAAACATTTCTCGATTAATTATTTCAAGCGATCGTTTTCTAAATGGCATTTTTCAAATCACTTATTATTTGCAAAATAAGCGGAACCTAATGCGTTATCTCCGAACTTGCCTAAACAAGCGTCCGCCCGACCCGCCATTACTGTCAATCACTTGAAAATGTCAACACTTCCTCCATTTGAAATCCACGGAGATTGATTACTGTTAGGCCATCATCGTTTGACCTAGATTGGACAAGGTAAGCAAATTATGTTATATATAAGCATTTATTAATTAGCCAATTATAAATCCGGGGGGTTTGATTCCTTAGTAGTTTAATGCATGCGCCCCAGGTCCTAGTTCGATTATAATGTGCCTTTTTTTAAGTTTAAATTGATCTTTTATCTTTTCCAATTGATGAATTATAAAAATATTTTTGTGCTTTTGCATTATTTCAACCACTGAAGTAGACATGCTCGTTTAATATATCGATCTTGTAATAATTAACAAACTTGTCTACCGAATTGAAGTATTAGAATCTGCATTAATATATTATCCCGACGGTCTCTTTATATAAATCCCGCATTTGGTACACCAGAGTTAGCTGGACGAATTTTGAAAGAGTTTGTTAGTGTAAAAAACAGCTAGTAAAATAGGTACCGATGATCTATTTTCCTGGCAACTCGTTAGAAACTTGCAATTACTTTGATGAAATTGCTAATTATTTTTTCATAATGTATGAATTATCAACTTTTCTTGTCTTCAATTGTTTGTCTTTTATACTAACATTTATCAACTCTTATATGAATTTACTAATCCCTATTCATTAACTTACCGTTTATTTTTGGATTAAATTACCAAATAATTTTGGGATACCCACTCTCATTTAAATTATTTACCAATGTTTGTTTGATTTATTTTAATTATCAACCTTCTTTACATCGTTTACCAACTTATATTTGTCTCTCTTACAAACATTTTAAATTTATCAACCTTTATTCTTAAATTTATTAGTTTTTCTTTTGAGTTATTACTTTTATTTGCTTTGCTTATTAGTTTTCTACATTTACCAATTCTTTTAGAAATTACTGACCTCATTAGAGTGATTAACGACTTTTCTCTAATCAAGTTACCGACTAATTTTGCATCATCAAATCTCATTTGAATCAATTACCAATATCTATTTGGTTTTTTTATTTTAATTATCAACTCCTCTTATCTCTATCACAAAAAACTTCTCTTATATCTTTTACCTATTTTTATTTACCTTTCTTAGTAATGCCTTATATAAACCAATTATTATAGGACATTACCAACCTTTTTGTATGATTATCAACTTTTCTCCTATTAGGTTATCGATTCTCATTTGAGTTGGATACTAATGTTTAATCATTATTTTTTCTTCAAATTTACCAATTTCTATGTTTAGTTAGAAGTGCCACACAATTTTCGCATTATGCAACTGAAGAAAATCAAAATGAATCCTAATCGTGAGCTTCAAAATAAAATGAATATTTGAAAACGATCAAAATGGGCCGGCGGCTTATAGTCACAATCACGGCTCACGGTAATTGACTTTAAGATTAAGATAAAATGGTGGTTAAATTGGTTACGTACCCTTTAATTTTGTTAGCAATAATCATGACCAGGTTAAACTAATGATAATAATGGTAGGCCCTATATAAATAAAGATAATAATAAGCATTATGCAAAAGTCATACTTCCTCTAATCTGAAATGTACGGAGATTATGCAAACTATCGTACATTTAATCATTTATTAATAAGCCAATTTAACATTATTTATCTTTTTATTTAGTTACCTCCATCGAAATTTTCTCCCACACACGGGGAAGCGTTGACATCTGGCTATATCACGCGTGCGAATAATACTTTAATTTATCAATGTTAATCATGATTACTTAATTAATCATGATTCCTGATTCCTTATTAGTTTATTGCGACCATAATGCGATGCCAAGTCGGATGCTAGCTCTTAGGATTCGCACGGACATGTACCTAACGTTGACCAAGTTCGATCATAATGTGCCTTTTTTATGTTTAGATCTGATCTTTCTTTAATCAATGGGTGACGTTATAGAATTATTTGTGCTTTTATCTTATTCGAAACACCGATGTAGAGACGTTTTATTAAATGTTTCGATCTTGTACGTCGTTTAAAAGTCATTATATGACTGATGAAAAGATTCGGAATAAATTATTCACGTTACATATCTTAATTCAAATTAAAAACCTCATGCAAAAGAAAATAAGAAGGTGAAGTGCTATAATCGAATGTGGAATTTCCTAATGTATTATCGGGTTAAAGGAGTTTTAGCCTAATACTTATGCTATCGGAAAAAACCGATCTCTGGTAACAACATTAATCGGAAGTTATTAATTAATTGTGCTAATCTATATCTAATTAGGGAATCCTCACTTGTCTATATACATAGTGCAGTTTCTTCTAGCTTTGCAAGTTTACTCTTTTTGAGTTTGGCAAATCTTTTCGAGCGATCAAATCCTTTATATATTACTTTGCAACAGAAAATTAGAAGGAAGATATGTTCAAGGAATCGATCTTATCTCACACCCAATCTTTTTTCCAGATTTATAGACGGCTGACATGAAATCTTGTCCCCGTTACCATACTATCTCTTAATTATAAAATAGAAAATATATTTCTCCTACCAAAAAAGGAAAAAAAATTGAATTCAAATGAATATTGGGTATAATGCGACGGGAGCGAACACATGAGTATACTATCAAATCAAATTAGATGTGAAAAATTTAGAGGGTACTGCTCTCGAGCATTCGAATACCGTACGAAACTTCATGAGATCAAGGGAAAATTTCAAAAGGGACCTCGAAGTGGAGTCATTTTCTTAAATAAGAGCCTGAAGCGGATATTGTCTCAAATAAGGATCTAAGTGGCTAAATCGTCTCAAATAAGGGCCTAAAGTAGCCAAATCATATCAAATAAGGACATTTGGCCGGTTGGTGACTATTTTGTAGCCGGAAAATGGGTATTTTAGTAAAAAAAAAATTATAAGTATAGTTTTTTGATTTTTTCTTACTTTCATTTTCTTTTTTCTTTTTCCTTTTTTCTTCTTCCTTTCCCAACGTCGCTGTGTTTGGCCGGCGACCTCGCCTGGGGTTGCATGGGTGAGGGCGACCCTTGCCAAATCCGGCAAGGGCCAGCCTCGCCTGGGCTGGCAAGGGCGAGGGTTGCCCTCGCCAGATCTAGCTAATGTCGCCCTCACCTGCCCAGTCCAGGCGAGGCAACCCTCATCCAACCTCGAAAAGGGCAACTCTGGCGAGGGCAAGGGTTGCCCTTGCCGGCATTGGGCGAGAGTCACCTCGCCTGGGCTGGGCGGGTGAGGGCGACTCTCGCCAAATCCGGCAAGAGCGGCCCTTGCCCGACACTAGCAAGGGCAGACTCTGCCTGAGGCCGGCGATGCCCAATGGAGGGAAGAGAGGGAAAAAAAAAAGACAAGGAAAAGAAAATGAAAAGAAAAAACAGAAAAAGGAAAAAAGAAAAAAAAAAGAAAAGAATTCAAAAAAGTAAAAGACGAAAATACCCTTGGGCCAATGAGGTTAAGTCTTTCTTTGAGACTGATATGGTCATTTCAAGCTATTATTTGAAACAGGATTCACTTCATACCCTTATTTGAGAAGATGATGGCACTTCATGCCCTTATTTGAGATAAAGTCCACTTCAAGCTCTTATTTGAAAAAAATGATATTACTTTGAGCTGCCCTTTTTTGAATTTTCTCTAAGATCAATGACAAATGTTTTAAAATATAAATTATTATTATATTGGCGACGATATTTCTATTTTTACTGTTGAGAAAGTCACACACGGAAAGGGTCGAGTGTTTGAGTTTTCTAAAAATTGAAAAGGCAAAAATAATAATAATCTCCACCCATTCCAGAAATTTTTGGCCTTATCTTTCTGTATAGTTCCAATCCTGAACGAACACATTCGAATCCCGCAAGTGCGATTTCCTTTTCCTTGAAGTTTAGGCGTCTCTTGGTTAGATGTGACTAGCTCAACAAAGCAATAATTCAAATTGTTCGAGATCGAACGATGCATCATTCTCTTATGATGTATAGAGATCATGACCTCGGCCCTGTCTTATCGACTGTTTGTTCTCTTCTAATAATACCATTTTATAGTCATCAAATAAAGGGCTTGTTTTCTACCAAGAATTCCAAAACTAAAATTGTATTTTTCTGCGATTTTTAGTGTGATCGATAAGTTCAATTCTCCTTCCATGAAAGGACGAGGGTCGTGCTTGCACGAGAAAATCCCAAATTTTTTGAATCTCAATGGTGAATCGTATGCATCGCGCATCATTAAATTGACTTTAATCAACAAAGCTGAGGTGCATGTCCCATGCCACATGATTTCGGATCATGAGACGGCGGAATATTGAAATGAATCCTAATCGCAAGCAATCTCCGTCGAATAGGAAACGGATATTCGAAATCGATCATAGTTGGACCGGCGGCTTGTAGTCACGATCACGGCTCACAATAATTGAACTTAGGATAATGCTACATTCAACTGAAGGTGATGGCGTACATAGACGCGTTTGTGGTTCAATTGGTTACGTGCCCCTCTTTTTGTCGGCCACGTGGCTTTGTGTCTATAGTATTAGCAATAATGATGATCATGATAAATATGAAAAGCCTACATAAATTGTAAGCATTAATTAAGTGTGTTATCTCCAAAAGTAGATCCGACAAGCATTGAAGCTGTAGCTTCTTAGAAACCCTAGATGTGTACACCGCACATTTTCGTGATACCAACCTCTTCTCCTAACCCTCGGCCAGCCCTGAATACCACCCGCAGAGAGCATAGCAGCACCGTCCGCTATCTACTCTCGAGCCGGTTGCAAACGATCATACTTTTCGTCTAATCTAAAGTTAATGGAGATTATACAAATAAATTTTATATTTAGATTTCGTTTATTTTGCAAAAAATAAATGATTTGAAAAATATTTTTCAAGAAATGATATCTTGCATCGTTTATAAAAATGAATGAACGAAACATATTTTCACGGTACACGAAAATGTTTAGATATAAATTGGTATCAGTAATGAAGATAATTTTCATTGATTAATTATTTCAAGAGATCAATTTTTTGAAAACATTTTTCTGTATGGTTTATGCTTCTCGAAACAAACGGAATCTATATAGCATTTATAAATAAGTAAGAAATTGACATTATTTGTCCTTTTCATTTAGTTATCTCCTGGGAAATTCTCTGCCACACACGTGGAAGCAATAATGTCCGACTACATCACGCATGCCAATAGTACTTAAATTTTCCAAGGCTAATCATGATTAATAATTTAATCCCGAGTGGCTTGATTCCTTAGTAGTTTGGATCGACCATTATTCCAACCACTGAAGTAGACTTGTTTTTTTTTATAGAAAAAAGTAGACTTGTTTATTCGACAAAAAAAAAAGTAGACTTGTTTATTAAATATTTCCATCTAACGTACGCCAAAGGTCTGTTTATATAATATTAAATTTTCTCACTAAAGTAAGTTGGATGATTCTGATGTTCCGTTTGCATAAAGATGGATTTTTTCCCCCGACTGACAGATTTTTGAAGGAGTTGGTAAGGGTTAAAAACGGTCGGTAAAAACCATTTCGGTGATACGATTTCTTTGTAAACTCTTGGTAAATTATAGACAGTTTAATGAAAATACAAATTATTTTTTGACAGTTTACAAACTATCAACTAACCTTATCATTTAATAATTTTATTTATCTTTCTTACCAACACCTTATTTTTGTCAATCCTTATTTGCATTTATAAATCTTTATTTCGGTAACGCCAACTTTTTTGCAAGATTAAGTTACCATTTAATTTTGGGATGCGCATTCTCACGTGAGTTAGGGCGTGCATGATAACATTTCTACTCCCGGGCAAAATTTCTGGCCAGAAATTGAAAAATCAATTTCTTCTCCAGGGATGATTTTTTGATTTGAGAAAGGCATTTGATAACAGTATGAAATTTCTATTCCTGGAATAGAAATTCGTTTGTTAAAGTGTAAAAATTCTTTCTCCCGGGACAAAAAATTCGTTTGAGAAAAACTATAATTTTTTTGTCAATTTTCCACGATAGATTTGAAGAGTTATATAATTTTTGTTACAAAAAGTGGCTGAATTTCTTGGATTGGAGAATGGTGTGAGGTGTTCAAGTTTATTGTAAAGGCGGAGACAAAGAAAGATGATCCTTTCCTTTACCTCTCCTTGTATGATCATCATGAGCTGTTCCTTGTATGATCATCATGAGCTGTTCCTTGTATGATCATCATGAGACAAAGAAAAATTATTTCCTTTACCACCGTAAAAATCATCATGAGTTAATTCTGTCCTAATATAACTTGCTTGCTTTGTAGTTCTTTCGCTAGAGGAAAACCAAACGCGATGTTCAGCGTCAACTTGCTTGTTTTGTCGAACATGTGGGAAAACATAGATCATTGAATCATTGGAAACCTCAAATATCATATTACAACAATGAAAATTTGAAATTCTCGAATATAACTAACAAAGTACATTATGAATATTAAAAAAACAAAGTCATGGAATCTCGGCCATATGACGATCCCTCGCCATTTTGTTGGCAATAGTTTTCCTAAGCACGTTCATCTCGACTCCTTCCTCGGTCGACGTATCATCCGTAGTGTCATTGTCTGATGGTTCATATGGATGCTCTGGATCTCCAAAAAGCTCAAAGTTCTTATCTCTTTTGTCTTCATCACGTATATAGTTATGAATAGTACAACATGCAATGACTATACGTGCTTGCTTCTTAATTGTAAATGAAGGCATATGTCTCAAAATGAAGAAGCGATTTTTGAGTACTGCAAATGATCTCTCAATAATGTTCCTTAGTGAAGAATGTTTATGGTTGAACAATTCTCTAGCCGTTCTTGGTTGCCTATCACCACCTCTATAGTCCTTCAGATGATATCGCTCACCTTTAAAAGGAGTTAGAAATCCCGGAGCAGATGCATAACCAGAGTCTACCACGTAATATTTTCCTACAAGACAATTTATGAATTGGTCATGATATTCAACTAACATTAGCTGAATTATTTTCCTATAAGACAATTTAATCGTCAATAACATTACTTTTTTTTCATTAAACACATAAGTACCTGGCGGTGGTCGAGGAAATTGCAAGCGAGGATTTGCCATTGCTGCTGAGAGCACCCGACAATCATTAGCCGATCCTTCCCAACCAGCATATACAAATGTAAATCTCATATCAAATGAACAAATACACAGCACGTTTTGAGTGGTAGTTCCTTTTCTGCCTCTAAAAGGGATTTGCTTTGATACAGGTACGGAAGCATGAACATGAGTACCATCAATAGCCCCCACGCAGCCCTGTCATTTAAAAAGTAACTATTTCATAAGTTCATCAATAAAAATAACAACAACAATGTAAAGGAATATATGAGTAGTGTCATACAAGTTTATTCTACCTTAAAGTAAGGTTCAAGCTTAGGATTTATGAGAATCTCCTCTGGAACAACATCAAAAGAAGGCGGTGTGATAATCTCTTGTCCCAACTTGAGAACTGCTTTCAACACTAAATTGAAGTATTTGCTGATAGTTTGTCATGAATGTTGGAATCTCTCACACAAAACTCTATTGGTGTTCTTGTGACAAATCATTGATAAAAAAATCCCAACTTGTTCATCAACTCTAATATATCGACTATCTTCCAACCAACCTCTTGCCTTCAACAAATCACACAAGTTGATAAAGACATGTCTCTGCATTCTAAATGCTTCATACACCCTATCTGAATGTCCATAAAGAATTTCTCTCATCCATTCAGGTCCTGATAATATACTGTCCCTAATAGGTTCTCTTGTACGCATAGACATATCTATCGTAGCAATAAACCACCATGCTATTAATATTTCAAAATCAAGCTCAGTAAAGTCATATTCAACTGATTCAACTGATTCAACTGACGCCACCTGACTATTATTCTCACTACTTTGACCGTCTTCCATATTACCTATACAACACATGAAAGAAGAATATAAGAACAACAAACAAAGCACGAGTCTCATAATCATATAAAATTGCCACAGTAACAATGTGGTCATAATTTATAGTTTAAAGGAAACATCATTGGTCATGAAATTTAAACAAACAGCAGTTCATAACAATACACATTGCCATCTATTTAAAGAGACTCAATAAGACAAAGTCTCAGTTCCGAGGGGGATAAGATGAAAGCCTCCCTCCATATGGCATTCCGGCATGCATGGTTCATAGCTTTGCTATAAAGATTCGGATTCATGCCAGGCATCTCTTTTAAAACGCCAATAACAACTGCTATGGAGTATGGGTCACTAGGTGATGAGCCACGTGAAGTCACAGAGCTACTTGTAAGTAGGTCCGCCCTCAACTTCATTACATCCCGAATGGCTTCACAGGTATCACTAACATTGCATGAGTTGCTCTTTCTTCTCTTGGCATTTGGAGTCCTATTCAAGTTATGCTTCTCACGCACTGGGGTAGGCTCAGGTTCATTGATTTCTTCAGCTTGTCTCACGTTGCTAAAGGCTCCAGCACTGAGAGGGCTTTCATTATAGTTGTCATAGAAACCAGCTTGCTCCAAATCAGCAAAGTCGAAGTTACCAGTGTTGTCATTGACACCTTCATTGACACCTCCATCTGATTCCGCATCTTCTTTATTTCCAGCTGTAAAATCCCCAGTAGCACATGTATCACCAAACACGATGCATAGTTCACGATACTGAGGAAACCCATCAACCCTGAATTTAGCCCATTCTTTATTTTCCTGTGAATAAAAAAAAATATGTTAGTACATTTATAAAAGTCACATCCACATATGAACAAATGGACCCAAGTAAAGTGATACCTGAATGTGAGAATCCCATATACTTGGATCCTCCACAAGAACTGTGTTTTTGATTTCATCCCACCCAAATCCAGACTGTCCAAGTAGCTTTTTGAAACTACTAAATTGCGTCTTCAGTTTGTTTACCTTGTTCTTCAATTGAACAACATTGTAGTCTAGCCCTGTCTTTTTGACAAATTCGGAATGAATGTTATTCCATCCTGTTTTGTTGTAGGTAGTTGTGGTCCTATTACCCTTTTTTACCTCTTCAACCAATAAACTTACAAAAATATTGGTTAAAGGCTCGGTCCACTTTGCCACAAATGTCCCTTTATGAGATGCCATCAAACCTTAATAGGTTGAGTATCAAATAAGCAATATCATTAACACATGATGGGCAAAGAATGCAGTAAAGCAAATAGGAAAGATCTGAAAAAAAATTGTACCTTAGAAACCTAAAACATAACCAAGACCTATGAATCTATAAACTAGAATTGAAGATAACATGTCGAACATAGCAAGCCATATATGGCTTACATCCATTTACCTGCTCACTAGTGCTTATACTTTTATGGTCAGGAGAAGATGGCTTCAAATATCACCTTTATGTACCTGCAAAGTGATAACCAAACCCAGATGTAAAGAGCCTAGAGCATGAACTGAGAAAGAACATAAAACCCTACAGGGCACCGAGATCAGATTGAGGACTCTATGTCATGAGCTTCATTCAGGCAACTACAAATAGGGGAGGGACGCAAGAGGCAAACAGAATATATGCAAAGCACATATGAGGTCAAATGTTTCAAAGATCCAAACGATTTGCAAACAGGACACTCCATGGGCTAAATTCACAGTTAGTCACTGTTATGTACCGTCGATTTTCATTGAATTCACTATACTTTCACTCTTAGTCATCATCAGAAGAACAACGTTTCGCTTCTCCTCCTCCAAGCTCGATCAAGTAAGTGAAAATCACCAGCAAGATAAAAGCGATCACTTGCCAAATTAAACTGTGCTTTCGTTTCTTCTTATCATTCTTCCAGCAATGTGCAAGTAATCTACGTCGGAAAAAGGATAATAATTTGCGTTTTCAGGGGGGCAATTTGTAGTAAAATACACATCGGGTACTTTTTTGCACTATTGGAAAGGGGCCAAAAATGCGACATATAACATTTCATGCAATATCCACTGCAAAGGTTTTTCAGTTTACCACGGCGACGTTTCTCCTATCTACATCTTCAGTCAGTTGATGTCAAAAAATCCAGGCAACATTCTGATTAAAGAGACAAAACAACTAAGAGAGAGTGGCTAAATAACAAAAACATATCTTGAAGAAGGAAAATTCTGACTATGTCCATCGGAACATTATCCACACTGAAAACCATAATTGCGCACTCCACGAACCGTAATAACTAAGGCATCAATTCATCCCTAGCCCAAAACTTGGTGACGACTCACAAGCACTTCTCTCTTCAGGCTTGCCCCGCACGAGGCTCATCCCGATCAAACTCCCTACCATCGACCCTCCTCTCAATGGGCAAACAAAGGAGCTTCCGCAAGAGCACGGCGCCTAATCTCTCGAACCTCGCGGGAGCCGCCGATGCCAAAAGATTCCGCCCCCTCAAGATCAAGACTTTCGGGGCGCAAAGCTCACATCTTTCGAACCGATTCAAAACCCCCGCGCGTCAACCGAGTCCTAAACTCAGCTGGGCTCGATCAAAAAACCCAAAACAAACAGGGAAGAGCAAACAACAAGCACACTCCCCGCCGCCCCCCATCCCACCCATCCGATCCACCACCCCGCACCCCCCTCGGACGGCACGATCGAAAACACGAAGCTCGCGAACCCGTGTACATAAGTGCAATTTATAAAAGAAGAAATCTCCTTTCGGCAAAAACGTGTTCACCCAACAAAAAAAAAACACAGTTGGTGAATCGACCGCAGAAACCCAATTTCTGGCGAGCGAATCTGGGTTTCTGGCGAGCGAATGCCACTGCTTGGCGACCGCAGAAACATTTCTACTCCCGGAAGGAATCGACCGCAGCAGCAAAACCTAGAGACAGTATTGGCGCAAAGAAGACGAACTCGAGCAGAAAATCGTCACCTGGATCGAATGCGTTTGAGCGGCGAGCGTAGGGAAAAATCGTCAGATGAAGACAGTGGTTGGTCCTCTTCTCTTGCTCATTTTCTATTGCAATCCTGCTCTGCCTCCGTGAACAGCTTCTGGCGTGGGAGAGAGAACAGTCGGGCGTGGGTTTGCAGAACATTCGGGCGTGGGAGAGAGCAGGAGAGAGAAAAGCACACCGGGCTTATTTCTGCTAGAATAGAAAAGTAGATATTTCTAACTTCTCATTCTGGCTTCAAATTTCTCCCGGGAATAAAAAACTATGCCAGGAATAGAAATATAAATAAATGTTATCATGCAGATTTCTACTCCAAACCTACTCCCGGGAGTAGAAAAATAGAAAAATAGTTAGCTGGGAGTGTTATCATGCACCCCCTTACTTACCGGCATTTTTTGCTATTTCTTTAATTTATAATTTGTTATGTGGTTTACCAACTTTTATTTGTCTCTCATACAAACACATTAAATTAATCAAGCTTTTATTTGTTTCATTTACTAGATTTTTCTCCTATTATCTTACCAACTAGTATTGATTTATCAAATTTCACTTTAAGCTGCTTATCAACATTTATTTAGTTTTTCTTTTTAAATCCACCAACATTTTCTGTCAAATTACCAACTTCCACTTTAAATATACCAACTTTTTTGTTTAGAAATTACCAAATGATTACCAACTTTTATCCTATTAAGTTATCAGCAAGTTTTGCATTAATAATTGTGGTTTGAATTGTCACCAATGCGTTGCACAATACAAGATTCCATTCCATCTATTTTACAAACATGAGCACGCCCACCAAATTAGTCTTGCAAATTTGTCCACGTAAAAGCTTGGATCTTTTTGCTTAATTGCGAGTCTTGCAAATAAGTCTTGTAAATCTTAGATAATTGCGGAACAAGGCTTGAAAGCCTCTTATGTACCTCTCAGGTATTATTTTGATAAATGAATAAAATCTTTTTTTCGATAAATAGTCCTGTAAATAAGAGTTTCGGCGAATGCCCAAATCAATTAATTTGCATCCCAACAATTGAAGGAAGATATGTCAATGGAATCAATTTTGTCTATTAATTATAAATTGGAACATTTACTCTTTTTTTTTGGTCAGTGAACATGCACTGCTCTTACCAAATATTTTTTTTGGAACATGTACTTCTCTTGCTAAAAAAAATTGAATTAAAACGAATATTCGGTTGGCTGAAAATGAAAGAGGAGTCCACACACACATCACTGTACAAGGAAAATGATTGGCACATGGTACATGTGCTATAGGAAAATGGTCCCAGCTCTCCACAAGCCCTCTAAAAAGCCAGGTTGTCCACATTGCTAATTCCAAATAAAAATTACATAAAAAAATGTGTATACTTTTAGTTTTAATTATTATACCATTGAGAGATCAGTGATGCAATCAAAGTAAATTCCATATCAATTATTTGAGATTAAAAAAGTTTAATCAACAGGAACTTTAGACGTCCTCAACCATCAACCCATTGAATGAGTCCAATTTCGCACAAGAGATTATATGATGACGAAGCAGCGCCAATTAATCTCATTAGGTGATGAAAACCCTGGATGTTATTATCAATGAAATATAGTTCTAGAAGTGCTTAAAATATTTTCCAACAAATATAACAAATTTACATATATATTTATTTTGGGCGATGTGTATTATATGATCGATTGATGAGAAAAACCTAGAAAAGAAAATCAGACCATTTGGTATGGACAAAACAAAACCCGTTTAATCACTGCTCATATGAAACGACTTATGGGTAAATTCTGAAACAAATTCTTGCTTAAAGAGAATGATAAGTATATGTTCTCTCAAGCATACTTATTATTTATAGCCACGATCACTAACTTTCAACATTCTTTTTGTTAACGTTTTGAGCGTGAATCATTATATGCTTTACATGTAAGCTAAACGTTATATCCGCGCGACTTGAAGTTCAAGTTAAAATACTAGTTAAAAAGAGAGAGAATAAAATGTCAAATAATTTTGGAGTTAATTTCTTTCTCTTATGCAAACATCAACTTTACTAATTAAAGTTGCTAATTCAATATTTTATGAAGCGGTCGCCCATTTAAAGAATTAATTCTCTCCTCAAATTAAAGCAATCTTCACCTATGAAATTATGGAACAGTAGTTGGAAAATCCCATTGCTAAAAAAATTATGAATAATCTGTCTAAATTATGAGAAATTAATTAACGCATAAAAAAATTGTCATGTATTGTTCATATTCTCCTGAAACTCCTCGGAAGCAATATTCAATGTGTTCGAAACATACGCGGAAAAACAAATACAGAACACAAGGATTTACGTGGTTCGATCACAAGGTGATCTACATCAACGGACGAGACAAAACAAGATTTCACTATAATAAAAAAGAGTACAGTTTTCAGAAGTCGAAAAAACAACTTAACAAAACCTCACGGTTCATAAATCTCTCCAAAAACGAAAATCTCTCTTAATCAATGAAAAAACCCAGCCGCAGTATAAATAGAGCTCCCCTAAAAATTTCCTTGGGGGCTATATATATCCCCAAACCCCCCGAGACATTTGTTCGCTTGCTCTGGGCTGAGCTGAGCGTCACGAACTAAATCTTAATTTTTTCTCCACTTTTGGGTCGCATAAAAATATATATCGGTTCGGGTGATGAACCGGACCGAGTACATAAAATCTTTATTTAACACAACGATATCTTGCAATATAGAGATGCCACAATCAAATATTACACGGCAACAACCCAGCACTGCAAGATATTATCTCAAATTTTCCGCAATCAAAAGTTTCAAGACTCGTTTTATTCGTGGGATCAGGTTCTTCACTAAATACTCTATGTCCAACAATTAATATGACGTGCTATTTCAGAGGAAAAAAAACAAGAGAGTAAAAGTATAATTTTAAAAGGGAAGGGAGTGGGGAGAGAGCACCTCCCCTCCGCCACCGGTCCACCCGCTAAGGCCACGGCCCCCTACGTACGGGTGGCGAAAGTCGATGATCCTCTGCCTATCGGCTATCTCCGACGGTGGGTTTCGCTGTAACGAAGTTACGGTAAATTAGGAACAGAATATAGGGAGTAAATCCCTCGTGACTTTTCTTTTCTATAAGTAAGTGACACGGGTGCAGAGACCTAACTATGTCTGACGGCCATATTAACCGGATTTGACTGGAGTTTGGTATCGGAGAGACTTGATTAGAAAATCCGTAAAAATGTAAGGATGTAATTAGACGAATGGTAATTATGAAGACTTGATTAGAGAAAGACTTGAGAGCACATGGAAGACAAGAAGTAGATTTTTCCCTTTATTGTTTATATTGATGAAGATAAGAATATATCAAGTGTTATTCCACATCTTTTTTTTAATATCAAAGTTGAAATGCCACGTCAAAGCAAAGATGAGCAAGTGAGTTCATTAAAAATTAAACTCCTCATAAGTTTGGTCCAATTCGCGGTTCCGCCAATTACAATCTCATCTTCATTTCCATCCTCGTGATTTCTTATCCACGCATTTGTTCCATCAATATGCAGCACAAGATGGCCCGCTTTCGAAAAGATGAGCTTAGGCTCCGTTTGTTTAACGGGAAATTGAATAATTTAAAAAATATTTTATTCCTAAAAATGATCGCCCGTATTGCTTAAAATAGTCGGTCAATGAAAAATATTTTCATTACCGACACCAATTTATTGCTTAAGATTTACGTGAATGATGAAACTTTTTTTATTAATTCATTTTTTAAGCGATACGAGCAATTATTTTTAGGAAAATGTTTATCAAATCGCATTTTCCAGGTAACAAGCGCACCCTTAATCTAATGCTTGACAGGCTTATAGATATAATATAAATGTATTATGTTATTAGCATTCAAAAGCAACGTAGATAGGAAATCGAATAATTAGTCGAGCGCTTGATTTTGAATCGGTTAGATTTTCTATATGAATCGCGATGTCTCGTACTTAGAATAATTACAGGGGCCGCGCATGTCACTGTGCGGATTATATCCTGGTCACCCAATGCAATGGAATGGCGATTCGTGACATCCATGGAGGCTAGTCGAATTGAAAAGTCCGTAATAACGTGTGTGAAAAAATTAATTGCAGTTTTTGGTCATTACTTTTCTCTCAAATTTCCGAAAATAAAAATACTTTTAAGTTTAGATAAATAATCAAAGAACTGTATATGATTACACACGTTAATATTTAGATTTAAATATTTTTTGGAAAATTAAGATATTTTGCTTCGAATGGAAAGCTAATGCTATAATAAAATTGGAGAAAAGTGACAAAAAATCAAAACCAAGTGTCTTGTAAATTTGTAGAATCGTAAAATACCGGGGGGGAGCAAAAGGAACCATCCGAACCGAAAATAGCCTCGACGGGTCAGTTCTGGGCGGTTCTCGAAGGTACCGGTTTGGTTCCTGATCTCACAAAATTGAAATTGGTGAATTTCGGTCAGGTTCCCGTTCCAGGTGTGGAACCGTCCACCCGGACCATCTAGACCCGACCGGAAAAAAAAATCCTAATCCATCTCTCATTTCACAGAGGAAGTCCCTTCAAAATTGGAGCTACTACGATGACTTATGCACGTAAGAAATATGACAAGAACAGTTCAAAACACAACGGTACCTGCTTATTCCAACCAATTTTTTTCGCCAATTAAAAAAAAATCTCTATAAAATTTACAACGTTACACGTAACTTTCATTGATTCTGAAATTGTATTTAATTATCGAGAGCATCTTCGATTTCATTTTGAATATTAACTATACATAAATAAAAACTAACCCCACCCCGAGAATTCCTGGACGTGGGGTTAATAAATGCCATTATTGCCCGATGGAATTTTTGCATGTCAAGGGGCCCCTCCCAGTTGGGCACAGCATGACAGCACGACAGCACCCACCAAAAGCTTCCCGTGCATGAATAAAGAGAGAAGATAAAGAAACGCAATACCACTGCAGTACTGCTCCCAAGAAACGTGTCCACGTGATGATAAATCACGCTGCACGATTAATAGCGCAAGCGCGTTCACTTGGAACCGGCAAAAGTACACGAACGTGCTTTACACGCTCATCTCTCTCGCCACTCGCCACTCTCTCTCTCTCTCTCGGCGGCGGCACGTTTTGTCTGCTTGTTTCTTCCAGAGAGAGGGAGGCGGGGCGTGGCGTGGCGTGGCTTGGCTTGTCTCTAGGTAAAAACGTAAAGTTTCAGGGGACTCTGCAGCCACGGAGTTGCTCTGTTTTACTGCATCTCCATCGGTTTCTGTCGCGGCCTCCATTTTCTCTTTCTTGAGAGCCGACTTGCGCTTCGAGACGATTTTTTCCCTGGTCATGTGGCTGAGGTTGGGAATCATTTGGTTGAGCTGACCCCACTTGATGATTTCCGGTGTTAAGGGACAGGAGAAGTGTCCGTCTCCCTGTTTCGTTTCTCTTTTTTTCTCGAGGTGGGTGTTTCGGGCCGGGTTGTTCTCCAGGTCCTTGCTCGAATTTGGTGGAGGAGCTTGTTTGTAATTGGATCGGAGCTTCCAGCTGCGGAATTATGCTTTCTTGACTCTGTTTCATAGGAGGCTGTTGGCATCGGTTTGAGCTTCGAGTTTCTTTGCTTGAATTGGTTGCGCTTGACTTTCTTGCTCGGTTGGTTGCTTCCTGGAAATCCGTTGCAACATTTGTGGTGGAAAAGTGTTGGTTCGGATGAATGGGGTTTGATTCACCATCTACTACCCCGTGATGTTGGTTGGCTAGTTTATTTGGTCTTAATTCCTGCTTTAGATTTCCTGGGGGAAGTTTTAATTCTTGATTCAGCTGGACCATTAGATTTCATTTGATGCTTAATCCCAAGTGATTCAACTGATTCCAGCTTTCTTCTTCGAAGGGAAGATTTTGGTCCTTGGGTTTGTGAGTGCATGTCTTTTCGGGTGTCAACATAGTGAGAGTATAGCTGCACAAGCAGTAGAATTTGAAACGGTTACTTTGGAGCTGGCATAAGTTGCTGGGTGAAGAGGGCAAAGTCCTTTGCAGAAAGTTTTAGATGGCTTCAAGGGTCGAAATGGACGATGAAGCTGAAAACAAAGGCGGCATGTGGGTTTTGGATCAAAAGCTTGATCAGCCTATGGATGAGGAGGCTGGTAGGCTCAGAAACATGTACAGAGAAAAGGTATTTTGGGATCTCTCAACATTTTCCAAATAGCGTCTACTTTATTGCTTAAGAGAAGAGGACTAACTGCTTTATTGGGCAACTTATCGATTCAATTAATATTCTCTATTGCAAAGATTGGGATATTCTATTTACCTTTTACTAATTTGCGGTGTGTATAGACAACATTTTTCTGCTCCCATTTGATCTTCATCATCTTAGTATATCATTTCTTCTTTTGTTAATCTTGGATGCAAGATGTGTTCTCATCAGTCAGTTTCTATAAATTAAGGCTGATAGTAAATAAGTGATGCAAAACGTGTATCATCCACTGGTTTTCCGATTAATTCTGGCAGTTGACTTGATTTGCACTTCAGAAATTTTCGGCATTGTTGCTTCTGCGGCTTGCATTCCAAAGTCTTGGGGTGGTTTATGGGGATCTTGGCACATCCCCTTTGTATGTCTTTTATAATACATTTCCGAAGGGGATAGACGATACGGAAGATGTGGTTGGAGCTCTATCGCTGATCATATATTCTCTTACTCTCATTCCTCTCCTCAAGTATGTTTTTGTGGTGTGCAGAGCGAATGACAATGGCCAAGGTAAGTGGATATCATTTTAGCAGCCAGTAGTTCACTGTTTTTGACACTGACAAAGGGATGGACCAAGACACATGTTAAGGATGCTCAGTGCTGTAATTGTGACCATCCTCCTCGTTGCGTAGGTGGAACATTCGCTCTTTACTCATTGCTCTGTCGACATGCGAATATCAAAACAATTCCAAACCAGCATAGGACTGATGAGGAGCTAACGACATATAGCCGCACCACATTCCATGAGAAGTCCTTTGCTGCAAAGACCAAGGGATGGTTGGAAAGACATGCATCCAGGAAGAATACGCTTCTTATGCTCGTCCTTGTGGGCACTTGCATGGTGATCGGCGATGGGATTTTCACCCCAGCTATATCAGGTAAATCTTTATTACTGCAGGATTGATAGTTCCAGAAACCATATACCGCGGAATACTGTTTCTCCACTTTTTTGAGGACAACAACTGAAGTTGATCCACTCCTCCAGTACAGTATTGCTTGTGGAGACATGATCTCCTTATGCTGTATAAGTGTCAAAGCATCAGAAAATTTACTGGTTTTTTATAGCATGCTATTGAAGTGCATGTGCATTATGCTGCATTTGTTTCAACTTCAAAAGAATGCAGCATAAGTGCGTGCATGGACTTTACAGCCCATGGCTTCCTTATACTTGACAATGAAAATGGTAATAAAATGGGTATCATGTTTCTTTCTTTTTCTGAAAAGAACTGTCTGGTTTGCCATGATTAATCTGGGGAGGCCAGCAAATGTTTCCTATTTCCTTTCGGCATAGGTCTGTATTTGCTAACTAGAGTTGCTCGGCTGTTTTTTCCCTTCCTTCATTGGATTAAAAGTGTCCTATATGGTGGTGGTTGTATCTTGTCACTCCTCATCTGATTATTTCTTTTACCTTTTTAAGCTTTGTCTAACTAAATTGGCCGCCTGAGCCTGATTCAAAATGATAGCACATGATTGTAGTCAAGTACATCTTTTATGTTAAAGAAGTGCCTACAAATCTACTTTGACACTTGTGACGCAACCGTTTTCAAGCAGTTCTTTCGGCTGCTGGTGGGATCAAGGTAGATCATCCAGGCATGAGCAATGGTACAACTCACTTCTTGGACTACATCATTGAATTGGCCTATCGATTTGCAATTTTCTAAAGGGTTTGTGGTTTTATTGACACAGATGTCGTGGTTCTCGTGGCTGTCATAATATTAGTAGGTCTCTTTAGCATGCAACATTATGGTACGGATAAAGTTGGTTGGCTCTTCGCCCCGGTAGTTCTGCTTTGGTTCATTTTAATCGGTGCAATTGGCATAGTCAACATCTTCAAATACGATAGCAGTGTGCTGAGAGCTTTTTCCCCTGTGCACATATACCGATACTTTAAAAGGGGAGGAAGGGATCGTTGGACCTCGCTTGGAGGCATTATGCTTTGCATAACAGGTAAGCTTATACATTATTCTTTAGCTACCTAAAATACCTTCTTCACTTTATTGTTTGCCAACACCTAAGATGCACTAGTTGCACCAGATATTTCGTCATACTGTTTGATCCTATGACAGGAACCGAAGCCCTCTTTGCAGATCTAGCCCATTTTCCAGTGTCAGCTATACAGATTGCTTTTACGGTAGTAGTCTTTCCTTGCCTTCTTTTAGCGTACACAGGACAAGCAGCATACTTGATGAAGAACAAGGAGCATGTTAGTGATGCATTTTATCGTTCAATTCCAGGTTTGCCACAAGCACTCTGGCCTGTTTTTACGAATGAAATTGTGCCTGAGAAGTGAATACACTGTCAAGGTATAATCTTAGACGAGTCTTTCTGTTGAAGAATGTTCAGTGCAACTATAGATGGACAACGGGACTCATTGTGTTTACTTAAGTAAAAGAAGGGGGGAAAATTATAGTTGGAATCCTAAAAATCGTTAAAATGATGCATTCAAGTCATAAATTTTTTATTTTGTGCATTTAATTACTAAAACTTCTCACAATTGTCCACTTTAATCCTCTTGTTAACTCCGTAATTTTAGTGGATGGAAAATGTACGTGATATTTTTTTTATTAACAGCTACAAAAGATTGACAAATACCATAAAAGAGCTGCATGGTACTTTCCGTTCACTTAAAACTGGCGTAGTTAACGAAATGATTCAAGTGCATCAAAGCTGTAAGTTTTTGAAACTTGAATGTACGGAATGACAGTTTTAGGAATCGGGTGTATTATTGTGACAAGTTTTAGGACTTGCTTGTTAATCTCCCAAAAAAAGGAAATGCGTATGTATCTTTTTAAAGTTTTAAAAAATCGACAAACAAATTATAGCCAGTTGCAGAGGGCTTTTGCCTCATCAGATTTCTGCGTCTCTGCTGTTAGTTGTGAGCAAGTGTTTCCAAGTACTTCAAGCAGAAGTCTGCAAGACTCGGAAACCTGTTAGTGTGCAAAGTCAAGATCTAATTAAGGGGATGTTCGGACTGGCGCAATGTACCTTTATTATTGTCTTCAAGGATACATAGTCTCTCGGGATGTTCACACTCCTCATGATTTGAAAAACGTTCTGGTTTTACAACAATTTTTTTCCTATTAACGCTATTTTCTGTTCATTTTACAGATAGCATCTATTGGCCAGTATTCATCATTGCAACGTTAGCTGCTATAGTTGCAAGTCAGGCCACAATATCCGCCACTTTTTCGATAATCAAGCAGGCACTTGCACTAGGCTGTTTCCCCAGAGTCAAAGTAGTTCATACGTCGAAGAAGTTCTTGGGTCAGATATATATTCCAGATATTAACTGGATCTTGATGATTCTTTGCATTGCTGTGACTGCTGGGTTTAAGAATAAAAGCCAAATTGGAAACGCCTACGGTAAGTTTACCGGAATATCTTGTAATTGTCATACATCTTTCATTCTATAATCAAATCCTGATATATTGTTCGTGCAACATTAACAGGAACTGCTGTGGTAATAGTCATGCTCGCGACCACCTTGCTTATGACACTGATCATGCTTATGGTATGGCATTGCCACTGGAGTCTGGTCCTGATCTTCACGGGTTTGTCGCTGGTGGTGGAGTGCACGTACTTCTCTGCCGTGCTCTTCAAGGTCAATCAAGGTGGATGGGTCCCTCTAGTGATCGCGGCAGCTTTTCTGGTCATTATGTATGTTTGGCATTATGGAACAGTGAAGCGATACGAGTTCGAGATGCACAGTAAGGTCTCCCTGGCATGGATCCTCGGGCTCGGGCCAAGCCTGGGACTGGTTCGAGTGCCTGGAATTGGGCTCGTCTATACCGAGCTTGCTAGTGGCGTCCCACACATATTTTCCCATTTCATCACCAACCTCCCTGCTATCCATTCCGTGGTGGTGTTTGTCTGTGTGAAATATCTTCCTGTGTACACAGTCCCTGAAGAAGAGAGGTTCCTCGTGAAAAGAATCGGCCCGAAGAGTTTTCATATGTTCCGGTGCGTCGCGAGATATGGATATAAGGACCTCCACAAAAAGGACGACGATTTCGAGAAGAAGCTGTTCGATAACCTCTTCTTGTTCGTTCGGCTCGAGTCGATGATGGAAGGGTGTTCAGACTCTGATGAGTACAGTCTATATGGGCAGCAAACCGAGAGATCAAGGGAAGGCCTCATAATGAAAAGCGGGGGCACCTCCAACTCTGTCGAGACCACTATTTCATCGGTGGACTCGATCGTGCCGGTGAAGTCCCCGGCGCATGCCAACAACATGACAGCGTCTTCGGGTCAGGCAAGCAGCCAAACGGATGAGCTGGAGTTTCTGAACAACTGTAGAGATGCAGGCGTGGTGCACATAATGGGCAACACGGTGGTGAGGGCAAGGCGGGACTCGAGGTTCTACAAAAAGATAGCAGTCGACTACATATACGCATTTCTTAGGAAGATATGCAGGGAGAACAGTGTGATCTTTCATGTTCCCCACGAGAGCCTTTTGAATGTTGGACAGATATTTTACGTGTAATTTACTTTCTTTCTGTTGTATGGCCAATAAGGGAAGAGAGCAAATATATATATGCGTAAAGCTTTTCCTAGTCTCTTATGAAGCATTGGGACCAAAAGGGTTTGCTTGAACGCAATGTACGGATTGGGCGAAACTGGTGATGATATTGAAAACCTTCATGAACATGCATTGTTTCGTCTGCATCAACCTTGTCCCTTGATGGTTTAACTCGTAGCTGAAATGGCCATTGTTCTGGTGGACGCTCACTCGGAGGAGATAATGGGTCAAGAACCAGGACATTTATGTACAGATCCCACCATTTTCAATGGGAGTCTAGCCTCCAAAAGATCAGATCCAATCTTATAGATCTCATCGCATGAACAGTGTGGCTCTTGGTGGGTAATGTAAAATATTGATGACTGAGAACATGCACGTGATTGCCAAGTACTTGTTAGTTTATGTCGCGATTGATTATATTGTATAGTATATTCAACAGAAGCAACAAGTCAGATCAGTTCCCGTTCTTTTCATAACATAAATTATCAGCTCAAGAAATGCTCAGATAGATAACTCCATCCCGCCAAACGTGAGACTAGACGCATCTCTCTATCTCATTTCAATTTTTTCTCAACTTGGAAGAAAAAATGATTTTGGTTACGGCCTTCGAATCGATGTCCTCGTGTATCAAAGTGAGTCTACTTTTTTACGGCGAGAGCAACGAAGAGGGTTGATCGACGTTCACGATTTTAAGCTTCATAAAAGGCGTCCGCACCGATTTACAATTTTGATATTAATTTTCGTTTTTCTCGAATGAAGGGTATATCCCTGCATTATTAAAACTCTTACGAGAATTAATCAAAATTCATAATTCAATACATTATCTTGAAAACTGATTTGCTTAAATGATCATTAAAAACAAATTACTAGATAAAGCTCGTGCTTGATTGATGTTCGTGTCGAATCGTAGCAATTGCGTATTGAAAAATCACGAGACCCTTCGTCCTTTCATTGAAAAACTGGTGTGAACGGGGGAACAGTGGTGTCACGTTCGAGATGGTGTTCTGTCCCCGGTGACGTTGATATGGGGTTTTTGTCTCTGGCCGTGGAAAAGTTGGACGGCCATGATTGCTTCTGGCGGCTGAGACGGACGGTTTCCATCCATCTTTCGCACACCACGACGATGATTACAGATAACCCCCATGATTTCCACCGCACAGTGACTACCCAGCATTGATGTCGACTTCTCTCGGACTTTGCCATGCGTTCTTCTCGTCTGATAGGAGGAGGTATGGCTTATGCGAGAGAGCCCTGTTCTTCTGTTGTGGGTTGGCATGTTTGCTCACGCCCACATTCGGTTCGTTCTTGCATTTGAGCTGTGTCTGTTCAAGTTCAGATTTTGAAGCGCACTCGGTTTGCTGTGTTGCTCTTCTAGTTCTTGGGTATGTTTTGTTTGGATTGTAGCTTGATGGGGTTTGGTTATATTTAGCCGGGATACGTTGAAACAGTTGCGAAATGGAAACGCGAGTTCATTTGCCTGAACATGAGCAAGTTGTTGAAATCCGAGTTTTTGACGAATGCTATATTTGGCAAGCGACTGGGCACCCATTTTTTTTTCTTGACGGGAAATGGTGATTCTCTCTCTCTTTCTTTGAGAAGCGCAAAGCTGGAGATGTGAGCTTTTGCTGATTCGAGATACATTCCATTAAAATCTGATATTTGTTCTTTTCCTTCCTGGTTTTCTCTCCCTCTCTCTCTTTTTTTTTTTTGGTGAATTTTGGGTTTTCGGGTTCAGAGGGGGTTGAGTTTTTCCCTCTTGAATCTCGTAACCCAAATTGCACGAAAGCCTTTTTAAATTCGTATGCATTGAAATCGATGTTCACATTGTCTTCTGAATCAATCTTTTTCATACATTTTGCCTTGACATATTGCAGATTCTCTTTTTCTCTTGTCTCTTTATCAACTTTGTCGTCGTTCCATTAGAAGCTGAAGCTGAAGGAACATCTCCCTTAATCTGTCTGCGATCTCAGGTATCAATCCTTGGCACCCTGCATTTAAGCATTGAAAGTGTCTCTGTAAATTGTGATGCCGCTTTTGATGGCTTGCTCTATGGGTCTGATGTGAACATCTTTCTACTGGGTTCCAACACAGTAAATGGCATCAATCTGCTTCATAAAGTTGATCACACAACGTTGAAATGGTGCTCTGTGAGTTGCCGTTTCTAAGCACTAAAAAGCCACTTAATTTCTGCCGTACCATGTTTATCAACCGTATTATGTGAAATGTGCATGGCGTGGCGCACTCGCATATGGCCAAAACTTGATTAAGTTGCTGCAGATGAGGTTCTTAGAAGTACATGATGGTATAATAGATAAGTGCTAGATTATAGCATAGTACTTTTTGGTATATCGTCGAGTGACAAAAGCCAAGTCTGCTTAGTCTTCGAGTATCTCAATATTTGTCTTGTGCCCAATAAGAATAGAGAATTGTCACTAATGTCTTCTTGTTATACTGCCATTTTCTCTGAGAAGTCTCGATGGGGTTTGATTTCAAATGTCTTTCGCTACTAAATAATAATGTATTCCCTTCTCAGATCTTGGACATGAATGCTCACTTTCGCTTATGAGGTGTCTGTTTTACGACAGAGAATGATGTAGGAGATTCTTATACAGCAGAAGGGGACGCAAGGGAAGACACTTCGCGAAGAGGGGGTTTCTTGCAAATGGTTTCAGGAGAACAAAGTAGCGATGGCATGGACAAGAAAAATAGCGTATGGTTTTTGGATCATGCGATTGATAATCCAATGGATCAGGAGGCTGGAAAGCTGCGAAACACACAGAGAGAGAAGGTTGGAACGTTTTATCCCTATGAAATATGGGCATGAAGTAAAGATGTAATTATCAATCTTCACATGGCCTACTCCAATATTAATTGCTTGACGTGAGATGTGTCTCCTGATTATACAGTTTCTGGTTCCACAACTGACACTAAGGAGAGCAATCAGTGGTCTGTAAATGAATCAGTTCTTTTTACTAATTTTTTTTGTCCCCCTCAGAAAATTTCCACATTACTGCTGCTACGGCTTGCCTTCCAGAGCCTCGGTGTGGTCTTCGGAGATTTGGGCACATCTCCCTTGTACGTTTTCTACAATACCTTCCCTAATGGCGTTAATGATCCAGAGGACGTTATCGGAGCTTTATCAGTGATTATATATTCCCTAACGCTCATACCGCTCATTAAGTACATTTTCATTGTTTCAAGAGCCAATGACAGTGGCCAAGGTAAATATACTATGCCTGTAAACTTCTTGTCATTACCGCAAGAAATAAATTGAATTATTTGGAGAAAAGGAGGGTTGCAGCGTGATCAGTGATTTTTTCTCAGTCCCTCTCAGCATATGCATGTAGATTAGGATATGAGTAATCCTAAGTTTACTACCACACTAGAAAATGATTGTTTATGAACCTCTTTTGCGTTTTTTTCCTCTGTCACTCTGATGTTATGTGCCATCTCCTTCTTTGTGCGAGGGCTGTCATTAAAGCAACCTTTGAGTCCTTCAAGGCCTCTGCCATATTTGCAGGTGGAACATTTGCTCTTTATTCCTTACTTTGCCGTCATGCAAATATCAAAACTATTCCCAACCAAGATCGGACCGACGAGGAGCTAACCACTTACAGTCGCTCTATATTCGTTGAACATTCATTTGCTGCGAAGACAAAGAGATGGTTAGAGGGGCGACGGTATCGAAAGAGCATCCTCCTCATTCTAGTCATTGTTGGATCTTGCATGGTAATTGGAGATGGGATTCTCACTCCAGCTATATCGGGTAACTTTCCAAACAACTTGAGCCCTTTCGATCTAATTATTTATGTGCATCTGTTCCTGGATGTGGTATTGTATCTACATTAGCATATGTTTAAGTATCGTTAACGCAAAAAACTTCTACGAATATCAAATAAATGCTACGTTTCTACAAGGCAATGCGACCATAAGTGACAGTTATTAAAGTCGTATATATGACCATTTAAAAGCATTGTGTCGTTGAAATTCATATAGCGAAGCCAAAGAGCGGACTTCTGCTAGTCAAGAACTAGGATGTGCCTGAAGGCTTCAGACCTTGGTTTTGACTTGATTGAAAGTTGCAATTTTCCTAGGATAGTATCAATATTTGGGATTGTATGCCTTTTCAAGTTCTGTCTGCTAACATTTCTCTGGTTAATCTCTGTGATGTTCGCATCCTCAGAACTGTCTAAACCGTATACTAATTTCTAATTTAACCTTACATTAATTTGAGGTTGAAGTTTTTTCTACGTGTCTTTACATTTTCTTTTATAGCTGGCTAACCGTCTTATGTTTTTATATTCCCTAACTTTGGCAGTTCTCTCGGCTACCGGTGGGATTAAGTTAGATCAGCCCAAGATGAGTGATGGTATTACCCAAGTTCTTGGAAGTGGACTCTTCCATAAAGTCGATTCTCCATCTACCACAGTTAACGTTTTCCCCTCTAGCTTAAAGTTGCTAATCCATGTTTGTTCTATGCAGAGGTCGTTGTGCTTGTTTCTGTCATAATTTTGGTTGGTTTATTCAGCATACAACACTATGGTACAGACAGAATTGCTTGGCTTTTTGCTCCAGTCGTGTTTCTTTGGTTTGTTCTGATTGGCGGCATTGGCATCATTAACATTTGGAAGTACGACACCCATGTTCTAAAAGCCTTTTCACCTGTTTACATCTATCGCTATTTCAAGAAAGGAGGGATCGACGGCTGGACATCTCTTGGAGGTACAATGCTCAGCATAACAGGTAATGTCTTTTTCATTAATTTGACATCAGTTGTTATGTTTTATAATATAGGGACCTGTAGATGCATCATTCATGCATGCAAAACTGGTGACTTCAGGATCCAATAGTTGCTCACTGTAGAAATTTCAACAGGAACGGAGGCGGTTTTTGCTGATCTGTCTCACTTTCCAGTGTCATCCATACAGATCGCTTTTACTGTGGTCGTGTTTCCTGCCCTTCTTTTAGCTTATTGTGGTCAAGCGGCGTTTCTCATTAAAAACTCCGATCACGTGGTCGATTTATTCTACCGCTCGATTCCAGGTTTACTTCATTTTTAGCTCAATATTATGGTGCATTCTCTAGGAAAGCTGGCAATTAAGTGGCCATACTAAGGACACAATTTATGAAGAACGGATGAGAATAAAATGCTGTTTATTGAAAATTCAGGAGCATTAAATAGGAAATTTCCCTTTCATGGGTAGTTGACTTGACCCTCAATACTGTCACCCTTCAGCCACCAGTATATATAAATTCAAACATCTTCAAAATTCTTACAGCAAAACCGTTTCAATGCTTTTCGAGATTTTGTGGAAATAATAAATACACAATGTTCAACATGAATATTTTCAGACTCATTTAAATTGAGCATCCTATGATATATGCAGAGAGCATATACTGGCCGGTCTTCCTCGTTGCAACAGCAGCCGCCATTGTTGCAAGTCAGGCCACAATATCGGCCACATTTTCATTAATCAAGCAGGCCCTCGCACTCAGCTGTTTTCCAAGAGTCAAAGTTGTTCATACATCCAAGAAGTTCCTACAGCAGATATATATCCCCGACATCAATTGGGTCCTCATGATTCTCTGCGTAGCTGTCACGGCGGGATTTAAAAATCAAACCCAAATTGGAAATGCTTCCGGTAATTTGAAATATTGTATGTTGTTCGTTACTTCTGTTTTTCCAGTCTAATTGAAGCATAAGCTTCTACTACTACAAATGGCTGACCTGAACTCTCTATCCAGCGACTTTGAAAAAGGTGAATACTAGGACGACGAACATGAAGCAGGAGATGATAGAACATTCTTGCAGTGAAACAGCTTTCTCAATTTTTCCGAAAGACAACTCACTTTCATTCTCTTTATCAACAGGTACAGCTGTGGCGGTAGTCATGCTCGTGACAACATTCCTCATGATACTAATCATGATACTTGTGTGGCGGTGCCACTGGATTCTGGTGGTCATCTTCACCGTGCTGTCGCTGATCGTGGAAGGCACATACTTCACTGCCGTGCTGTTCAAAGTGAATCAAGGCGGGTGGGTCCCACTTGCGATTGCGGGGGCCTTCTTTATCATCATGTATGCCTGGCATTATGGTTCGGTCAAGCGCTATGAGTTCGAAATGCACAGTAAAGTCTCGATGGCGCACATTCTTGGATTAGGCCCCAGTTTGGGTCTTGTCCGTGTCCCAGGCATAGGGCTTGTGTACACCGAGCTAGCCAGGGGGGTGCCTCCTATCTTCTCTCACTTCATCACCAATTTGCCGGCAATTCATTCGGTAGTCATTTTCGTCTGTGTGAAGTACCTTCCTGTATATACAGTCCCTGTAGAGGAAAGATTCCTCATAAGACGCATCGGGCCAAAAAATTTCCACATGTTTCGATGTGTTGCAAGATACGGCTACAAAGACCTTCACAAGAAGGACGACGACTTCGAGGAGAAGCTCTTTGAAAGCCTCCACATGTTTGTCCGGGTCGAGTATTTAATGGAAGAGTGTTCCGAATCGGAGATCAGCTTTTGTGGTCAGCAAACTCAACAGTCAAACTCCGAAGAGTGCCCCCCAAACGACGACGACAACAATAGCCTAACACTCTCCTCCATCGTGGATCTAACGATCTCGTCGGTGGGGTCTATTGTGCCGGTTGAATCTCCGGTGCATCTCAATGCGCAGGGGTCCATAACTTCTAATCGGGGAAACCATTGCCAGAATGAGTTGAACGAGATAGAATTCTTGAGTTGCTGCAGGTCAGCTGGTATCGTGCACATCCTGGGGAACACGGTCGTCAAGGCTCAGCGGGGCTCGAACCTTTTTAAGCTGATAACCATAAATTACGTGTATGCATTGCTTAGGAAGATGTGCCGAGAGAACAGTGCGATATTCAATGTGCCTCATGAGAGTCTTTTGAACGTTGGCCAGGTATTCTATGTATAATCTGTTTCTCATCGTTCCTTTGTGTGCTGAGTGAATCATTCCAGTTTAAATGCATCAAGCCTGCATGATTAGTGATACTATTACCGATCTTCTTAATGCCAATTAGTTCCTTGCTATTCAAGATGTTGAGGATTCGATGATGCTTGATACTGCCGACTCTTCTTCTTCTTCTTCCTCAGCCTTTCCTGTTCAAATATATTTACTGTTTCAACATAGTCTCTCTGTTCTAGCTGCACAAAGAGTAGATGAGTATGAGGTAATCATCTGTGATTCCAACGTTGTCTACCTGTCTCTACCAACTTTCCAATGCAATCCTCTGCTTACAGGCCCTCTCTTCATTCAAGCCTTTTCTTCTTAGTATCAGAAGTCAACGCTTTATGCCACCAGCGAAATGACAAACTTCAAGCATTTGCGGAAATTCTGTTCCTCTTGTCACAATGGCTTTAATCTGGGGAGTTTCAAGCATTTGTTAGAAAAATAGGGAAAAAGCCTGGTGAAACAATGAATAATGGGTGCTGATGATCAAAAGTACTTTCACAAGGCACAGAATCTAAGTATGCTCTTATATCTTGCTAGTTGGTTGATCTTGTCTAAAGACACTATTGCTTCTTGAAAATCAAAGAATCTAACTCTATAACTTCTTTAAATATTTCCAAGATTTCAATATCGGTGATCACTTATAGAAAAATATACCGATGATAAGTTGACATGTGAAATTAACTCGTAGCTATCGAAAATTATGGATGCTGCAGTTGCGAAATTAGCTGCGAAATTAGCTGAATTATTCGACGAAGCTAGTAGTTACACCGAAAATCACCAGAATCTAGTATTGATTAGTAAATCGAAAAAAGTTTATTTCAATATAATTAACGAGTATCAAAATATACGAGTATTATCGATTATACAATATTGCATTTGGACAACATTCAAGACTATTATTCTTCGTAAAATTCTCGACTAGATATGGATAAATCCTCTGGTAAACAGTAATTGCAAAAAGAGAAAGAGATCCCCAGATGCATTTTGAGTTATAATGGTATCGATAGCGCACCAATGACTTTCGCCCGTTTGTTTCGCAAATAGAATATCGGGATTCAAATTACCGGTATAATAGTTTTTTTTTTCATTTGTGAAATACCGTTGATCGTTCGGCGCTCAATAATTTCATGGTCAATTAAAGAAATCGAGCTTCAATAATATGCCATACATAGAACGTCCAGGTCTCAACAGATCTCGGCGCGCTTTTAGGAAAAAATGTCACCAACCGTAAGATGTCGCCCCGCGCTTTTTACCGGCTAAATTTCCACGGTTCAAATTACCGGTACCATCGCGCATATTTATAGAATGTCGTCGAGGGTGCGCGGGAATATAATAGGTTAAAAAAAGACAAGATAGAAGATCATGGTGATGAATGGTAAAGAATCCAATTAACTGAGTGATTCAATGTTCCCCCAATGGAATCACTTTGAGATTTGATCCCCATAAATCTCCAAACTATCTCTACTTCAGAAGGGGGAGAGAGAGGGAGGGAGGGAGATAAAAAGAAAAGTCAAAGAAATGAAATAAAGGGAAAGGGAGAAAAGGGGGTGGGACAAAAAGGCCGTGGAATGCAAAAGATGAAGACAAAGAAGCGCAATGGGGGAGCACGCAAAAGGGCCGTCGAAAGCCTGGGAGCACTCGACATCGACGAACATCATGAACACCACCCCCACCTTCTCTCTCTCTCTCTCTCTCTCTCTCTCTAACCCTTTCTCTCTCTACCCATGTCTGACGCATTGTCGCTCTCTAGAGAGAGGGAGGGAGAGGAGGAGGGGGATGGAGGAGCGGGGAAAAGGCGGAGGAGGAGGAGGAGGGAGGGGGGCGGGGGCGTGCGCCAGGAAGGAAGGGGAAGCAAGCGAAGGCCGAGGAGGGGGTGAGGGCGAGTCCTCGTGCCGCCACGTGGCGCGCCCCGACTGGTTAGGTGCATCGAACGAAGAGAGAGGTTAGAGAGAGAGACAGAGAGAGGGAGAGATGGGATCATGGGGGGGCGCAAAGGAGGTCTCTTTCGTGCGAGGGAGGGCTCGACTCGAGGAGCTACAAATTGGGTGTGTCGTGGGTGGGCGCGGTTCGATGCCTGTCGGGGCGTAACCCCGTCATCTGACCCCGGCGAACCCGTATTTGTATGCGCCTTTATTTTCTCTCTCTAGAAGCAGTCCCTCTCCTCTCCCCTCCTCTCTCTCTCCCGTCTCTCTCTATTTATTCGTGGTTTGTGCCCACCCAAGTCATTTCTCTCTCTTCCTCGTATCTCAGCCTCCCTCTTTTGCTCCCCATGCCCTAAATCTCACGCACCCATCTTCTCAATCAGCCACCTCTCTGCCTGGGGTCTGCCTGGACATGCATCTCTCAATCCGGGCTGTTGTTGTCTGTATCTTTTGATCTCCTGGTAAGGCTTTTCGAGCTCAGATATCTGTCCTGCCACTGCCCATTTGGAGGTTGTGATCTTTTGTTAGTGGAAGTCCTTGTCTTTGTGTGGATTGCTTGTTTGTTTCTTCTGTTCTGTGGTTCTCTGTGTTTGATTGCTGGTGGATTGTGTTTTCTGTGCGTTGTTCTGTTGGGGGTTTGTGTCATTTCTGGTGGTTGTGCGATTGGGGGTTTTGGGAGTCTTGTTGGTGGCAAGTTGGTGGGAGTGATACATGTGGTTTGAGTTTGAATGGGCTTGGTTGCTTGTGCTCTGTCAATCTGGTGGGCGGATTTGTGCGTGTCATGTGATGTTTATTCTTCGTTTACTCTTGATAACTGCTGGTACTTGTGAATAGGTCTAGCTTGTGGGTAGGTTTACTGTGTAATCTTATTGATCGCGGTGTTGCGAGACTGTGGTACTCTTCCGGTCACTTTAGTCGTAACTGGGGAATTAACTAGAAACGGATTGCATTGCATTGCTACCGAACTGGACCTGATGCAATCTAACTTTTTGATGATTCAGTCAAGATATAATGCTGCTGCCCACCCTGAAGTGTTTTGTTGTCGATTATTCAACTTTAAGTTTTGTATATAGATAGTTGATAGTAAGTGGGACGATGAAAATCTTCAATGGGCAGACTTGGGTTGAAATGGTTGCTTTTGAAATTGACGGATCTCGTTGTAGTCTTCATTGTAGTCTTCATCTGAATAATGTGTCCTTGATACCCATCTTGTGCCAGTTTTTTTATCTTTTGTGCAGGGAACTCTGTTCCGCTCGTCCTCTCATTATCATTAGATTAGATTATATCCTGTCATTCTCTCGGCCAAGCAATTTTTTTTATGCATTTCTATGTTTTAGTCCTGTTCGTAAATTTTGATGCTACTTCTCATCTCATCTTAAAAGTATTTTTTTCCTGTTTCTGTAAAACTTTTTGAACACTATACTATGTTCCTGGTTTTACACTGAATGCCTCCATTCCTTCAGTCCAATCTGTGAATTCTCTTGATCCCCTGTATTCTGTTTCTCCTCCCTGAATTCATTGCTGTCAGTTTGGCTGTGTCTCTATGTGTTTTTTACACTAAAGTAATGCATGATCATGGTTTAGGATCCATTATCTCTAATTACTACCTGCATTGTTATAGCATACCTTGCTTTTCTTTCTGATGTACTTCAGCTGCATTTACAGGATTTTGGCCACATTGAAGTATCACTTATCTTTTAAATTGATTCATGACATGCTTAGGCCACATGGTAGCTGCAAATGTGAGGAAGAATTTTGAAGATGAAGGACGGCAGTTCATTGACGAATGAAATAAGTAACAAAAACTGGGTCTTGAAACGCAAGCGAAGAAAGCTGCCATGTGGACTGGATTTGGTTAATGGTAAAGAGCAGAATTCGGTAGCCTTGGAGTTCCCGGATACTACGACTTCTGCCAGGACCAAGCTAAAATCTGAAATTTCTCTGGATTTGTCTTCATCGAAGAAGAAAGGAACTGATGGGGTAATGTATTGTTAATTTGTTTGGCATCACATGCCACTTCCGTGTATTCATAACTATGCTGTTTTTAAGTTGTCATGCACCTTCTAGTTTTTCTTTATGTTTAGACTGAACCCTTGTTGAATCATAATGGTGACCATAGACAAATTTTGTCTGCAGGATGAAATCTTATCCTTCTTTGTGTCAATTAGATATTTTTGAGGAATCGTATCATTTCGATGTTAAGGACTTGTTGAGGACCATCTACTGTTCTCTAACTGGTGGTTTTTGTAACATTTTGTCTTGCAGTATTACTATGAATGCGTTATTTGTGATGTTGGAGGTGACTTGTTATGTTGTGATAGCTGTCCCCGGACCTATCATCTCGAGTGCCTTGATCCTCCTCTCAAGGTATTTCAGTAGCTATTTGAGGGGTCTTGCCTTGATTGCTGTCATTTGTCTAATCGTACTTGAATTGAGATAATTTAGTTGTCTTCATTTTATGGCTTCCATTTGCAGCGGATTCCACTGGGGAAATGGCAATGTCCTAAGTGCCGCTCGAAAAATGATTCAGTTGAGCCAATAAGCCATTTCGATTCCAGTTTGAAGCGAGCTCGGACGAAAATTAGTGGGTCAAGATCCAAGACATTGTCTAGCACGGAAAATGTATCTCGAATACTTGGTAGCTCCCATTTTCCAAGCAAGAGGTCTTTGAGTGGGGGGAATTCTGTTGTAACACCGGAAGTTCAGCCGTTGGAAGGTAAACCAGATCTGTCCCCAGGGGAGGACCCAGGCACCATCAAGCCTGGTTGCCCATCCCTGGTTGGTTCTACAGATGCAATTTCTTCCTCTCAGAAAAATGATGATGAACAGAAGGTAGATGCACCTCCAGCAAAAGCACCTCCAACCAGAAGGTTAACTTTTCCTTCGGCACCTGCTTCATCTCATTCTCAACTGGTGAATTCAGAACAAGAAGATGAAGCTTCAGAGAAGGATTCTGAATGTTCTGATGGATTCAACAGTCCAGATAGTCAAGTTGTTCTTGCAATTGGTGCTAGGAAAGAGAGAGTTAAGAAAAGAAAGCACGTGCAGAAAAATGATATTCGAAAGAAACGCAGGACTGACAATGGAAAGCAAACTATTGCTACTTCTAAGAGCAGGAATGATGACGGCAAGCAAATTATTGCTACTTTTAAGAGACAGAAATCGAAGACGAAAGCTGCAAGACCTGAAATAGGTAATTCACAATTAAGAAAGAGAACAATTGTAAACAGGGGTTCTCAGTCTGCTATAGAAGAAAACAGAGGAAAAGAAGGTTCACATGGTCCAACCAAACAAAAGGTAGATACTTTTACATTGGCCTTTTCATTACTGACATATTACAAACAAACTTGTATAAGATACTTCCTGGCATTCAGTTCCATTTAGCAAATAAATAAGACGTACAATTTTGGTGCTTTGCATCCGAAGATATGAACCTCTACTTCTACCTCTACCTCTACCTCTACCTCTACCTCTACCTCTACCATATATTGAGACGCATTTGGTGTTTGGTCCTCTTGCATGGCATGTTTGTCTCTTAAAGATATCTGGAATCCCCTGGATATCTTTTGGTTGCTAGTCCCAGGTTGATGGCTTCCACATGCAATGGCACAGGGAAAGTCCTTTTTATTGTTGCTGCACTGTCTTCATTTGCTGTTCTGATGTGATTTCATGTTGAGGGAATATGAAGATCGAGGCTTGATGATTTATTTAAAATTGATTTTTTGGTGCAGAAGCTTTCTGGGGAGTTGAAAAGCCCACCAGTTAAGCCAAAGAAAAGAGACCGTCATGTGAATAATACACCAGTGTGCGTAAACAGCACCGTCGGTAAATTCCAGCAGGTAAATCTACTTTTGACCAACTTTGTTGTTTGATTCTGGTGATTGATCTTATAATCCATCTGTAATTCATTTAGCACCATCTGTTTTTCAGGTTGATCGGGTTTTGGGTTGTCGTGTTAGAGGTAATGGTGCAAGTTCGTTGTTTTAAGTCTCTGTATGTATTGTAGCCATCCTTAATTCTGTTGGTTTGCTTGTTCCAGAGAAGCAGGACGGACATCGAGACAGTACTTCCGGCGAAATCGACTTAGATGCTGGAGACAGGGGTGACCTTGTTGATGACAAACAGGCTGATGTTGACATTGACAATGACGTGAAACTGCACAATCTGAATGTACATGAGAGTTCATTGACCAAGGACTGTAAAAATAGCAGTTGCACGGATTCATTAAAGAGCGATACAAAGCATTTAGCTTCTGAAACCGATGTGTTTGAAGATTGTGATGAATCTTCTAAGACAACAAACGATCAGAAAGGACCAGACGATGGAGTAATGGCAGATTCAGTTAATTTTATAAAGCTGAACAGTAATGACAAGGATGAAGTTACTACAACAGGCGAAATGCGAGTCTCTGTTGAAGAAAACAACAATGGAGTGCAGGAAGAAGCAGGGACGGGATTTAGTCCAGAGAGCATAAATCAGGAGCCTGAACTGGCTGAATGTGCATCTTTCGACCAAGAGTCTCTATCATATGAGTTTTTGGTTAAGTGGGTTGGGAAGTCAAATATTCATAATAGTTGGTTACCTGAATCCCAGCTGAAAATTCTGGCTAGGAGAAAGCTGGAAAACTATAAGGCAAAATATGGTACGTCGGTGATCAACATTTGTGAGGAGAGGTGGAAACAACCGCAGCGTATTATTGCTCTTCGTACTTCCAAAGACGGTACCCGTGAAGCTTTTGTGAAGTGGACTGGGCTTGCTTATGAAGAATGCACATGGGAGAAGCTAGATGAACCTATTTTGAAAGAATCTTCAAATCTTATTGATGTATTCAATCAGCTGGAACAGCGGACGTTGGAGAAAGATTCTTCTAGGCATGATTCACCTGGGGAGAGGACTGGCCATTCAAGTGAGGTTATTACTCTGACAGAGCAACCCAATGAACTTAAGGGCGGTTCATTATTCCCCCACCAGCTTGAAGCACTTAATTGGTTGCGGAAATGCTGGTATAAGTCTAAAAATGTTATACTTGCAGATGAGATGGGGCTCGGAAAAACAGTATCAGCATGCGCTTTCATTTCATCGCTATATTGTGAATTTAAAGCTTCTCTTCCGTGTTTGGTTTTAGTCCCACTATCGACCATGCCCAATTGGCTTTCGGAGTTTTCATTGTGGGCTCCTGGTTTGAATGTTGTGGAGTATCATGGATCTGCAAAAGCAAGAACAATTATTCGTCAACATGAATGGCACGCTAGTGATCCAATAGATGGCAATAGAAAAACGGTTTCCCACAAATTCAATGTACTATTGACTACTTATGAAATGGTTCTTGCTGATTATTCACATTTGCGCGGCGTTCCTTGGGAAGTACTTGTGGTTGACGAGGGCCATCGTCTGAAAAATTCAAGCAGTAAGCTGTTTACTATGCTGAATACATTTTCATTCCAACAGCGTGTACTATTGACTGGTACACCTCTTCAAAATAATCTGGGTGAAATGTACAACCTGCTGAGTTTCTTACAGCCAGCTTCATTTCCTTCCATTTCTTTATTTGAGGAGAAATTTAATGACCTCACAACTGCAGAAAAAGTTGAGGAACTTAAGAAACTTGTTGCTCCGCACATGTTGAGAAGGCTTAAGAAGGATGCCATGCAGAACATTCCCCCAAAAACTGAACGGGTGGTCCCCGTCGAGTTATCGTCAATTCAAGCTGAATACTATCGTGCAATTTTAACAAAGAACTACCAGGTGTTGAGGAATATTGGGAAAGGGGTAGCACAGCAGTCAATGTTGAACATTGTGATGCAGTTAAGAAAAGTGTGTAATCATCCCTATCTGATACCTGGTACAGAGCCTGATTCTGGTTCTGTTGAGTTCCTCCATGAGATGAGGATTAAAGCTTCAGCCAAACTGACTCTTCTGCATTCGATGCTCAAGGCTCTTTTCAAAGAAGGTCATCGGGTCCTGATTTTCTCACAGATGACTAAGCTTCTGGATATCCTTGAGGATTATTTAACTATTGAGTTTGGTCCCAAGACATATGAGAGAGTGGATGGTTCCGTTGCCGTCACAGATCGCCAGGCGGCAATTGCTCGCTTTAACCAAGATAAAAGTCGGTTTGTATTCTTATTATCAACTCGCTCTTGTGGGTTGGGAATCAATTTGGCCACCGCCGACACGGTAGTTATCTATGATTCTGATTTTAATCCTCATGCTGACATACAAGCCATGAACCGTGCACATCGGATTGGACAGTCAAATCGGCTTTTGGTATACAGGCTTGTTGTTAGAGCTAGTGTAGAAGAACGTATATTGCAGCTTGCCAAGAAGAAATTGATGCTCGATCAGCTTTTTGTAAACAAATCTGGATCTCAGAAGGAAGTAGAAGATATTCTGCGATGGGGTACAGAAGAACTTTTTGGTGATTCTTCCAATAGTGGCAAGGAGTCTTCAGATAATGATAACAGCAAAACTGAGCCAATGTTAGATGCGGAACATAAGCATAGGAAGAGAGCTGGCAGTTTAGGAGATGTTTACAAGGATAAATGTGCAGATGGCAGTAACAAGATTGTATGGGATGATAATGCAATACTGAAGTTGCTTGACCGTTCAAATCTTCAGGATGGATCCACCGAGTGCGCTGAAGGAGATGGAGATAACGATATGCTCGGTTCAGTGAAGGTGGGGGGGTGTTTTGCTTAATTGCTTGAGTTTTGATCACTTATCTGCCAATGTCCTTGATGGTTGCAAATTTATGAACTCATTCTTATATGTACCTTTTTCATGCAAAAGTCATGACTGGTAAATTAAATTCTGCTGTTTCAGAACTTATCGTGCGACACCTTTTTGGAGAATAGCACAATTTTCCCTTCGAGCAGAACTTTGCTCTAGTGGCTTTTATTTTCTTTGGTTGGTTGGGGAGGGGTTGGGTGGGGGAGAGAGCCTATCTCTCACTTATATGTAGTGTGAATCTTCTAGTAGGTTAGAAGTTGATTTAAAGCATAATTGCGTAGTTTGTGATTTGATTTAAACATAAGCGGGAATGATAAATAACTACATTTAGAATCTGCAACAAAAAATGTTACTCCTCACATAATTTGTCAGATTTATGATTGTCCAAAAAGCGGGCTTGAATTTGAAGGATTTCAATGAATTGGCTATTTTTAAGTGTTGTGTCTGTCATTACTTTAACATTGCTTATGCATCTTAAGTATTTGTGGTGAACTTTCAGGTACTGTAGTTCACAGAATTGATGAAGTTTGTCTTGATCAGTGTGATCTTTGGATGTGTTTTTACTTCAATAAGTTTAATGGAGTTTTAGCTCAATTGTGTAATCCATTGAGATAATTTTCTCCATGTTTCTATGTCAGTCCCTTGAATGGAACGATGAGCTAATGGAAGAGCATGGGGGAGGGGAATCACCTCCTGTTTTGAGCGAGGATGTATGTGTTGCAAACTCTGTGAAGAAAGAGGATAGTGTTGTCAGTGTTCCTGAAGAAAATGAATGGGACAGACTTCTCCGAGTGAGGTAATACAGGGTTAATTTTCAATTTTTTTCCTTCCTTCCCCACTCTTTCTTGCCTCTTCTATTGTCTAATTCTTCACAGAATGGCGGCATAATTGAGCTTTTCTTTTTTTCGTTGGGACAGAATATCTTTTTTTCTTTTTAATTAGATAGGAATGTATATATCTGGTAGCCAAAATGTTTGGACCAGGTGAAGCAACAAATGAAATTGAGGCATCTCTTCCATTGTCTCGTAGAGGTCTTTGACTTCTTTGAGCTCCCTTCAATCAGCTATTGCTTCTGTCTCATGGTTTATGTCTTCATCCTTCTGATATGGGCGTTTCTTCAGTTACTGGGAATAATTAATTATTCTTACTCTCTGTGAAGTTGTAATTGGTGATTAAGTGATCATTCTTTAGTGTTTGGATGTCATGCATTTGACTAAAGGATTGTCATTGATGTGAAAACCATGATGCTCTTGTGACCTTCTGCACTTTGAATCTTTTTCTTATATTATGTCCTGTACGCACATTATGTCAATTATAACCTGATCTTTGCACTCTGCAACTGCATTATCTCTGTGATGTCACTCAACTTTGTCATGGTGATGTGAATGGCTTGGAACAGGTGGTGATAGCTGAGGTGACAGCCGTTACCCTTTTAATTGCTCTGAAGAATTAACCGCCTAGTTATTGAATGCTAGATTATTAATACTTATCATTTGGAAAAATAAGGAATGGATTCTTTCTCCTTTTCTTTGGTAGAAGGAATAAATCCTTTATCAAAATGACTGTTCTGTAACTAGAATAAGGAAAAAATATGGGCCTCCATCTTTTAAGAATCTTGCTCTAAATGCTTTCATGATCACTTGTGTTTTGTAGATGGGAGAAATATCAAAGTGAGGAGGAAGCAGCTCTTGGTCGGGGCAAGCGTGTCAGAAAAGCTGTTTCTTACAGAGAAGCTTATGCAGCACATCCAAGTGAAATCGCCAACGAGGTATTTTATCTGAATTGCCTTCTCGTATGCTGTTAGGCCTGGAAACTTTAGAACCTTAAATCTAAGAGCATGTGTAGTTCTTGTAGGATGACACCAAGATTCTTCCACGTGCAATAAGTTGAAGAATGTCTAGTGATGTTAAATTTATGTAATAGGTAGATATCTATGGTTATTAGATAAGTTTAGATATTTTAAATAAGATATATAGGGATATTAAGCTGATTGCTCTACGCTTTATAAATAGAACCTCCATGTAGTCTTTGCATTCTAAGTTTATTGCGTAAAGATGTATCCTTTTTGTGTGTTTTCTCTCTCTCCCTCTTTGTGATCTTGAAATATTATCACAGTACATGTTCTTCAGATGGTTAACTGGAAGATGAACTTCACAGTTTATTGTCTTTTTTTGCCATTAATATACCTTTTAAAGATGTCTACTCCGTGGGCGTGCTGTGAATCCTACTGGACCAAATCTCCTTAAAGTATCTTGAGATGACCAATCTTTGCATCTCATATGATGAATTAGTTTTGGCTGGAAGCAGTGCATTGTCCTATTAAGTTGCTATTTTTCATGTAAATGTAACTAGTAAGATGAAGTTAGATGAGTATGTCAGAGGAGGACTCAGGCATTGAACATACAGCTTTTCCTCCATATCTTTTGTGCATCCATGAGTTTGCTTTTAAATTTCTGTTAAAAGATATATTTTTTCTCTTCATCTTGTCCTAATGTCACTTTTAGCTTGAATAGCTAGCATCCTTGAAGGCAGGATACTGATCTCTATTTTGAGGTTTTCACTGAGTATATTAAGCTATTTGATCCATTTATGGGCAACAAAATCAAATTTGTTCCTGATCTTAATGGTGCCGAGGTTTTCATTTTTGCATTGACTTGCACTTATATAGTGTCATAATTTCATTATTTGTTGGTTTACCTTTGAAACATAAAGCAGAGTGGTGACGAAGAGGAACGGTTGCCTGAGCAAGAGCCAGAACGGGAATACACACCTGCTGGACGCGCTCTAAAGGAAAAATTGTAAGCGACACAATTCTCTATGTTTTTTCTCAGCGTGTAAGTTTTCTTCTGCTAGGTCAGTTGATGAAAGGGATGTCAATGCTAATTACTACTTGGCTTTGTTGTTTATAGTTGTGAATGGCAAAATTGGAACTTATAATTTCTTTTAATGCAGTGCTAAGCTCCGTGCTAGACAAAAAGAACGCCTTGCTAGAAGGAATCAAATTGAAGAATCTCAGCCCAGTGGGGGGCCGTCGGGACCTGAGGGAACAATTCAATTTCCACCTGATGTTCAAAATGAAGTAGCTGGTTTTGTTCAAACCAGCAAGGGTATTTTCTCGGTAATTGACTTGGACAATGACAAATCAGATGGTACAAAAGCTGAGCACCCAAGTCAAAAAACAAATGTTCATTCAGATCTTTCTATTAGTCCATTAAGCCGCCCTCCAGACATTCTTCCACTCCACCAACATGAAGGCACAGTCTATCCAAGCTCTGAGTCTGACAAATTGTTACCAGTTCTAGGACTCTGTGCACCAAATGCTAATCAGGTTGAGTCATCACGTAGGAATTCTTCGCGACCAAATGTTAGACAAAGTAGACCGGTTGGTCTGGAATTCCCATTCAGTCTAGCTCCATTCTCTGGTAATTTGATGGGTACACATCTGAAGGGTATGGAACCAACACTGGACAAACCAAAGGTGCCTGATGGCCCTGGAGAAGTTTCCCAACTGCATCCTGTGAGTGGAATTTTGAGTAATCGACTCATTTTACCTTGTACAACCTCCCCTCACCCCTATTCTGTTCCTCCCCCCCCACCCCTTCTCGCACATGCAAATTAGTTCACATCTTTCTTGCCCTTTCTGTCCGTAGCATTTGATTTTAGTGCTTGTTTGCTTGCAGTATCCTCCAGCACCCCTCCATGACTCTGGTCGGCTGGAAAACACTGGGGTCAATTCCTCTGATTTTCGGGATATGATGATGACACCTAAATACATGGAGGAGAAGCTGATGCCCAGATTTCCAGTTCCATCTAAAGGTGTACTTCCACAGCATGACTTCTTGCCAACCTTATCACTGGGAAGTAGGGTTGACGCTGGGCGTGAGTCTATACAAGATTTCCCACCAATTCCCCCGCTGCCACATTTCAAATTTCCTCCACAGGATGTGGCTAGATATAGTCATCAGCGAGAGAGAGAAATGGCACCCTCTTTGGGGTTGAATCAAATGCCTACATTCTCATCGATTCCGGAAAACCATAGAAAGGTGCTTGAAAATATCATGTTGAGAACTGGATCTGGGTCTAGTAACCTGCATAGAAAGAAGTCCAGAGATGATGGCTGGTCAGAGGATGAACTTGATTTCCTTTGGATTGGTGTCCGGAGACATGGACGTGGGAATTGGGATTCCATGCTCAGAGACCCTAGGCTGAGGTTCTCAAAGAACAGAACTCCAGAAGATTTGTCAACTAGATGGGAGGAGGAGCAAGTCAAGCTTTTTGATGGATCATCTCTCCCCATGCCAAAGCCCACTAGACCATTGAAACCTGTAAAATCCTCATCATTTCCAGGATTCACGGATGGGATGATGACGAGGGCCTTGCAGGGAAGTAAACTTGCTATGCCTCCAAAGTTTCAGTCGCATTTGACCGACATGAAGTTAGGTTTTGGCGAGGTGGGTCCTACTTTGCCTCCCTTTGGTGCTTCTGATCAACTGTGTCTTCAAAATGAACACTTTACACCTCTTCTACCTTATAATAACCCTGAAAAACTTAGGGAGACTTTTTTTCGCCGTTTTTATGGTGGGCCTTCTGATTTGCCTGGGACTTCACTGAACATGCCTTTTGAGAAGCTATTTGTACCAAACTGCTTTGGCTCCGGCAACATGGGTTCTGCAGGTGTGGTTGGCTCAAGCAGCTTCCAGCCAAGGGATGATGAGCAGAATGTGTATGCCAAGGTACCTGGTCTCTTGGGTAGACCTCTGAATATGTTACCTGAATTGCGAAATAATCATGGGGGTGCATCAAGCAGTACGGTGTTGTTGCCTGACCCTGATAAGCTTATAAATCATCACTTCCGTTCTAAGGGGAAAGAAGTAATAGATGATGGTGCTTCTAAGAAAAATTTACCCCATTGGCTCCGAGAAGCTGTGACTGCTCCTCCGCCACCACCAGATCCTGAGCTACCGCCCACTGTTTCTGCAATAGCTCAATCAGTTAGACTGTTATATGGGGAAGATAAGCCTACTATTCCTCCTTTTGTGATACCGGGCCCACCTCCTTCTCGACCTAAGGATCCAAGACTCGTTCTTAAAAAGAAAAAGAAGTCAGATCAATTGAGGTCCATCCAGGCGGAAATCCAGGGGAGTAGGCAACTCCCTCCGCAAAATTTCGTGGGTGATGATGCAGCGTCAAGTTCTATACCTCTGGTCCCTGAGCTTAATGCATTTCCACCATCGGTGGCCAAAATGCCAGGTCTTGCTCTGAAGGAGGCTCCACTTAACACATCAACCTCAGGGATGCATCAACCTTCTCAGGAGAAAATGAATGCAGAACCGTCCCCATCGTCTGAAGTACTTCAGTTGGTTGCGTCCAGCATTGATCCGGGTCAACAGCTTGCCCTTTTTCTGCCTGTGAAAAGCTTAGATCTTCCTGGAAGTGATGTGTCCTCATTGAAACGCAGTATTGACCCTACAGGCGATTCTGAACCAAATCATGCTGGAGGCGAGGAGCAATCACATCCTGTTGATGGGCTTGGAGATCCCCAGAAGTCGGACCAACCTGAAAGTGGGAATTCTTCCGGTGAGACTCGGTTGCGTCCTTCTCGGACTGATCATCTTGATGCAGAGGAAGTCTCGTCTGAGGAGACTGTTTCAGATCATCCTGAGAGTGACAATGATCCATAAGTGTTCAGGGCAGGAGAGTGACTAAATATGGATATCACAATTCTTTCATGGGACTGGAAGTGTTAGGGTGCTTTGCAGACGGTGGCATGAATTCTTTTCTTGTAGACTTTGAGCAGTGACGGAGAGTGATGAAACTGCAAAGATAGGGACCGATTAGCCAAATTAGGACATCTCTATGTAAAGCTTTTGTTATAGAAAATGAAAATATAGTGTTTATCGAGGTGCATTTGTCATATTACTCAAATGTTGCAGGTGCTAGATTAGCATAAAGACGAGGCGAATTCTTCATCAAACTGTCACCGGTAAGTTTGTAGTTCTAATGAGACCCGAGGAAAGAGCTCTGATTAATGCAGGCATTTAGCCAGAGTGAGGTTGCAGAGTGGCTCTGTACACTTACAGCACTCTTAGATCAAGTCAACTGGTGCATTTTATCTTTCTTTTTCTTCTCTTGCCTGGTGTTTTCTCCTTCCGTTCCATCTTATATCAATTTAAAGACCCAATCTCCAATCCCATAGCAGATCCCACGCGATGAGAATAACCCTCGTCTCATCAAGGAATCAATTTTCATTTCAGACCGACAGTCCACTCCACGCAGGGATCATAAGAAAAAATGGTAAAGGTGTGTAGACTTTGTTCGTAGGTGATTCAACAAAATTTCCCATTTAGTTAGAACATACAATGGTGATCTTACAGCCTATACAACGGCTTCTGATTAGCACTCCCGATTGAATGTCCAATCGATGATGCGTCAACGCACATATTATACCGTCGTGAGCATGTATAGATCTTAGCAATCTTTTTCAATCATAAAGGAAAATTAAGATAAACAGTCTCTTTTCTAATTAGTCATTGACCATTGCACTGTCAAAATACAAACATGGCCAGAAAATGTAAACGGGAATACAAGAAAATAAAAAGCGGAAAGGCTTATAACAAAACTTGGATCTTTGAGAGTCTAGACTAGTGAGAAATGGCAACCAGTCTCGGGCATGCGGCAATACTTCTTGAGTTGGCCATTGCGAACCTTGACGAAAAAGCGTAGAACCGATCGTAGTCTTCGTCCTCCTGATCCAACACGCTTCCCTTGCCACTCCCATCAAAGTTGAGAGAATAGCTCAGCGGATCATACAAGCACTGGAACGAGCTGTGTCTGTTCTTATTGTTGTGACGCAGCAACATCTTGTTCCACTTCTTCAGCTTCACCACAATCCTCGTGAGGCAACAACAGCTTGGCCGCGTCGACAGTACATCGCTAGTACCAGTAGCACAAGATGATGATGATTGTGAGAAAGATGCAGCAGCAGTACTCCTCGAAACTGAAACACCGCCCATGGCGGTTGTCGTGGCAGTGCCCTTATCCTCACCGCCTGTGCTTTTGGCTGTGGGCATGCTCTTTGGCCTCATTTTGGTCTCTCTCTCTCTCTCTCTCTGCTCACAGTTTCTATGAAGCTTAAGCGAGAAAGAGAGAGTGTGCGTATGAATGGGGAGAGAGAAGCAAGGTCTCTGCATATATGTGGTGCATATATAGTTTATACTACCACACGGTCAAGGGTCGGTGAAACTTTTGATTCATTCGATATATATTCAAATCATTTTCTTTATTTTCTGTTCGGGATTTGAATACGGTCAGTTCTTGCTGCATCTTTTTTTTTTGGGTTTCAACTTTGCTTTCAGTATTATAAAACCAGCTAGAAGAGGGGCTATAGTCAGTAGCCAAAGCCTAAAAGCATGAAGTTTTTTTGGACGTTGGTTTTCATGCAAAGCCAAAAACAGTCGTGCGTATCACTTGAAAAGACCCAGTTGCAACATCGACATGTGATTTTGGCATTAAAGAATGTACGGATCTTGGTCTAATCAGAGTAATTTATATGATTAACCCCCACCCAAAAGACCAAGAAAACTATTAAAGAAAGATGAGAGAGTTGGACTACAGAGGGTAAGTTAAATCATGTTGATTCGCAGTATTTTTCCCTGGTCAAACTGGAGTCAAACTTTAGAAACTAGGTTTATTGATCCTTTTTCCGAGAAGGTTCGTAGTTAGCCGAATGATGGTTGATGGTAAAATAGGAATCAACAACAGTCGCATTAGTAGCTTGCAGCCTTTTACTGAACATTGTGGCATTAGATTTCTCTAGTGTTAATTTTTTTTTGGTGACGGAAAGCTTATTTTAGGCATAAATATTGCAAGGTTTGAAGTGTCCCGTTATTTCTGTAAGTCAATGGACATCAATTGGAACCATAGTAGGTATGTCGTATTTGTATATTCTTCTCAGTAATGCACGACAATGGTTGAAGAATCTATAATAATGGTATTGGCTAGCTTCTTTGTGAAGTCACTATCTTAGAAAATGGTTTCAACAATGGAGAATGAGTCCAATGTATGGTTAATCTCGATCGATGGAAGGGAATAATCTCCCGACACAAATTTGAAACTTGGAATAAATTTTCTAAAAAGTCCTTGACATTTCTTTTATTAGTGGGAGAGGCATTTTCATTTTGTCTCATCACACCCATTTGACAATCTGTTGGGAAGAATATTCTTGATAATCAGTTATGTGGGAATATAAATATCGATGTGATGCATGATTGTTAGGTACCCATCGAAGATGCTCTATAGCCTCCCCCAATCAATATTGTTCGTTGCAATCTGTTGTATTATGATTGTACCAAATTAATTAGATACTGACTCCTTGTTTCTAGTAGATAAGACAACCTCAACGTTGGACATACAATGTATTGACAATCATATGCAGAAATATTAAGAGGATCTACCTTTCACAAACAGCAAAATCGGCCTAGAAGTGGGTTGGTTGCTGAACTATCTTGTATTAGGTGCACCATATGTTATTCACAAACTATGACTATGGAATGCAATACTCTTAAACATGGTTGACATTGCATTAAAGCTGAAGAGATTATATTTCGCGTTTGAGCTCAGTTGACCAAGATCTTACTCGAACTTGGCTGTGTGTAATGGCCGGAAGATGTTCATGAGAAGGTTCAAGGGATATCGATGCCTGCTGCCTATGACAAGTATACAGTGGCCATGGAGGCATGTTTTTCTTCCTTAGTTTCAACAGGCACCCGAGCAAGTCTAATCAGGCATTGGAAATAAGTGTTGAACCTTGTGTTATCCTATATATCTAATTGTCTTAATTAGGTCAACAAAATGAGGAGATAGAGCGTGATGACACTTCGATTAGGCCGTCAAGAGTCTCATAAGAGTTTTTTGTGAGAGTGGAGTGACATATCTTGAGAATTCTTTTGAGGGAATTGTCTTTTGACATTATTAAGTGTCATTAGGGCTTGAGATATATCGATAATGTTTAAATAACTTGAGTGTGCAATCACAATCTCCACTGTACTACTTGCTCTACACTCGCTCTGATTTGTGATTTATTGCTTATGTATTGATCTGCCTGGTTTTATAACGTCATCACGTCACAACTTCTTAATTTATAATGTTCGTGCAGATAAAGAAACATAATTCAAATAACTGGTTTAACTGCTTGCTTGTATATAAAATCATGGTTGCTAAATGTTCACATGGTTCTGCAATATATAGTTAATTACCATTGAAAAGAATCCAAGGTGATTGGACTGAAGTCCTGCGTGAAATTCAAAACGGTAGGCATCGGGCATCGCGCATGATCACGACGTAGTGGCAGGCATTCTTTGTATACAAATGCAAAACAGCCTCTGACCCAAACCATAAATGTGAAACTGATGACAAAAGGGGGTATGTGCTCTGAGATTTACCAGACCAAGATTCCTGATGGATGAGCAAAGACAAAGATGAGCAGGTGCCAATGGTGATTCATCAACCTGCAGTGGGCCGCGGCTCAAGTTGAGTAAAAAGCACAGAAGACCTACAGAAACAGACGTATCTTTGAAGAGATCATGTGGGGTTTCCGGTATGCAGAAGGTCAAAAGGCAGTGTTGCCAAAGTCAATGAAGGGTTGTCAGATGAATCAAGAGGTGGGGACTGGTGAAAGATTATATAATGCCCATTTCCCACAACCATACAAGAGAGAGAGAGAGAGAGAGAGAGAGAGAGAGAGAGAGAAAGAGAGCAATCCTAGACAATATTTTCTCAGCAATCACATGGTGCCTGAGATGAAAATGGTTCTTGGGGGTGTGACGAGTCAGTGTCACTTCTGAAGCTCTGCACATGCAAATAATGCAGAGAGACATTCGCTTGGAGATGGATACCTGAAATAAATTTTTAACTTTGTTCCCTTCCTCTTTCCTATCCCATACATATTCTCCTTTAAACTTGGTACGGTCCTCTTTCACGTATCGGAACCACCTCATTTGAATATGGTTAATCTGGCGCATCCTCCACTTATCACTAAGCTTCTCTCGCTTTTGAGGGGAAAACTAATACGGACCCAAGTGCGTGAATCATGGACAGTCATACTTATCAATTTTAATGGGAATAATGTAGATTTCACGTGGAACCCACATCGTCATCAACGTTGATTAGATCAGGCAAATCTCTCGCATTGTTTTTGCAAACATAGTACAACGAAAGTGGCGGTCAAGCAGCAAACTAAAAAAAAATCTGTCACAGCTGAGATCGTAGACACCATTAAACAAAAGAGTTCACAGGAATAGTAGTAGCAGCATCTCTCCAATAAGGCCTAGGTTACGAAAAAAGATAGGAGATTTTAGGTCCACACATTGATCGCAGTCGCGTCACATGGCTGATGTTCTTCGTCAACCAAGAAAAAGCGGGTCTTGTCCAAGACTGAGCGAAGAACATGCCTGCGCATGTGGGTTCAGATTTTGTTTAATGGGATGGGAGAGAAAAGTACGAGAAGCTGGATCTGATCTGTTTTAAAAGTGATTTCTGTCTAATGCTAGGGTTCATACAGGACGCTCGTGATCAATCAGCCAATCTCCCGACATGCCTATAGTTGTTTGGAGCTGGACCAAAGACAGTACTTTGACTTTCGTCCTGATACGGACAGAGCTACGTGACTCCTACGCACATATACGATGACGTAGCAACTCTTGTGCACTTCTTTAATGTGACAGTTTGATGGTGCCACCTTATTTCACGAGTTTCCTCTTCCTTTGTTTACCTCAAAACATCAAGGACGATGTACCATCTGTCGAAGTATGCACAGGTCTCACAGATCACAGCATCGTAACTTGGGTGATGCCTTCCATCATCAAGTGGGCAGTTCTTTATTCAATGGACTATCATAAACTATTCTTTTTGAAAGTCATCTTTCCTTCCTTTTGTTTTGGGAACATGTCTAGTGGCACTGTTCATTGAACATTGGGTTTTAAGGATCTCCCGGTGATTGATGGAGCGATCAAACGGTCAACCGAAATATTACATATTCCGAGTTCAAATCACAGCATCTTCTTGAAGTGACTTTAAAGAGATCATGAGAGAAACGAATTAAATCTAATATGCTCGATACGAAATTAGCCGTACAGTGTCTCTATATCTGGAATTAATAGCTATTGTCCGTAAGAGATTTAATAATGACAAAAGGGTCTTCTCGTGGGATAATTGTCTAAAAGTTGTAAGCCTATTTTACAGCCGTCAATTTATTCATAAAATTTTTAATTTGACAAATTTAATCTTCAACTTTTTATCATTTTTTCAATGTAGTCCTTTGAGTCAATTTTGGTAAAAAATCGCTAGGGTGGACGCTGATTGCCTTACGTGACACAACTGGTGTTGACACAGACAATTTTACGATTTTTTAAAACTTTTTCTTCTTTTTTACTCTTTTTCATTTTCTTTTCTTTTTTTTTCCGTTTTTTCTATTCCCTCCATCGATCACAGGGGCCTTGGCGATGCCCGATAGAGGTTACCAGCCACTAGCAAGGGCCGAGAAGCCCTCGATGGCCACATCGACTGGGCAAGGGCCACCAAGCCCTCGCCAGTGGCTAGCAACCTCCACTGGCCATCATTGAGGCCACAATGATCGGTGGAGGGATACAAGAAAATAAGAAAAAAATAAAAAAAAAAGGAAGAAGAAAAGGAAAAAATAAAAAGTATTCAGAATTTTTTTTTAAAATTACAAAATCATCTACGTTAGCACCAATCATGCTGTGTAGGATGGCCAGTTGATTATACCACCACGTTATCAATTTCCCATCAATATTGACCGAAATGTCTACATTAGAAAATTATCAAAAGGTTTATGACTAAATTGGTCATTTGCGAGCGATTTCAAGTTCATAGTAATTTCGAGATAAAAGGGGTTAATTCGAGGACTATTTCAATTAGGGTTATTTCGCCTTTTAGGGGTTAATTTGGGGTACTTGGAATTTAGTGGGCTTTTGGAGTTAATTTCGAGGGGTTATTTGGGGGCTTCTATGGAGTTTATTAGGAAGTTTATTTTGAGTTTTGGGGTTATTTGAGGGTGTTTTCATTTTAGGGGTTTCACGAGTTGTTTAGGGTATTGGGAGTTATCCAATGGTTTTTTCGATGGATGATAATTATCCAAAATGTTCTAAACCTATTGTACGGAGGTCAATTCAGTTTTAAACCTTTTAATTAAGCCAAATTAGTCATAAATATTTGACAATTGAGTCCCAAACCTTTTAATTGTGTCAATTTAGTTCTAAATCCTATGAAGATTTGTCAATTTAGTTCCAAACTTATTTGGATATTTAACTAGAAGGACTGTATTGATAAATCATCAGAAGGTTATGACTGAATTGGCATAATTGAAAAGTTTAGAATTAAATTGACTTTATGACTTTTTAGACAATTTCCCCCTTTGATGATGGATTTACTAATGTATTTGATGCTCATTTGTGGATTAGTAGAGACAAGTTCGATGCGAAAATCAATCCCACAAAACAGTATGGCAAGGGGCGCCGCCCCTGTATCGCATTTTCGACCGAGTTTATGGTCGGTCGCTAGGATGGCCTAGAGGGAAGTTAAAATTTAGAGTTCGGGGGCATTGGCCCATCGAAAGTTTGTACCAACTATATGCAATCCGACTCACATGTCATAAGATTCATTAAAACTCGGTCTCGTCAAAAAGGGAAGAACTTTATTTTTTGGTGAAGTGGGCTAACATAGGACGAAAGTACTTAGTAATGTTCTCTAAAAAGGGTTAAATGTGTCGGATCCATGCGACAACTAGGCAGTTAGAAATTATGGAAATCTCTATTAATCACCAGAAGAACAATTGCATCCTAGCAAGCACAATTCCATCACCAGCACAAGCACTCTAGTTCACAATCATAGAACTGGGAATCTCTATAAGTACACAATATAAAATGTCTGCATGAGGAGGAGCAGCAAAGCCAAATCTAACGTAGTGGTTTGCGCGAAGCTTCGACAGTCGGCTTAACAGTCGCGCCGGTCCAAAGGACCATAGATCACGAGGATGGCATAGAATTCCATCACCAACGCGAGGGCCACGAGGAGCAAGTGGCATCGGAAGCAGAACGTTGAGGCGGGGATCAACAGGTGACTCGCCGTGGATATGATGGCCAGAGCACTGGATAGTATCACTGCTCTGAAGGTCCAGTCGCGCAAGTCGAGGCTCTTCGGTTGAATCAGGAAGATACAGATCACGGTGACGATCTGCGTTACCAGCAGCACCCCCTCCAGGAGGACATGGTCTCCAGGGATACCCTCCATTGCCAATTTCTTCCCGTCAGCGACCTAACCGAGGAGATGCCGGGGTTAATGGCACGTTATACTCTGTTTCCAAGAACACGGGGAAAAAAAGCGCCGTCGTCTGATCGGGACCAGGTTATTGTACGTGTTTTAGGCATTGGAACGGATGCACTGGTACCTCCAGGTTTATACATGAGTAGAGTTCGAACCGGAGTGGGACAGAGTCTTTTCAAATCGGCTATCTTTTTAGATAGAACCAACCAAAACTTTTATCGAATTGGGGCGATAAACACCATGCAACTTCTAAAGCCCAATGCAACTCATACGTAATTGACAAGCACACCGAAATCTAAATAACCGATTCGGTTCGATTTCGAATCCATTAATGCTAATCTCACAAGAAAACAAGAGGTTCTTTTCAACATTCATCCTAGCTTTCCATTGAGTTCAACATCCATATCCATATCCATATGATGATAACATCCATCTACTCGCATCATGTATTGACTATTCTGTATTCCGATTAAGTATTTAAAGTCGCGATTCAATTGCTTTGAATCACATTGTAGCAAGAAAAGCAAGAGAAATTACATCATTAAGAGGACGTTGATTTCGTAGGTAGGCATAAGGTACAGCAAAAACATTGACGGACATCACGTAGATTAGTTCAATTAGACTTAAGAACGGTCTGCCGGGGAAGAAAGGATTAATGGAAACACTCTGAATTTGCATATTCAGCTGTCTTGAAATCTGAAGAGGGAGAAATCGGAAGGCATTTCGCTTCATGATAAACAGGGACTTTGAAGTGGCAGACTGAGTTTAATTAGAAGAGTCATCTCTTATCATCTTCTGGTAAGTAGTCCAACAAGAGAGAAACACAACTTCGCTTATTCACAATGCACTACAAGCCACTCAATAATGGCTTAGGCTCAGTATAGAGTATGAGCCTTGGACCGGGTCGAAACTGGTTTGACCGATTCTTGATTCCTCCCTCCGGTTCTTTCACAAAAGCCGGACCAGGCCTTGCTCCGATTCCCGGATCAACTGGTCGAACCGGCCGGACTGATCCAGGTCTGACAACATTCATAACATCACTTTCCATTTCATTGCACATGCATAGAAACTCTCTCTATGCATGAAATAAAGGGAAATTTTGCAGTTAGCAGACCCATTTCCTCTGATCCGGGGCCTCAAAACTACATCAGGGTGCCCTGTCAACTCCAAGACTTGAGACTATTTTCTTTCAGCAACGTTGTTTAACAATTTCCCCCATGCTTGAAAGCAATCAGTCAATTCATACGAGAGAGAGAGAAAGAGAGAGAGAGAGAGAGTTCCTATAGGAGAAACACATTTGAGGAATTCAGGTGCCCAAGGCCTCAACTTTCGCACTCTGCTTGAGTGAGAAAAGATTTTCTTCTCCAGCATTAAGTATGCTCAGCACAAAGTAGGACGGTGCATTTTACACTCAATGTGTATGATTTGGAAATTGTTAAACTAATAGAGAAAAAAATCATTTCGATCGTAGCGATCCTTCACTCGAATTATCTGATGCCATTCATCTCTTAAGTAAGATGCTTAGGCAAGACGCAATGCCTAGGAAACTTGTTTGCGACCAATAAAGGCATTTACTAGTTTTGAGTAACCATTCGTTGCGATTTCTATGCAAGTTCTCTATCAAGTTGGGCTGCTGCTTCCGACTAATGGCTTTAGATCAATAGGTAGTGCAATTTCGTAAATGGAAGCACCTACAACTAGCTAATCTACCCGATCAAGTTTGAATTTCAAAATGTTAAGAAACCAAAAAACGTGTAACTTCTTGTGTTTCCAAAAGTAAAACCAGCTAAGCCAGAAACAGAGAAGTTCATAAGGTATATAGCATTAGGGAAAGAAAGAAGAAAGAAACTCAACCAACGAAGAGTTTGCGGACATCGATATAGCACATGAACCTCTCTAGTTCAAGAAATCTAAACTCATGAACTAAGCTTCTAGGCCTATATAATGTAAGTTGACAGAAGAAGCAAAATTTGGAAGAGCAGCAAGTACCTGCTGATTCCTTTTGACTCCTTCATTCCATTACAACCTTGGCTCCAAGAGCTGTCAGTTTCTCGATAATTCGTTCGCCATCTTCTTTCGACACTCCTGCTTTCAACACCGCCGGCGCCTTCTCCACTAAATCCTTGGCTTCCTTCAGACCCAAGTCCGTAAAGCTCCTCACCTCCTTGATGACCTTGATCTTCGCGGACACTTCGTAGGATTCCAGTTTCAGCTCGAAGACGGTCTTCTCCGGCTTCTTCTCCTCCTTAGCCGCAGCCGTCGTCTTCGCAGCCATCCCAGCCAGCCCTTCGGCGGCCCCTCCTTTTATGACGGCAATGCCCGGCTGCTCCTTCATCCCCAATTTGCTCATCAAGATCGACGAAAGCTCCGCCACCTCGACCAATGTGAGCCCAGATACTTCATCCACGAGCCGAAAGACCCTATCCGTCGGAGGGCTTCGATGCTGCGTAGGATCGAATGTGGCGGGATCGTAGTCGGCCGGAAGCCTCCTCTGGTCGATCTCCACTTCCTCTTCGTCGTCATCCACCGTCCTCGCTGGTTGAGAGAGACTTCGGGACAACCAATTCGAATGCGAATTCGCCATGAACCCAGGATGAGAAGCGGCATACGCTCGGAACCCATTTGACAAACGGTGTCCTACCCTCGAGATTAGGCTCATTGCTAGCGATAACTAGAACGCTATCTCCACCTTTTTCTTGGCAGCAAACGCGCTACAACCGATGCATCCTCAGAGCCACTGAAGCGAAAAGATGACAGCTTGAAGCACGAACCAATGCAGGGTTGAAGCGAAAGGAAGTCTTCCCCTTCCTTCAGCACGAAATGAAGGAGCTCCGCCGTCGAATTGGGCTTGAGGGTCAACCCGGAATCGCGGGTCAGGCCGCCATCGCCGGCGATCTGGATCGCTTGGAGATGGCGGCGAAGAGAGGGAAGAACTTGATTTGAAACCCTAACCGAAGGAAGAGGAAGACACTACCTCACCTGCTTGGGCTCATTTTTGTGGGCTTGATTCTACTGCAAATTTGTTTGTTTTGAAAAAAGAAAAAGCTGCCTAAGAAAAATCACGAAATTTTTCTCTCATCATTGGGACAATTAACATTGGTAAATTTACTTTTCAATTTCATTTATTGACAAATTATGGTAAAACAACAAGATGACATGCATAAAAAATTTGTACACAATTTTGTGCCGGTGGCGAAGGCACAAAAAAAAGCGGTAAAAACTCGCTCGGTAATGCCAATCATTGCATTATCGTATTTAGCCTTTTCATGTCAATGCTCCGATTATATAATTATTTATAGTATAAATTACTAATAAATTGTAGAAGTCATTTTCTACTATATGAATTGTAGAGATTATTCTGCTTTGAATAGACCTCTCCTCTCATCTCCTCTTCCTCCCGAGACTTGTGTTATATGATGTTAAAACAAGCCTTGTTTTCTTACATACAAAGTGAAGCTTTTCCTTCCTGTTTTTTCCCTCATTGAAAGTTTTAAGAAGACAAATATCATCAAAACACCTCGCTAATGAGGCGCGCGACTTCGAAATAACATACATAAAATCATCATTTTGCTAGGTTCACAGTACCAAAGTTTCTCATACACAAATGACCATATTTGATCTAAGAAGACCGACCAAGTCGCCTAAGGTTTCCGAAGTCCTCTGAATTACACTCAAGAATGGATGATACGGTAATTGTGCCGAGTTATAGAGTCTTCTTGTCATAATTGTCGATAGTTAGTGGATAAAGAGATCCCATCTCCACCATAAGATTGAAAAGCCATCGACGGTTGTATAAATAGGGGTGCGCTCCTCCCATAAGTATCCTCCAACACTTGAGCAATACAATGATTCTTGGCGCTCCACCGATCCAGAGAAAACCTAAGTCACCACACAATTCCGATCCTAAGTCACCACACGATTCCGATCCCAAACAACCGGTCTGTGACAATAGCATAGGGTAGATTTTGACCAATTCCCAAATTTCAAAGCACATCCTTAAAATCATATGGAGAATTAAATACACTTCAATGGGCACTGCACGTTAAGAGTTGCCCATAAGCCAAGAGTGCATAAAGCTCTTAATGTTACCAAAAATTAGCAATCAGAGAAGAAGGGCAATGCTTCTAGCAAATCACGTCCCTGAACCATATATTGCAAGTACAACGCAATAATCGGTTGCTGTTCACATGGTTCACGAATACCCCCATCACGCCTTTGCGGCAGATCCAGCACAATGGCTCGATCAATAACTTCAAGATATTTACATAATTGAGTACACCTCTAAAATCCATTCGCAGATAGTGGGGTTGAAGTTACAACAGATAAATCAACCAAGACTGAATGATTGCCGAATGGGTGGACCATCTGGCACCAATACTGAGACCTAATCAGCCATCGACTGGAAACGGCAATGAAGGAATGGTGTAGTTATCTTGTTACGGGAGTTTCTTCACCTTTCCCACTGGGACGACATTCATCTGGCCCTTCTCGAAGCCCTGGTGAACATTTCTTTGATATTCTGAGAATCTGTCTCTACTTTTGCTTTTTTAACGTGCCTTCCAACCTTTGAAGCCCTTTTATCCACCCCACTCTTTCCCTAATAGATCACAGAAGAAACATTGAGCAACAAATTAATATCCCTATGCTGAGAAGAGTGACTGCGACGGGGTTCATTCAACAGGTTCTTATGATACAAACAAAGACAACCCAAATAAGCAAGATCATTCCTCCGATTAAGTTTACAATGAGGAAGTTTGTGACTTAATAATTGGCACTAAGTAGTCAAAATACCTATTAAAACTTCATCTAAAACAATAACACAGGTCATGTTAAAGCAATCCAGGAGATATCCAAATTACAGTCACCCTCATACTATTTGATTGCTGAATGCATTAACTTCATCCGTCTAGTAGAGTGATATCGCAATTACCTGTAAGGCTCCAGGAGATCCAAAGTCATTTGTCTCTGTTACATCTTGAGAATTTTGTTTATGAGCTGCCTCTCCAACATCCCCTAAATTCAATCTGCAGGAAAATTAAGAATCTTGGGCTTAGTCACCATTGACTATATATCAATCCAAGCAAGGATGAAACTGAAATTTTTCTCTGTGGGGTCAAACTAATAATTTCATATCATTCCACTGATATAACCTATACTTCATATTGAATAGACCTTATTTCTATAGGAACGGCGCTCTAATAATAATATTTCTTTTACGTTTTCTCAGTAATTAGGGCAACCTGCAAAAGTGAGAAACACCTTATCGGCGTATTTCTTTAGAAATTCAAAGGTGTGTTGCTCAAATATCTTAAACTCCAAACTATAATAATATTTTTCACCCGTCAGTTGGGGATAATCTATCCTAAATCCTATTACTTAGCACATGCTCTATACTATTGTACAACAAAAATATAGCCGTTAGTGTCTAGGTAAAATCAGGCAATAGTATATATGCAAGAAAGAGTAAAAAGCTTTACTTCAGACTATCACAGAGATTCTTCAACCAAGGTTCATCCAGCAAGTACTCCCCAATTATTGAGACAGTATCAGCTACTGCACAAATAATAAAGGAGAATTAACAAAGAGCAAAACGCTAATCTTTACTTAACTCAAGCTGGACATTCCAATCCTTTGCATCTTTCTCTATAATGATGCCAAGTGATCTCTCAAATTAACTATCTTAACCCAGCAAGCATGAGTGACTCTTTTGAAAAGGGCCTGAGAGGAGCAGATTGTCAAAGCTAAAGCAGTTATGTGGGCCCTTCCCCCTCGATCCCTCAAGCAATTACGGACAGAAAGTTATCCGGCAGTGCTCCTGTATATATGTCATACAAATGCCAAAACATGCACTAACATCCAACATCAACAGATTTTTATACCATTAGATGGTGACCAGTAGAGAAACAACAAGTTTGATGCACTTAGATAGGTTACGTAGACATTGAGATCCATTACCTTTCAAATTGGTCAAACATAGAGACGTAAAGATTGATCAACCTGAATATCTGGCTTAGCGAACAGTTATTTTTAGTACATAAATGGAATTAAAGACATTGTGCACCATTACCCTGGCAAAAAACAAAGAAGGCATTCGTATGACTCAGTTTAGGATCGAATCCCATCACAAGTACCATTAGAAATGTTAATGCCCTACTTTCACGACTTCTATTAATACTCTCTGTGGTAAGAGTTCCCTTTTTTTCTTTTCGAATGGCCCCTTTGTGGAAAGAGCTATATGTAACTACCCACCACTCTCGTTCAGATGTTCTAACTGAGAAAAGATCTCTGCTCATGACTCCTTCAGTGAACTCATATGACAAATTCATGAAATTACATAGCCAAAAGTTTGTCCGCTAAGACATACAAATCTCGTTCTCAGATCGGGCAGTATAGTTTTTATCCAGAGTACTCAAAGTCTGCTTCACTCGGTGTACCTGCAATTTGAAAACATTTGTTGGTACACTTGCACCATCATTGACGAAATTAAGTTTCTTGAAAATTACAGACCTTGTTTGACAACCAAGCAAGAACCTTAGTGTCATCAAGCCTAAAAAACCTCGTTGATCCAATTTCTGTCGATACAGGCAGACAGAGAGAGATATCAACTTGTGTCCTTGCAAAGAAAAAGATAGACACTTAATAACACTATTAATGCTCTTGTTTTAACCGCACATCATAAATACAATCATAATTCACTGAATCTCTTGTTCACAGTTTCTATAGGCAACAACTGGAGTAATGTTCACTAGTCGCCTATCAAGTAACATTTCAAATAGATTACAGTATGAGCATACCATTATGCTAGACTTTATCATAAACATGAAGACAATCATGATATTAAAAGACAACAACAAAAACAGAAACCAAAAAGAAAAAGAGACGCGGATTATAGAGCCCGGACTTAGAGTTGAGATGTACTACATACATAAAATGTCTCCAGATATACCCCGCTCCAATGCAATTTTTCAAAAATGTTCATTTTAATTTTTTGTGAAACTTTAATTGCAGCATCTTGGGTGACATATCACATGACAAGAATATTATGCAATAATAATAACCATGATTCTTAAAGTTCTGAATCATTTCTTTCCCGATGTAAGCTACCCCTTAGCTGCCAGGGATATGGCTTCCTTTAGGTCCTTTCCTCCCCATAAGCATCAAAGCCTTTTCCAATTTTCAGTTAGCAAAATAGGGATGCTTCATATTCTTCTCAATCCTAGTAACAATTACCGAAGAAAGGTGGCACAGAAAATAATAGACAAACAAAAAGAGTCCCTATTGGCAGCACTACTTAGCAGATGAGTCTTATTGAAGGTTGATCTTGGATTCGATGTCATTTTTTTCACAGAACGTAGTTACTTCAGTGAAACTAATATCTATAATACAGATGTACATGACTCGTCACCTTTAACTTCACAAACCACTTGCATGGACTTCTCCGCAATGGACAATAAATGCTGATATCCAGGATAACCATTTATAAACAAAATCTCATCCAATTGCCTAAACTTCCCAGGATCATCTCTTTTCTGCAACGGTTGAAAAGGCATCATGACATCAAATATTTAGGAGTAATTCATTAAGGATGACAAGTCCAACTTAAAGAGAAACAGATCTTTGTGCATTCCACGATTTTATCTTGTTTACATGCTTAGGCAGATGCCAGCGTGTAAACTTGTTAAAAATCGACGGATGCATAACCCATGCAAAAAATATGCCGGAATTTCTGGAACAGCACATTCTCCATCAACAAGCCGAGAGCCATACATAGAAAGACTAATGGTTTCAAACAGAAAGGAATTCATCTCTCAGAGAGAAAACAAATATTTGAACTCGTGATTAAATAAATTAATAGGAAAATATAATACATTACATTTCTTGTGAAACACGAAAAACTGAATAAAATATACGGTACCCTCATCCTGGCTTCCTCGAAAGCCGGCAACATGATGAAAACTGGATCGACTGGCGTGGCAGTATACAGGCAACCATCTTGACCACACGGAAAAAAAAAAAGAGAAAAGCGAGTTATTATCCTGACCGCAACGAACACACTCGAGCCTTTACTGCCAACATGAATCTTTGAAGATCACACCTTTATGGACGTAATCTCCCACAAACCAAGACCCATAGGGCAATTTAAACCACTGAAGCTCTAAAAGCTTCTCATCGACGACGAGGTAGCATGTCGCTTTTCCTGCAAGCGGTTAAGAGGCAGCATCAGCCAAGACAAGTTTTTCCGGGACACGCTCGCGCACGAGGGGCTCATGCCCGCGCACGAGGGGATAGCTCCCCGATTTACCTGATTTGGGATGCCGGAGTGACAAGAAACGCCCCGCCCCTTTCCCCGTCGCAGCGGAATCTACAGCACGAGGGACCAGAAAACCTCACCGTCTTCGAATTTACAAAAAAAACCGAGGGAAATGCAATCGACTGAGGGAGACACGACACGCGCACGCTACAATTTTTACCAACAGATCATCCGATTCGAGAACGGCTAGCGGCGTCGACGAACCCAATACGATTCATCGATCAGGAAGGAGGCGCACAATCTGAACAGAGCGATCGAGCAACTGGGACGGCATTTCCGGCGACGATGCCCAAAAACAAGGGGGTTTTTACGGAGAAACCGAATTTGGAGAAGAAGAAGGAAGGGGGGGGTTTACCAGGCGCGACGAGAAGGCGGGTTTCGCTACTTCCTTCCCACCAGTTCTTCATTCGCCAAGACGTTCGCTCTTCCCCCTGCCCAAAAAAAAAAAAAAACAACAACAACAAAAATGGAAGCTTTCTCGCGGTCACCGCGGCTCAGAGTGAGCGCCGGCACTCTTTCAAAGGCGCCAAAAATGGGCTCGAAGCCGGGAGGCTTGGTGCTCGTCGTGTTCGCACGTGCCGGCCTCAGAAGAATATATATATATATTTAGGGCTAATTTGCTTTTAAACTCCTCGTGCGAGATTTTTTTAGGATTGATAATTTGCTCTTCGACTATTTGTAAATTTGTTTCCGACCAAAAAAAAAAAGCCATTTGTAAATTTGTAAATGAGTCGCCATTGTTTTTTTTTTATTTGTGTAGATATGAAATGCAAAGGAAAACGCAACAGTTGGTGAACTATTAAAGAACTCGTCAAATATCCCGATGGTTTTTCACATTTTTCGGCCGTTTCATTCTCTATTTTATCTTGCTGGCATGTGTCGGGGACTGGAAGGTTTTAAGGCCCGGCAGGTCGACGAGATGGCCAAGGTGACCAGACATGCACTGAAGCTTTTCTAGAGATTTAGGGTTTTATGAGGGCTCTAGAATGTTCTTAGGGGCATTATGGAAATGTGTGTAGTTTAGATAATGGTAGTTAGGAAAATTGTATCTCCAACATTAAATCACGGGGCGATCTATGGTTATAATGGTCTTCTCCCCTAATTTGTGTAATTCAACAATCATGAAAGAGCCTTCTCTTCCAAACAATTTTCTCTAGAGTCTCTCTCTTTGTGGCTGGGGTGGGCGAAGAGCAGACATATTGTCCACAATATAAACATGTAGTCGGAATTTTTCGGGATTAATAATTGCTCTTCAATATAGTTGACGAATAACTAAGGAAATCCTCTAATTTATTGACATGCATCGCTGATTAATTTCCATCTTAGCCCCTCCTTTGAGCATATGACGTTACATGACGATTTGCGCCATAAGATTGTTCGCAATAAGTATTACGCTTGGCAAAATTTGCATATTGTGTCTGCATGCAACCTATTCGCTCTTTACAAATCCGCACCAAAGTTCTTTTAAATCGCTCCACTATATTTATCCCAACGAATCATGACCCATTGATCATAAAAGAAATATGTGTCTTAAGTCGTTTAATCAGTGCCCGACATTCCGCGAAACTATTTATGGGACAGGATAGTTTTTGATTCGGATCATTGAAATGTTGAACATAGGCCTCAACGTCCATCGTTAGAGAGCTTGTGCATCTAACTTCCTCGGTACACCGCTTCACCAATAAAATACTTGCTAATAAACTGACGATTTATCCTGCATAATTTTAAGTTTGAATCCATGTGCATGCATTGTGGCAACGGAGGTCATTGATAATGTCCTGCTCCTCATGTGGTGGTAACTAAAACGCCATGAAACGTCAATATACGAGCCGTTTCAGCATCCGCATTTTGGTACATCCTTCTCTCTTTTCTTGGTCTTTCGTTCCATCATATTCCTATCAACAACTCCAATTACAACGAATTAACCGCTGATGTACCTTGCCTAGCATAAGAAAAGGGAAAAGAGCATGTTTAGGAGACTAATCTTCATAAGCAAACACTTGAACACCAAATGCAGCATAAACAGACTGGGTGCAACGGCTCTGCATTTGTTAAAATTGCACCAATTTGACAGCACCGTCAATTTACACATCGACACTCATGAATTATTTTCTTCTGATTTTTCTCAATGCTTCTCTCTTTTTTCATTTTCCTTATTTGTGATGTACTAGGACCGTCTTCTGCTAACACGAAAAATTACAGCCACTATTCTATCTTGTAGGTATCAAATGACACAACCTCGCCCATCATGACTTCAGACGAAACCGAGCCACATGTTAACATCTCAAGAACTTTATAATCGTGGAACCGAGATCTCACCCCCACCTTTTTCTTCCAAAGGAAATGGACAAGCACAGCTAAAATGCAATCTCACAAGGCGCATGGAAGGTCCTCCCCCGACATATGGCCTCGAGGTTTTCTCCGGTATATGAACACAACGGAGATACCTCCACACCTGAGACAAACACAGAACAGGGAAGCATTAAATTTACTTCCTGACCCATAAATCATCAATAAGCCAGCTGATTACTTGAAAAGTGACTGATTATTTTCGAACACATTATGTACTGTTGACAGACTGCTCCCAACCGACACAAGTAAGATAAGCCTATGGACCAAGGGATTCTACATTACATCCTATCATGCACATGCTATAGGTTAACTCCTTTACACATAGCAAAAGAATGGATCAGATATTCTGCATTGATTCTCGAGAAACCTATGAAGCTCCCAGTAAAATTCGATATTCTTTATCAGCTTTTGAGTTGATTTCCTATTCCTCACTTGTAATTAACATAGATTTTTGGGTGTATGTCCATTCTGTTCTTTTCCCCAGTGCAAGGTGTATGGACGGATTAAATTTCAACAACATGCAAGCATAATGGAAGATTTCTTGGCACAAGTCAAATTCGCATACACCACTGAGCATAGCAAACTCTGCACAACATGTAAAAATTTACAACACAATGCATGGTAAGCCACCACCAATTACCAGTAGCATATAGGGGCACCGAATGCGTTACAAAGCCTCCAGCAGCTACCACCCAACGAGTATGGAGACGGAGAACCAGCAGCCTTGCACTGTCTGGCGTGTCGAAATTTGATCCATTGGCATTCTTCACCGGTGCAAACTCTTCATCACGCAATACCTGAACTTTCAGACAAATTGTTTAGCTTCACAGTATTTAAAGAGCTGAACTCAAAAAATTGGTATTAGAAGGATTAAAGAGGACCTCAAAAAGTGCAGTTGAAGGAGCATATGGAAATGCATCAAATATGAACTGCTCCAGCTTCAATCCCGCTGTTTGTCCATGGATTGAAGCAATTTTCTTCTCAGCAAGATGATAGCTACCATTACAGAAAACCGAATGCAATTGATTAATGAAACGTACTCTCACGCAATGAATCAGTTGAGAAATGGTCATTACTTCTAGATTTTACTAAAGTTTACTCTTTTTTGTAGAGAGACCAAATATTTGGCAAATCCAGTACCTAACGAGTCTTATGCTTATGTACCCTGACAATCATAAACTCTCTAACCACAAAATGAATTATCTATCAATTAACCTTTCAAGTTTGACAAAGATCTACTATGAAGCTCTTTTGTTGAAACTTTTATGAAGCAACCTGCAAATGTATTTACATTAAAATATCATGCAGTGTTAGTACCTATTGGGATGCACGTGTGAGGATTAACTGGAAATGTAAACCGCGACGAGGATAATTAAAGTTAGAACGAATAATTGACAAAACAAGTTGGCTCCTTACTCAATAGTAGAACTACCCAGATAATTCTGTATCTCATACAAAAAAGGTCAAAATGCATTGTTCACAAATTGTGTACGAAATTATGGTTCAGAAGGTGAAAGATGAAACTAAGGCCATAAAACTAGAGTATTTTAAAAGAGAAAAGATACAGCAGAAAGTGGCTCAAGAGACAACAGTTTCGTCCCCCTGACATTTCTAAACAAAAAGCAGGTGAGCAGTGAAAAACAAAGACCACTTACATACTGTCTTTCTCAAGGCCATTTGCGACCTGGTTGAGAAAATCAAGGGTGAACATATGCAAACAAACCTGAAAGCCAGAAAGAAAAGAGTAGTCAGGGAGAAACTGGGGCAAAAAAAAAACCTGAAAGCCAGAAAGTAAAGAGTAGTCAGGGAGAAACTGGGGGGAAAAAACAAAAGCCAACATATTCATATGATGCTATATCATACATCTAAGCGCAAAGCAATCTAACAAACAAGGTTGTCTGGTTTCAAAAGGATTTGATATCCCGAGAAATAACACATAAAGACTAAAGCTACAATATCGGGCCCTCAAGTAGTATCTTTTAAAGCTAGAGAGAAGTGGAATTACCATGCAATTGATATCAGCAATCAGCAAGCTTTTAGAGTAATAAAGCAAAATATAAAATATAAATCAATAACAGTACAAAAAGTTGGAAACAAATTATGAAAGTAGTAAGTGAAAGGAATAGGATGTACATTACTCCAGCAAAAACGAAGCCGTCCAGTTTCTTGATTGATTGCAGAAGCAAGTGTTTGATCCAGCTCACTATATTCAACCACTGTAAGTGGTCCACCTTTACCACGCCTTACAAATACACCTACCTTCTCTTGTGGGTATGCCTAAAAAGAACCATTCAAGAATTTAGAAAGTGAATATTCAGATTACACCCATTAGCAATCGGTCCGCCAAAAAAATTGGGACATGCTGCACATGCAATTATGAATCTAACAGCCGGAAGGAAGAAATTTTGATTTTCATGTGAAGTAAAACCGGCAAACAAAATTCATGCAAATCATATGCTTTGTATCAACTCAATTTAATCCAAGTGGGCAAAACACCTCAAAAGGAGTACTCAAGGTGTTGTCATTTGGATTGACTCTCTCCTTATATATCAAGCCACAAGTTACCTCCCACTCACCATGAAACTTGATGTGCTTTATAAACTCCTCTGCTTTATATTACTATCATAATCATCAATGTGGCTCATGTAGCTCAAAACTACACCAGGTAGGTAAAATTCTAGATTTGACCCTCAGAGGCTGAAGAGATAGCTCCCAAAATGAAGCAGTAGGTCTCACATAGTTGAAAAGGTAAATCTAGTAACATAGCACTTTGTCTTGCTTAGCACTCATACCCCAGTACAATGTTCTGAAACCATTTATAACGAGCCAAATCCACATGGCCAAGCCTCCCAAAGGAACACTCAAGATTGTGCCCTTTGAGAGGTGAGTCTCCACTAATGCATTCCACAAGTTTTTTGCCACTTGATGTAGATTCACAAGCCCGCTTTACCATTTGATACCGTAAATATGAAACATTTCAAGCCAGATTAATTCGTGCAGAAAAGGCAAGAGCTTTATCTAGAGATCACCAAAGGATATGTACAAACCATGTCAATCATCTTCAACACTACATACTTTCAAAAGGATAACCACGACGAGTCAAAATAATAAAATGAAGTATGATATGTGCCAAGACATATATAATCACCTTACGGACAACTTTAGCTGCAGCATCTACACCTTTGTCCATGAAATAACCCAAGAAAGTAGGATCCGCCACGCGTACCTGTTTTTGGAGACAAATCTGGCTGATAAATATTGGAATTTGACCCACAAAAAGGGAAAACTTGCCATGGGGAATTCCATAGCTTAATAAAAGCAAAACTCACCAATGCATTGTCAACTCCATAACAATCCAAATATTTAATCCCTCTGGAGGCCATATCTTCAAGAAGTTTTGAAGTTTTCAAAGCTGGTCAACGAGAGACAAATATTAATGAATGCCTTCAAGCTATATGAGGTTGAGATAGATTGCGCAAGCGAGATAGAAACCAAAATTTGGCACAGGATTTTAAAAAATAAAAGCACCTGTATATACTCCACCATTACCATCGGGAGCTTTAGCTACCTGGATATGAAAATCATAATAAAACAAGAATCATGCATTAGTTCAGATATTATGACTTAGATTGGAAATAATTCCATCGCACTTCATACATCTACAGTTTCATCTGTCCCTTCCAAGACAATCTGCATTTTAGAATCATTTTATGGTAGTCTCCCGGGAAAATAAGTGCAACCCTGTGTGACGAGTGAGAGATCTTATTGTGCCATTTTACTCACTCAATAGTTGACGCAAAAAGGCTTTTTGTTACTTGGTTCTCTCACTCATCCAGACATTAGTAGACCATTGCAACACAATTCTCAGATGCTCGTTCATATAGAAGATAACAATTTATTTCGCCAAAGATCACAGCTCCCTTCACCTTTAGGTTTCGTTTGTTTCGCGGAAAATGAACAATCTCGATAACATTTTCCTAAAAACAATCGCTTATATCGCTTACAAATGGACGAACGAAAAATATTTTCACCATCTACAAACATGTTTAAACATAAATTGTTATCGATAATGAGAACATTTTCCGTTGATTAATTATTTCAAGCGATACAAGCGATCATTTTTAGGAAAATATTTTCCGAATCATTCTTTTTCCGCGGGAGCCTCGGTGTTTTAAACTTTTCCATTATTCTTTAAGATAGCTCCTTAAACTGTTTGTTCTTTTCGAGTTCCATTCTAAAAATTCAATTGCAAAATGGGTGGCGATGGCAAGGTGAAGCTGCCAAGTGTAAAGACTAAGGTTGAAAGAGTTGGTTACCAAGATATTGGAAACCATAAATCTGTTCCTTCTACAATTGAATTAATCAAACGAACAAATAGAATAGCAAACGTACTCTGTAAGGAGTCTCCATGATAAATCTTCCATCTTTCGAGACACATGGCATGGTACCTTGCTGGAAGAAGGTGACCTAAACAAATTTTCCGTCAATAGTGAGGCAATATTTATTACAACCGGATAGGAAAATAAAATATGTCTATTAGGAAAAGCTACACATGTTTTACTTGCTCAGCTTCAAGACCAAAGTATTTATGGCTCTCAAAATATTTGCGTGTGAGCTCGTCAGTAAATGGACTGGTCATTATGTACCAACGTATCAGTGGAGAACCAGCAGAACCTGCAAAAAACAAGAGAATAAGCATATTTTCTGTGTAGTTTAAGAGAAATGAACAAGGGAGGAATTTTACCCTCTTTGAGAGCTTGAGCAGCCAACTTCTGAACACACAAGATTCGTTCTGCTTGAAGTTGGAAAAGTGACTTGCCAGATGGAAGTCCAATGTCTACAATGAAATACTTCAACAAAGTTGAAATCCTGAAGAAGTACGATAAGAAGAAAGTACTGTGGTGCATTTCATACTAATAGCAGAGGTTGGAAGAAAAAGAAATAAGTTTAGCAGTTCAACAACCTACTGGTTAAAATAATAAAAAATAATCAACAAAAAAAGTGTCCAAATGCTCATGGTGTATTAGAAATGATAAAGGCTTTTGTCAATGAAAAATAAAAAGTTTTCCAACTATCTTAATTTCATAAGTTTTTCATTTCTCAACCGTTAAACCTTTATAGAAGTCATGCACCGAGAGAAACCTAAAACCATGCCAATTCACAAATCAAGTCTACATGGGAAATGCTTACTGAAGCATCCTTTGGGATCTGAACTTCCAAGTCTTGTTCCCTGCATGGCTTAAAAAGGATATTGTGTGAGGAAATCAGTGCACCACACATGTCAGGAAGATGAACAATAAGGCAGGCAATTCTTGTGTATAAATCACAAAGCTACAAATTATTTCAAGGCATATTATCAGCTTCTGAAAAGAACGCATATTTTTCATTGAAATTTTGCATGCTCAAGTAAGCACAATCGACAAAAAAACAATTATAAACCAAGAAATTGATGACCTGGAGACTACAGAACAAAAAATACAATACATATGCAAGCACATAAAATAGCTGAAGCTTTTTTCATAAATTTGAATTATCTTGTTGCATTGATAGAAGCATGAGTATATAAATGTTGCGTTTAGTCTCAACCACTTGCTTATCCGGAGAATTTATCATAAAACATGTACGAAAAGAGAGGGAAGGACAAACATTCAAGTCTTCACTTTGTAAGATATCTTACACTGGACAGTAGCGGAGCCGATCGTACTATTCCAGCCAGTTTAAGGAACCCCACATATTTAAAAGGAAAATAAAAAAAGCATTTACATTTAACGTCTTTTACTCCAGTTAATCCCAAGGCATAATTGGGCAGGACTGGAACACGCCAAATAGCCATTGAACTTATTTCCCAGGAAAAGTATCTCAATATTCCCCTGTGTAAAAAATATCAGTAAATTCCAAAATAACTAGGTAGGGAGAAACATAAGGTACAATATGATGATCCCTTTCTGGATTTGAAATCCACACCGAAGGAGATAGAAGCATGTTAGATCCTGAGACCCCTGATTACAGAACGGATGGTCATATCCCCAGAATTCCTGTAACCCGCTTCTATTCTCTTTTTTGTCTGTTTCTTTTTTCGTATCACAATGCATATCATCCGTATCATCCAACATTCTTAAAATGATTTTCCCAAAAGCATCATACCGCCTCTGAAATGATTTTGCAATGAGAGTCCAGATCTAATTTAGTTACCAACAAGCAGCAGCTCGCTTAAAAAGTAAGGACAATCATTATCCTTTTCTTTTCAGCTCTCACTGAGTAAGCAATAATGATCCCTTTCTGTTTCTCTATTCATAAAGCCAGAGCAGGTGGCCCACATGTAAACAAGTCAAGCTCAAGCGGGGAAAACAAACAGAGAGCTCTAAACCAGCAAAGCCACGATTCACTAGTCGCTAGGCACGTGCGCACGCAGAACGGCAGCGCTCTACGCCGACAGCAACGGTGGAGCACAGTACCTGACCACCGGAGAGAAGCAAGACCGCCAATTTCCCGTCCGAGATCGCCTTCAGCCCCATCTTCCACCACCTCTCTCTTTCTCCCATGCTCCGCCCTTCGACGGTGGACACGTCGCTCTCCGGCACGGGCTCCAACGCCGCCACCGGCAGACCTGAAAGCCCGACCCAAATCCATCAGCAACCGGGCGTGGGCGTAACACATCACTCTCGACTCGAGAGAAAGAGCGACGACCACCTTGAGATCTGAGCGAGCATCGAATGATCCGATCCACTCTCGGAAGATCCAAGCTCTGCCACAAAAAAAAAAAGAGAGACAAGAAGCACAGGCAAAGGCAAACATCATAATCGCGAAGCGCGCACGGCCAGAATTCGGCGGGCGAGCAGTCAAAATCGCCGATCAATTCCATCGAGCGCCGCCGAACGCCGGGCTCCGCCGCCAGGGGGAACACGAAGATCGGCGCAAGTCAGACAGAGCGGCGGAGGGGGGAGGGATGACCTCGATGTCGGCGACGAGGAGGTGGCGCTCCTGAGGGGAGAGCTCGTCCCAGAGGGCGAAGGCGTCCTCCTGGCCGTAGTCCTTGAGCCGCTCCATCAGCGCCTGCGGCGGCGACGCGGCGTTGGCCTCGACGACCATCGGTCCGCGCGGCGGGAGGTGAGGAAGCAGCAGTTGGGCGCGCGGGACTGCCAACCTGGTCACCGGAAAATGATAGAGAGAGAGAGAGAGGGGGAGGGAAGAGGGAGGCGTCTGCTCTTGCTCTTGGTCGCGGGTAGAGATAGATAGAGAAGGAGGGAGAACAGTGGCGAGGAAGACAAGAATCGAATCAGCTGCCAAAACTAACCACCACCTTGCTTGGGGATGCGAAATGACGGATCTGACCTCCCCCCCGCCCGCCCCCACTCCTCCTCCCGCTGCGGACCTCCGTTCCTTCCCCCCGCCCCGACCGACGCGTCGGTCCGTTCTGATCTCCCGTTTAACCAGTCTCGATCCATTTTTGCGTGAAGTGCAAATTTGGTGAACCATACCAAACCAAACCTGACCCCGACTCATACCCGATTTTTCCCGACTCATATTGCTAAAACACTTTCATATTTAATCCAATTTAAAAAAATTTGTACCCAAACTGAGATGAGAGCACGGAATGGGCGAAGGCAACTCAAGTGAGGATGAGAGAAAGTGAAGAAAGAGTCATAAAAATGGCTATATTATTTTGAACTTTACCATTCTAGATCAATTTATCGACATTTTACTGAATATAACTAACTCGTATAGCAACCCAACCCATCAAATATGAGTTAAGAAATGGGTCTATGACTCATTCCGACAAGTCTACTTAAGTACGCGCCTCACGACCATTTAAGCTCGGGCCGCCAGCCTAGCCCATCACAGCGAGGCGTCGTCAATGTGCCGCTCGAAGATCCTAAGACATTGTATAGTGTAAGCAGTCCCTTGGGACAACGAGAAGGGCGTATGACGAAATATCACGTAAGACATATATTCCTAAAGTCTTTGACGAAGCCTGATTTGATCGTTTCTACTATTTTTTGTGTTACAAATGTTATATTCCAAGAGATTATTTCTTTTTCCCCTTTTTGACAGATCTCGTTCCCTGTTTTGTTTCCTTGCTCCGTTTTAAAGGCTTGGTTAAATGACCAGAAAAAAGAAGAAGATACTTTAATTGTATGGACTACTATTTCACATGATTCGGGACTTGGTACATTCTGTACAATCTCCATTAATTTAAGCACGGTGCACACAAGACTCCAAAGCATTTGCACGTGACAACAGCCTAACCCATTAACATGTCATTCATCCCCGCTTTTGCCGCCGATCTATCCATGGTGGATTTCATATGGCATTGATGATTTGATCCCATTATCTATCTTGTCCACGTTAGCGCAACTTGTCATTGTGTTATGCGTGACATAAGTTTGGTGATCGGCCAAATACCACATGATCGAGCACTTGGCTGAAGATGATTAGGACGACGTCGAGATTAGATGAAGATCTACTAGTTATAGGATCATAATCTGGAGAACCGTACCAATCATATCGGTTCGATTCGAAAATCTGAATCGAGCTTTCTGATAAATTCCCATCAATAATCAGCGAACTTCTACTTTTGATTGCCAGATACGCTAGGATTTTCGGTCTTTGTGGCGGTTGACGCACCGATCTAAATCCAACTAACTTCCGGGCAAAAAGTTGTAGACCGCGTGGCAGCAACACGGCTTTCGGAAAAAAAAAATCTAGTCCCCTATTCTCCACGTCAGCAATTTGTAGGTAAAATGGCCATATTTCAATCACGTCGGCTAAAAAAAGAAAATTTCCATGCTCGATTTGTTTGAGCGATTGAGATCGAGATTCGATGACCTAATCGTGAGATCCAAAATCGACTAAACTCGAGCGAGGATGGATACAAGCTACTCGAATAATTAGCCTCCTTATCACGGTTATTATTGTTTGAAAAGTTATAAACCTATTATACGGTGGCCAATTCAGTCCTAAACTTTTCAATTGTACCGATTTAGTCTAAACTTTTTGACGATTTGCCAATTTAATCCCTAAACCTTTCATTTACGTCAGTTTAGTCCTGAGCCCTTTAAAGATTTGTCGATTTAATCATAAACCTATTATTTGAATAATTGGCAGGATGAACTCTATTGTCAAATCATAAAAATGTTTAGGACTAAACTAACAAATCATAAAAAGTTTTAGGACTAAATTGGCATAATCGACAGGTTTAGGACTGAATTGGCACAATTGAAAGATTTACGATTGAATTGGCCGCTGTACAATAAGTTTATAACTTTTCGAATAATTTACTCCGTTTATCACGGCCGCCAACCAGGTACACCAACCGCTATTAAACTCCTAACTTATGACATGTCCTTAGATTATGCTCAGATGTCACACTGTCAATTCACACCGTCCGGAATTTCACTCTCGCCTACTTGCTGCTGCGATGCTGATGGTTTTGACAAGGACAGAGAGAGCGTGTGTTAGGATCGGAATCATCGTCTCAACGAAAAATGCCGTGCGTGCTCCTGAAGCAGCTTGCTTCTTAAGGGACAGAGACAGCGCAACCACGCTTGTGCGGGGGGACCAGAACTCACTTAACCCAGTTGCACATGAAAACGTACCGATATCCATGTAGTGAGCGCGGTTCGCTTCCTCTCGGGGTCTCCATGGCGCGGGTGAGGGTTGCAATATCTGAATATTTAACCGGGCTTTGAATCCGACAGTTTAATCTTTCGGACAGGCGCTCGATTTATGGTCCGACGAGGATCCTAGATCTTGTGCGCGATCCACGACGTATCCTGCTCGGAGTGATCTTAGAGTCGCGTCCGCCATCTCGTGAGTGGAGCCCTTCTGTGGTGCGCGTGGGACGGCACTTTACGAGAAACCAAAGAAGATTAATTTAACCGGGGAGATAGGAACATCTATTATGGGATACAACAGAAAGATTGATGGCGAAGTGCGGAGGCACGCCGTCCAAAATGCCGAGTTTAGTCGCGAGCCCAGCACGAGTCAAAGACGGCGTAACGTAGTTGAAAGAGTCGGCGCGTGCGCCCTGTTAACTCACAACATCGGAGGACTTGGGCCTCACGCGAGACCCGTATGATCTAGCGGCTTACATGGTCTAGGCTGATTCGCATCAAAAAGCCCGCCAGTGTTGCCCCTGTGGCCGATCAATTGGGCCGTTTACGGCCCGAAACTCCAGCTAAGATGGACCGAGAGGGCCCAGCAGAAAGTAAACACTCGCGGGCGCGTAAGTACAGGGACTGGGATGATGGATCAAAGCTCGAGAGGAACCAATTTGTAAACCTTTTGATGATTACCATTATAGAAAAATAAAGAATGTGAAAGCCTATGCTCTAGAATTATGTGATTTTCTGCAGTGTCGCATAATCTCAGAACTACTTTTTCCTTTGGACATATTGCCATACGAGCTCGTATTTTCTCTTATCTAATGTCATCTGATATATCCGTCAAACGGGTGAGTCGGGTCGAACATGGTCCAACTCAAATTGATCCATTTACATAATGTATAAATATGGTGACCCATACCGCACCCATCCCATACCCAACCCGTTAATTTTTCCTTGAAGTGTGTCCTTTGGAGAATGGGCGGTGCCGTGAACCAGCTAATTAAGTTAGTGAGGGAGCTCGGGGTTTGGTTATGGATGGAGGCGTGAAGGTGGCGGCGGCGGCGAAAGCACGGCCTGGGCCAGGGCCATCCGTGAATTATGAAACTCGTTCGGGCTCTGAATCGACGCTAACATGACATTTTCTTAGTTTTATGATACACTCAAGTATAAAACTATTGTTTTTTAAATTTATCTTGTCAATAACGTATATTAAACCTTTTTGCTTCGTGCTTTCGATTATATTTTCCACTTATCGACTCATTCATGAGAGTCAACAGCGTTTGCGGTGTAGGATATGACCGCGACTCAAGTGTGTGATGATCAGAATTAGCTACGCGTACTTTTCCAATGAACTAATATAAAAAGAAAATGGGTTGAATATGGGTCTCGTGCAAGCCCATATACGCCCATACAAAATTAGGCTAGGATGTCTTGAACTCATTTCCACTGATTTGTAAAATTGCAAGAGAGATCCATTTGCAACCCGGCCCACTAACAGTGAGTTGGAACAACAGGATTTCTAGCCTATACTGACGCCTCTACTATTTGGTATGGCTTTCTGATAGATGCTTCAATTGTGAAAAATGGCACGGCGGCTTCGCAAACACCTTCGGGTATGTTGTACCTCTAAAGTTATAACAGTTTACAGCGGCTTTTAGGAAGCTGCCCTGCCTAATTTTGATGCGCTGCGACTTGAAAAACGAAAGGTTAGCAACTATATAACCCACGGCACATCACGGTGGGACAATTACCTAATCAATTCGAAAGCTATTGACCGAAAGGACCACGTTAAAATTTCGCGTAAAGGTCTATGACCAAATTACCAAAATCGAAAAATTTATGGCTGAATTGACGTTTGTAAAATACATTTAAGACTGATTAGACTATTTCCCCCTTCATAATACATAACTGTTACAATTCAGTCAAAACTCTATTGAACGTGACTCGACATGTTAGGTAGGAGACTAACCCTTTGTCAAGGTAAACCTTCGAAAGAATCTTTGGGGAAGCTAGTTTAAAGTAGCTTAGGACCGAATTGGCATATGTACAATAACTTCAAGACTAATTGGACAATTTCTACCTTCAAAATACGTCACCACTACGATCCAGTGTCACAACTATACCGAATGTGACTCGACTTTTTTGCTAGAAGACTAAATCATTGTCAGGGTAACCCTTGGGGAGAATATTTGGGGAAGCTGGCTTACACGTTGGAAGTCACATGCCGCAAGTCCTAACGCTAATCCTCGTCACTCCAGCGGTGGATTTGCACTAATTTTGCAGAGAGAGTCGGTGAAATTCCAGTCGTTTGCACGACCATGCATTTAAACTTCCCTCGATTCTCCAAGTCCCTCAAATTTCACTGAATTTTGAAGCCATGGAAAATTCATTTTACCCATTTAACCCCCTTTTTTTTTTCACAAAAATGGGTTTGATGTGATGTGAAAATCAGTTCAAATCGACGGTGGAGATCTATGCTGATGGTTGCCATTGCCATAACTGGGGTTTGATCGAGGGTAATATCATGATTAAAGAAAGAAGGCACGCCTCTCCAAGTGAGTAGACAACAAAGCCTACAACATGGCGGTTCGAGTTTTCCAACACGAGTAATGTCAAATTTTGTAAGATTTCGATGAATTTAATAAGACTATATTCTCCCGACAGAGAAAAGTTGCAGAATAGCTTTACACACTTCTAGGAGTCTTTCGTTCAATTTTGGTTGAAGTAATATTTTATGGCATTACTAATTTGGTCGCACTTTTATTATTTATTTTTTCTAAATTTCTAGATTGTGGTTTTAATACATCAAATATCAAAATCTTGACGAATTCTGTACGTGCAATTGAAATGGGTCTTCAAATTTAACACAACTCTATTGTTCTTGCACTGGAAAAGTACAATGCAATTTGTACTTACAAGAAAATGTCACAAGGGTTAAGCATCGGCGATCACATCGATAAGGATTTGTTAGACAAATGACGAAAGCAGAAATGACTAAGTGTTGAGGATTAGTTGGTAAAATGCATTCCATCGATAAGAGAGAGCCCGTCTCTAATTGAAAAAGATTGTCGACGACATGGCTAAGTGTTAGGAACTTTAGACAATAAACCTAGTTGGTCAGTAATAACCGATGTAACCGTTGAGGAGGTGGGAGCGAGGTAACTATCAAGTCGTGAAACCGATTACTTCGAATGCAATTTCCTAGAAGTAGAGCCAATAATTGTGAGTGTAAAAAACGATGGGAAAATTGTCTAAAAAGTCATAAACCTATTGTATTTTTACCAATTTATTCTTAAACTTTTTAAGTTTGTCAATTCAGTCTTAAACCTTTTTATTTCTTGCCAATTGAGTTCATCCGGCCAATTTTGATTGGCTAGTGCTAGCGTGGCCACCGGCCAATGTTGACGTTTCAATGTTTAAATATTTTCTCAAAATTTTTAATATCTTTTTCTTTTTTTTTCCTTCTTTCCTTTGGCTAGTCTGGTGACCGGTGAGGTCGACCTCGCCGGCCTCTGGCAAAGCTCACCCCTGTCGGCCACTGGCAAGGGCTAGCCTCGCCCGCCGTTGCTAAACCGATCTCGCCGGATCTAGGTGAGGTCGAGTCTCACCCAGCCAAGGCAAGATCGACTTGCGACGGCGCTGGCAGACCTCGCCTTCACTGGGTTTCACCTTGCTGAATCTGGGCGAGGTCGACCTGACAGCGACAGGGCAAGGCTTGCCCTCGCCAGTGGCCGGTGAGGTTGACCTCACTAGCCCATGCCTCTAGTTGGTTGCTGATCGCCGATCGCCGAATCGGCCAGAGGGAATGGGTAAAAATATATATATTTGAAATTTCAAAAAAATATATTTAAAAACTGCTACGTCAGCGTTGGCTAGCAGCCATGTAAACAACAGACGGCTAAAATTGATCGGATGGACTCAATTAGCAAGAAGTGAAAAGGTTTATGATTGAATTGGTAAATTTAAAAGGCTTAGGACTGAATTGTCAAAAGTACAATAAGTTTAAGACTTTTTCAACAATTTTCCCAAAAAATAATAGTAACCGCAAAGGAGTGGAAGCAATGCAATCATCATAATGGTGTCGAAAATTTCAGATGCAACTGTCGAAGAGAACCGTTAGAGAAGTGGAAGCGATAATCATTGGGCATTGGAGTCAATGATTACGGAGACTTTACATAAGTAGTGATAAATCGCGAAAGTCATGTATAACTTGAGTAGTTTTCTTAGTAGCTGCTATAAACGAAAATAGTAGGTATAAGTATTTGAATTGTATTATGTAGAGAGGACCACCATTCAACAAAGAATCCTTTCAACCTTTGTCGATTACTCATCAATCCATATTTCAAAAGGTATTTCATCAACATTTTTCAGTGAAACACAATAAAATATACAAAATTGAGCCGGAAGAGATGGAAGAGAGGATCTATTCTCATTTTGTTAGAGCATAAAAGATTAAGTAGGGGGACCGATGGTGTAAAAACAATCGGAAAAATGAGTGATTCGATTGGCATGCCACAAGTCAGAAGTAATTTTAGGGCTAGCCAAATAAATCAAAAGGATGGGGATGGCATTGTAATCAATTCCTCATGTTTGCTCCAAGTTTGCAATACCCCAACCTTAATTTTCTGAAAAAAAATGCATTAATTGTAGTTTTCTTGAAAATCGTGGTCTCTTTTCTTTTGTATTTTTTCTAATTCTTAAAATCATTATTTCCTAATGTTACCATTCAATTCACCCTCACATTGTTTTCTAGGGCTTGTCAAAATAATACAACGAACAATCCAAAGGCATGGACATGGAGATACTGCTACTTGAAAATCCATCAAGTACTCTGAACCGCCGAACCGGTTAAGGCCAGACATTGGGCACATGGAGATGGCCTCAACCCACCTATAGCACACTACAAGAGATTTCGCTTTTAGTGGCATCTTATTTAGAGTTTTGGCGGCGATGCTACTCACCATTAAAAAGTATAGCATGGTTGCACGATCGCCACGTTAGGGAATGTCGCTAAAACTTACAATGGCAATTATAGCAATTGTAGGTAAGCGACCCTATTCACCACTAAAAGTTCAAAGTTATAGCAACAATTATTGTGACGATTGCAATTGCCATCAAATGTAAAAGAGGAGATTTCAAAAGGTTAATATCACGAAAACTCCAAAACCCATCAACCTTCAACATTATACCTATCGTATCTTACCGTCAGAATTCATCATAACATTATCTTTTTGTCACCCTTTCGCCCATTGCAGCCTCAAATAATTTCATTGTCACTGGGGTTAGATTTTTAAAAGAGACATAGTTTTCTGATTCCCACCTCCATTTGTATAAGGACTTTCTAGCATAAGAGTCTTTGAGATATTGTTAGAGTTATAACATGTTGTGAGTCACAAATTCTTGAAAAAGTGGACCCCACGACAAATTTATCACTATTTGTTTTTTGTTTTTTGTGGTTTAGAACATGCTATTAATTTCACGGTGGATTAAGAACATTGACTTAATCATTTCCTTTTTTTTTATAAATCTTAGAAAATACAACGTATCCAAGGATCAACTACAATAACCATAAACAAACAATTGTCTAATACATCTTCACCCAAAAAAAAAAAACAATTGTCTAATACATGGATAGGCTCTACAAACCACAAATAGATGTAAATTGTACATGCAAGAAAAGAGGAATCTTTTAATTTAGGACAGATTATGCAATTAATACCGTTGAAAGAACAATCTCAATAACTAAAAACGATAAAAATTTTGGACTAATTTCAATGAACGTGGAATGATCACAAAGAGAGATAATTCAATTATGTACATGTAGGATTAGTCTAGATTGCTTTAAAACCTCTAGCAAGGATTGGCGTAAACATTGCTTTTATCATATATGTTTAAAAGGTTGTATGTATAACAAGTTCAAGGACTCTTTGCTAGAGATTGTAGAATCCATGTTGGGTGATGGACTTATGAATTTGCATTGCTAAGAATCCGCATTGCATGCTCAGCTCTTAAGCCTCCCCTAGCATGCACATACAATATACTACAGTTGACCTAACATACTGGGTTACCAGTAGGCTTTGAACGAGTATACATATGGACTTCATTCAACATACCCAATGACAATCCGTCACCGTATCAGTCATCTATGGATTTGTAGGTAAAGCTTTCGGTTGACAAACTCTCTCCACGTAGATATAGTAGCTAGATAGATACGGTATGATGCGCAAGAAGACAAAGGTTGGTGGGGGAGGGGGATTGTGGGGAGGGAACCAGCTATAAAAATGGAGAAAATGAGGCTAGGGTTTCTCCAAAAAGAAGGCCACATCTCACGTGACGTGATGCAAAAGTTGCCAATCAAAAAGCGATACACATACCACGTCACTCCTCAATAATATTGTACTCGCCCACGAACGCACACAGGCGTTCCTGTCCTCCCAAGTAAAAGTGGTCAAAGCAGTGGGAGAGAAGGAGCTTATCGGCAGCATTCGTTCGGTAGTAGTATCTTCTTCATCGGACCCTCTCTCGTTTCTCTTCATCCTTTGTTCTCTGTGTGTGTGTGTGTGTGTGTGTGTGTGAGAGAGAGAGAGAGAGAGAGAGAGAGAGAGAGATGAAGAAGGAGGAGGAGGGATCGGGCGGGGGAGGGTGGCTGGAGGGGCTGATGGGGGAGAAGTTCTTCGGGGTTTGTGGGTTCCACGAGGATCGACGGAAGAGCGAGAAAAACATCTTCTGCCTGCGCTGCTGCCTCAGCATCTGCCCTCACTGCCTCCCTTCTCACCCCTCCCACGCGCTCCTTCAGGTATGAAATCAATCTCTCCTCACTGTTGCTCTGTTCAATATGAAACCCTTCTTCTCATTCAAGTAATCTCTTCGTGTTTATCTCGTTCTTCTTAGAGGAAAAATAATCGCGCAACACACCGTGCAAGGTTTCATGAGTGTTCTCCTAATTTGCTTTTGGGGTTTTGACATATACTATTTTCTACAGTACTTTGGTTATCCTTTTTCTTCTTCTTCTTCTTTTTTTTTTGGTAAGGTTCTTCTTCTTCTTCCTTTGTTTATTTTGCTGAAATTTTTCTTGCCCGCTACTCAAGAAATAAAACTAGGATAATTGTCAGCTTAGACCTAGCTAGAGCTGCTAAAATTCAAAATGATTATGAATTGCATGGTTGGTCCAAACTCACTAAGTTTTACATCATCTGGCTCATGGCAATTTCCACTTTGCCCGTGCATTACTTCGTCAATCTTTATTTTTTTTAAAGAAACAAACTGAACATGGGGTTTGAATTCTGCACTTTCATTTAAGTTTTAGTTGGTTAGTAATTGTTTTGTCTCAGATTAATCATGAAGATTATGTGTGGTATTATTTGTTGTGCCATTCATAAATTGGTTTTTGTTTTTGTGCAACTCTTTATTTATTTATTCTTTTCAATATGTAATTAGTTTCTTCCCATATGCGGTGGACTTCCTTTATTGATATCCATGTATTTGGCCCTGCAAAGCAATCCTGTGCTGTAGCTTTCAGACTGAAAGTGCAAGTTTGACCAGAAATTTTTTTTTCTAATTTCAGTACCTCGAAATATACTATATATTAAATTAAGGAGATTTGGCCTCATTATGAGGCGAAAGGATGGGTACATTTGTTTCCTAGCATGGAAGGTTTGTTGCCTGGTTTCACCAATAATTGAAGTTGGCAGTGATGCCATCCCATCACTTCACACTTCCTCCATACAGTAAACCCTTTTTCTCTTCTTTTTTTCCCCTTTTCTTGCTTTTTCGCTTGGTGCACATTGCCTTCATACTAAAAAGGACTACTGAGAAAACCAAACCTACCAAAAAAAATGAGGGCCAATTCTCTTAACCCAAATTTCTGATTACTTGATGTTCGATCCATGCAATCAATGCACAAAGAAGAAGGTTGAGAATGATTACAGATCGGTAGAATTCTATACAAGCATTTTTTATAAGAAATTTGTTGACGAATGCCCTAAAAGCACCTTTTGAGAAATTAATTAAGTTTACGGTTTCTTATCTGCCGATTCTTCTCATTTTTTGTGTAATTAGTGATTTCGATAAGCGAAATAATTACTATGTCCTTTCTAATGTTGCGGCAGTCACGTTTTCCGGATGATATTCATTTCGGATGTCAATAGTTTTCAACTATCGATCGATTTAGCTTCCATTAGATAAGAAATGGGTTATCTTCTAGGTTTTCAAATAGCACTTTGTCGACAAGCTCCCGAGGTTACTGATTAGCTATTACTAAGAATAGGAGCTTATGTTTTCAAGATAGTGAAGAAGAGCAAACAATAAAATCTACTAAACTCATAAAAAAAGTACAATCTTGTCGCTTCTCTTCAGACTTCATAGAATCCCTCCTCTTATAAATAGGTCACTCAAAAATGGTCAATGCGTATACTCAAAAATAGACTTGTAATTTTGAAAACACGTACCAACAACATAAGTTGTTGACAATTTCGACATACAATAATGCGATTTAATTTACTGAAATTGGACTTTTGTGACAGGTGAGAAGATATGTTTATCACGATGTAATTCGTTTGGGAGATCTGGAAAAGTTGATCGACTGCTCCTACATTCAGGTATGCGCTGCGTTCATTGTGAATCATGTTAACTTGGCAGATAAAGTTAATTGGTGGCTATGATCAGTGCTAGTTTGACCTCTTGATTCTTAGAAAAAGCATAAGATATATTCACGAATTTATTTAGTATATAGTCTGTGCAAAGTTTAGTTTATACAAGCCAACTCAAATGCATGTGAATTCAAAATAGTTAATGTTGTTCTTTATAATAAATAGTCTACGGAATACACAAGTGTCCTCAAGACGCATGTAGATTATTGCGAAATAATAAAGTACCATGCGATGCATTAACTTCTTTTTACGAAAATTTTGTGATCGTCGAAATTTTGTAACTATAGAACACTCGTTGACATGGTCTTACATAGAGAAAAGAACACTTTAATGAGGTATGATTATCTTACAGCCCTATACAATCAACGGTGCCAAGGTGATATTCCTAAGCCAAAGAGCACAATCAAGAGCTTGCAAAGGATCTACCAACTTCTGCTTCAATTGCGACCGAATTCTCCAAGAGCCTTTCCACTTCTGTTCACTTTCCTGCAAGGTACGAGTGCTCAAGAAAAGTCAAAAAACTTGGTGGCTCAAAGCTAAAAGGAACTCTTTTTGACGTTTAAGTCCTCACATGGTTGAATTTAAATAAGTACATTCGAAGATCATTCATTAGCCTAGCCGTTTCCTTACTGAACAATAATATCCAGGTTGATTACTTGGTGTGCCGAGCCGGGGAGGACGTGTCAAGCATCTTATACAAGTTCAATGAGTCTGATTTCGCGATCTCGCAGTTCGAGGGACTGAGAATGGAGAGCTCCTCATCAGAGATTGTTGATGAAGATGGCCAGATCACTCCAAACTCCATATTGGAGAACCCATTGCAGTGCAAAGGAGGTTCTTCTTCATCGGAAGATCCACACTTGATCAGGAAGAAGAAGAAGAGCACTGGGTTCCTCCCTGGGATGGTTCTCTCTCTCAGCAACAGAAGAAAGAGTGCTCCACAGAGAGCTCCTTTTTCCTAGAAAATGTGAAGCTTGATTAGGAGTGACTAAATATAAAATGTGATGGTGTGCTAATTTGCGATTTCCAGGGTTTCTTTTCTTGTTTTTAAGCGGAGAACGCGCACGCAATTCCAGTTACTGAGCCGAGGTGGGTAAAGACGGAGGGAGAACTTTCGCCCATTTGAGTACTCCACCGATTTTGTATTCCATGTAATAGGGTTTGCGCGCGGATATATGTAATATTATCTGTCATACATTCAACATTGTTTTCTGGTATAAACTACATTCCTGCACATTATGTTTTCTAATTACCACGTTTTCTTTGGAAACTAAGGGGAATTAGTTTGATTAAAATATGTACAATCGCACAACTTTGCACCAATTTTTGTTACTTATCACAATCGGGAATATGGTGAATGCGTAGGTTCATCAATGATGCATGCGCTTGAGAGGCATAGATTGTTAGATTTGTGGAAAGCTTTAAACTCGATTGAGATACTTCTTTTGGTGCAAACATCGATCAAGATTGTGGCATAGAGGGTGTTCTCTTGCTATATGAGTATAAGCACTGGTGCGTTGTGTCGAAGATAGATGTGTACAGATTGAAGAATGAGTACATACAGTCTTTGCATATATGAGCTCTTTTATTTGATTCTTCCTATTTTCCCATTAATTAGATATATATACGTGAAGGAGTCGAATCGATTACCATTTGCTTTGGCCAAAACCGATGTAATTAACATGAATAAACATGATTGAGGGAAGTGGTGCCTTTAGATGAGATATCAAAATTCTGGTGAGGGATGGCAGCAGAACATGCCAGCAGAACATGCAATAACAAAATTCTCTTGCAAAATCTAGGGAAGAGTGCATCGGTGAAACGAGTTCACGGGAAAGAAAAGCAACTAGTGAGAGTACATCTTACAGTTCATGTTTTCTCAAAATTGACACACTTCTTTACCTTCTTGGTTTCTTTACCTTTCTGGAACCATCAACTAAATTTCAACCGATACGATAAAGATCAGTAGTTACTTCGGTTGGGCTAAGGTTTTGATAAAGCAAAAACCAAAACCTGATGCTCTGGATGTTTCTCACCTCTTTTCAAACTTGCCATCATCATCCATCGCCTCTGGCGCAGATAGCTGGTCACTCACCGCCTTGACCTGGTGGCTCTGGTACGGTCACTTCTCTCTCTCTCTCTCTCTCTCTCTCTCTCTCTCTCTCTTCTGTTTTCCATGCTTTGTATAAAACAAAAGCTTAATAGTAGAGGGAATAGAAAATGTTGTCCGTACAGATGATGTTTACAAGGCAACCCATAACCCATAAATAACAGGAAAAGGAGATCAAGTTTCAAGAGGGCCTCGAGAAGAGAATCCCATTTGGTTGCCAAATTCATATTTCTTGGATAGAGTGAATGAATTGGTGGGGGGGAGATGAAAATGAAATGTAGGTGATTCATCTTTCTGTTTTTTGGGGATTTGCTGGTTATTATAAACGCTTTGATGGTACTGCGTTTTCCTTATCTGTCGCTCCATTGCAGCTAGCTAGCTAGGGTTTTATTGTTGCGCTTGCACTTACCATTTCCTTCTCAGGAATCTATCTGACTAGGTTCTTCGTAAGTGACCAAGTACTAAGTATCTAGACATATGCAGATGATATGTTCATGTATGTGCGTGATCTTACTGCCGTGGACATGGTTTTGGTTAGATTTATTATCGAGCAAGGATGCAAGTGAGATTTTCTCTGTGGTCTACAGTTCAATTCATATTTGGATTATATGCGGATCAAAGTCTGCATGTTTCTTGACTCGTATCGAGTCTAGGAAAGCACGGCAAACAATCATCGTAAGATCGGGTTGTCATGAGTTTGCGAATGGGACACTACACGCTTCAATAATTTGTCAGATTTCCATCAGCAAGAGGCTCTAATCAAAAGGTAAATCAAACTCGAAATCTTGTCTTGCGTTGATGGGAGATTCGTATCGGGTGTAAGAGATGCCAGTTTTATGTCTTTGTTCACTAGTTTCTCCATGTGAAATCAGCCACTTCTCATGCAGCAACGTTCAAGTCAAAGACATAGCCAGAGAACAAGGGTGCAGTGATGGTACCCTAGAATTTCAACTTTGCAGAAGAAATTATTTGCATGTGAATGGACTGGACGTACGAAATTGGCGATGACATTTTGATTCCCATCATTCTGTGTTCATACCAAAACAGATAGGAATCGAGACATTTTCCCATTTTGGAGCAGTCGCATACTTTTCATACTGCCGCTCTCGAACACTAATCTTCGGGAAGTTCTTATAGTTCGAAAAATAGAAGGTCGAGCATTTGATTTTATGCATCGCACCAGGAGTCGATTTGGGCAAATCTCTAACGGAGACGTGGATAGCCCGACTTTAATCGGTAATTGAGTGAGCTTACAGTTAAACTAATTCATTAGTATAGTACAGGAAATAATCAAGATTCGCAACAATTATTTTTATTAGAGAAGGGACATGAACATCTTTTTACTGTTGTAGGAGGGCCACAGAACATACTTGATTGAGCCATGAGCCATGGCATGTGAAGTCCATTAAGATTCTGGTAAACTCCTTCGCTTACATCTTTCCTCTCTAATAAAGTTCTCAACGCATAAACAAGCACAGGTGCTGAGCCCTTCAATCAAACTCACAAACCAAAATATGCAAAAGAAATCCAACATCCAAAGTTGAATGCAAAAATTCAATCTAGCAACTATATCAGACCATATTTCGTAACAACTCGAATAATTAATATGAGGAATCCGAACTTTCTACTTATCTAGGCTTCATGGATATGATAAAAAGACCCATTAGGTGGAAAAAGAGCATATAAAATTTATTGTCAAGCAATGTGAGATAATATTTCAGAATATTAGATAAATCTTTACTCTTAGCATGGCGAGCATGACCTCCGAAGTTATTTGGAGCAAGAGACGCCATAGTTTGAATATGAAATTTGCCGTATCTTCAGCTAATCCTCTTATATTTTGCAAGCATGAAATAATTTATGTAAATAATGACAATTTTTTTCTCGAATGTAGGTCTGTAATGCCTTAAATGTAGAAAATCTCGAACAAATGTACCTTCCCTTTGGAGCTTGAATTGACTTGATAAAATGCTCAAACTGTAGTTCAGTTTAATTAAGCTCGATATCAATATTTTAAAAATGCAACGGTCATTGGCAGACAATAAATTAAATACTAGCAATATTTCCTACGTGTAGATACTTCTAAAATCTACAATTAAATACTTACATGCTTACTTCAATTATTATCAAGCTTAACATGTTAAAGCCCTAAGACATTGAAACCTTGCCCCGTTTGTTTGGAATTAAATTAAAAATGAGAGGTATATCTTTATTTTCCTGCCAAAATTTAGATTACTTTTAATGAACATTATATCCGAAAATTATAATACATATCTATATTTGAGTGTGCTGAATTAAATCAAACAAGGAAAAAAAGTGAAATGTTATTTTAGTTACAGAAGGGAAAAGGCACAAAATATAGATTAGAACAGTTCTTTTGAACTTCTTAAAAAAAAGGTTAATACTACGAAAAACTCCAAACTGGTATATTTGTGATAAATTTATCCAAAACTATTTTTTTATCACAAAAAACCCCACACCGGTATATTTGTGACAATTTTATCCCAAATTAATTTTTCGATCAACAAAAACCCCAAACTGGTGCACTTGTAATAAATTTACCCTCTGTTAGTTTCCGTTAAATTTTACAATCAAATTGCTACGTTTGATGACATGTGGTAATTAACAGGTGTATCAGTTTTGAGTTTTACCCCTCTATTTGACACAAATTTACCAATTTATAATTTTTCATTATATTAATCTAATTTAACAGACACTAATAGATAGTAAATTTATCACAAATGTACTAGTTTTGGATTTTTAGCGATCAAAAAATTAGTTGAGAGTAAAATTGTCACAGATGTACCAGTTTGAAATTTTTTGTGGTCAAAAAAATAGTTCAGAATAAAATTATTATAAATGTACTAGTGTAAGGTTTTTTTTAATCAAAAAAATAATTCGAGATAAATTTATTATATGTGTATCAATTTAAAATTTTTGATAAAAAAATTAATTTAGAATAAAATTATTATAAATATATAAGTTTGGAATTTTTTGTAGTATTAATTCTTAAAAAAATGAAAACCCTAGAGAAGGCTCGTGAGAACGTGGATGGGACCTGTGGAGGCACAAATAGGAAGGTTTGTCCCGTCTCATTACGCACCACCCATCACTTTCACCTTTCCTCTATTGTCAGCTTTTGCAAGTTGCAGACTCTGAAAGCATCTCTCTCTCTCTCTTGGCTTATCGTGTCAAGGTGCTTCGATGGCGGTTTGACCTTGAAAAGCTTCTCCTTGGGTTTGACGATGCCATGAATGAAGTGGGGTTCATTCCTCATTCGTGATTGCTGCCCGATGCTTAACTGGTTTTGAGACGACTGTGCACTTCTGTAGCTAAAGATTCATCTGACCCTTTGTTGGATTGGATCTGTAGAGCAAGAAGTGTCTCGTAAGCAGGCTTTTTCGCTTCAGGCTGCTGATAATTCGAGAGGGAGAAGTGAGTCGAAAAGGAAAGGAAAAAGAAGAGGAGAGATGAGTGGAATCAATTGAACTTAACTCAATTTCGAAAAAAGCCCTTGCTAATGTAATACCTATTAATTATGGAGCCTATATTAATCATTTTGTTAGTTTTGATATGACCAAGTTCTCCTAAATAATAAATTTAAGGGATATCACTCGTTTAGCTACATTTGATATCACAAAATTTTAAAACTTCTAATGTATTTACCTTTAAATTTAACCCTAATGCAACTAAAGGACTCAAAATCACAAAAAAAAATACATATTAAAGACCCACTCCACTCAACATTTTAATGGGTTAGACAAAACCGAAAATAAATAAAGAAATGGTTTTTTGTCCATAAATTGTTTATGTTGTGTGCACACATAACATTGCAAGTTACTTATATCCTATGATATGCTAGGGTTATGTTTGAATTATTTATGTCAAGTAAGTAATCTCGTAATGATGAGATTTAGTCGCGTACAAAAATTATCACCTAAGTTAATCGTGATTTTAGATTCTTGGAGCTTGTTTGCCTAGCCAGAATTTGACCTAGTTGCTTTTATGCTACCTAAATTAAGGATATTCTAGAGTGACTATGTCGCTTTTGGAATGTTTTATATAGGTGTCGGTGGAAAAAGCGACCTAAGGTGAATACGACCAATAGGTGATTTTGAAAATAAGTGAAAGCTTGTTCTCTCATTCTAGTTCGACAAAAGAGGGGATCAGACTCTCCACAAAATGAGTTTTTCAAAGATAGATTGAATGACGTGTAGGTGAAAAAGACATGCCCAGCTTTCGTGAGTTTATTGCGGAAAATCAAAGATCCAGAAAATATTTTTCTAAAAATAGTTATTTGTCTCTCTTTAAAAAGTAGCCAACATTTTCTTTATAAACTACAACCTATGTTGAAATATCTCAAAAGATGATAAAAATGTTTTTTGTTAATTCATTTTTTATAAGTAATACGAGCAATCAATTTTGAGAAAAAATATTCTCCAAATCGTCGATTTCCTATCAAATAAATGCATCCTTCAGATAGGTCAAAGTCTTTGCTTAATAGTAAGCTTCGAGTCGAGATCGACTATATTGCTTGATTATCTTTACTCCTATTACTTATTCGGCTCATACTTGCATCATTGTTCGACTAATTAACACAGGAGCGCTAATTTTATACCACGAACAATAGGTTACGAAACCATCTCGTGACCACTTTAGTCACATTCCCCCCAAAAAAAAACACAAGATATGAGTATGATGCAACTTAGATTCTATCTTTGTTTTTTCAGGTTGAGAGCTAAATTACAAAAAAAAGAATAATCTTCCAATTATGGGATCATGGATGCAATTCTCGTGAGTTAAAAGGATTATCATTATGATTTATCGCACGCACCAATGATACAAAGTTGATGCCTTGTCATTGGCAAAAATTGCATTGTGATCGTCCTCTTCCATTTGAATGAACGTTAGAGCGAAGCGATGTACATGTGAAGGGAAGAAATGAAGTCAAATCATGAATAATGTATGCATGAGTTGGCCGCAACTTTCTTCCTTACTTTCATGTATTAGTCTCTTTAGAACGACTTGACATATTCACTTAGAAAATCTAACTGTCATTTAATACGGAGTACTACAACAACATAGTCACACCGACATTTAAAATCATTTTAGGAAAATCCTAAATCTTATTGCAAGAGTATAATTAAGTGTTAAAACTCTTAAAAGATACAAACAAAGCACGAACCTTGTTAAAATGGTCCAATCAATTTTCTTCGACAATTCCGATCAATTTAGCTAATAGAAAATGGGGACCTAACTTTTCATTACTTTCTTCAGACACATGGCACCAAAAAAAGTAAAAAAAGATGAAAAAACTAGAGAAAAACCTACGGTGAATACAGATCAAAACTTGAACCGATCGCTTCCCTTTCGATCATTGATGCGCAGGCTATGAACTGTTCATCTTCTGCTTTTGCCATACTTGCGAACGAGGAACAGTCCCTCCCGTTGAACTTGGGCTTTACGTTAAAGAGATAGACAATGTCGAAATGATTTTCAATATGAGTGAATGTGATGCATTAAGTTTAAGAGGGGATCTGCCTTTCGATGGTCTCCGGTGGCTTCTGTTTTAGGGTTTTGGAAAACCTCGAGGGAATAATATAGCTTCTCAATAGTAAGTTTCGGTTCAAAAATGGAGAACAAAAAAAGAAAAAGAACTGTAAATTCGTATATTTTATTTGTTAACGAAAGAAGAAAGAAGATGAAAGATTCAAGTTTTTTTTTTGGGTAAATGCCACATTGGCATCACGTGTCTAAAAAAAAAATACAATCCAAGTTAGCATTTTCTGGCTAACCAAATTCAATAGAGTTAACAAAAGGACTCGGATGTACACTAATCTAACAAGTTTTAGAATTCAATGGCATTTTTGCAACAAGTTTTAGAACCTTTAGCGTACTTATCCGATCATTTTAATTGTAGAGCTTTTTATGAAAAATGCATTTTTCTTAATAATTGGAGACATGTGAACCTTTTGACTTAGATAATCCTCATAGATGTAAGAAAACCACTTGGTCCAGGTGCATAAATAAAGATTCGAATGAGTGATGCCGTGATTTGAATAGGGTTTTGCCTTATTGAAGTTACATGATTGATTGTTCAATTAACCATTTGCCAGATTCATGAGAATTGTGAGGATTGGAAGGAACCGTTTGTTTATTTTTATAAGGAAAGTGATGTTCTTTATAAGGTGGGAAGGAGTGACCCAATTATTTATGTGAATTTTTGTTTATTTTTTACAAGAGTTAGATCACCATAGCTTTTCTGATTGGGCCATGACACAACTTAGATCAGGATAGCTGGTCCACCAAATAAGAGAACACAGATAGAGATCAGATAAGGTGAAATGGACCCACCATGAAATTGCCAATAAAAAAAGGATATATATAATATAATAATATATCTTATAGACTATATATTATATGGTTAATACCATGAATAACCCCAAACTGATACACTTGGGACAAATTCACCTCAAATTAATTTTTTGATCATAAAAAACTCCTAAATGGTATATATGTAACAATTTTACTCTTTGTAAATTTCCGTTAAATTTTACCATCAAATTTTTGAATTAAATAACACATGACAGTTAACGGGTGTACTAATTTAAGATTTTTCAGGTATATCAATTTGTGATTTTTCGTGATATTAATTCAATTTAACGGAATGTGTATTTGTTACAAATATATCAGTTTATGGTATTTAGCAGTTAAAAAATTAGTTTGTAGTAAACTTATCATAAATATACCAATTCGAGGGTTTTCGTAGTAAAAAAATAATTTGAGGTAAATTTATTATAAATGAAATAATTTAGGATTTTTTTGTAACATTAACTCTATGTAATTATTAAAATATATGCATATGTTTGTATATGAAGGTGAGTAGAGAGGGAGCCACCTGTTAGTTGACTGTTGGTCTTTCTCCTTTGACCCTACAAATTCTCCGACAACCCTCTCTACTCTCCTCTACTCAGCCTAGGCCTGTCTCTGGCCCCCATCTCCTCTTTAATTTCAACTGCTGCCTGCCTGGAAAAAGAATATCCCTGTTCAGCCCTCCCCCTTTGGATCCCCACCCACAAAAATAAAAGGGCAAATTCTAAAAAGCGATGTGGAGTGGAATCGTTTTGTTAAATAAGGGCCCGAAAAAAAATTATTTTAAATAAAAATATGAAGTAAATTTTATTTCAAATAAGAATCTAAAATGATCATATCAATCTCAAATAAGAACATGATTTTTTCAGCTAAAAGGTATTTTCATCTTTTAATTTTTAAAATTTTTTCTTTCTTTTTCCTTTTTCTATTGTTTTCTTTTCCTTTTCCTTTTCTCTATTCCTTCTACCAGCCATGGCCGAGGGCTAGTGGAGGTCGCCGGCCTTAGGTGGAGGGTGCCCTCGCCTGGGTGGGTGAGAGTTGCCCTTGTCGGATTTGGCGACGGTTGCCCTCGCCGACGTTGGGCGGCCTCGCATGACGCTGCGCGAAGGTAGCCCTCGCCTAAGGCCGGCGGATGTCTCCGGCCAAGCGCAATGACAATTGGGGAGGGAAAAAGAAAAAGAAAGTAAAAATTATCAAAAAAATATACTTACAATTTTTTTTTACTAAAATACCCCTTTTTCCGGTGACGGAATTGTCACCGGCTGGTCAAAAGTCCTTATTTGAAACGATTTAACCACTTCATGCCATTATTTGAGATAATGTTCATTTCAGGTTCTTATTTGAGAAAATGACTCTACTTTAGGCCAATTTTTGGAATTTTCCCAAAATAAAATAATTAATTTTCTCAATTCTTGCTCCAAATGATCTTCCAAAATTGAAATTATGAAACTATATCTTCTCCATACCAACTTCTTGTGTGAACATAGATGATCTGTCCCTGTTGTCAAAAATGAGAAAATTCATTATAGTCCGATGTATAAAAAGATAATCCCACAAAGGGCTAAGTAAAGAGGAAAAAATAATTCAAATCGGCCCGTGCAATGACTTTAGATGACGTGATTAGGAAGTTACGAGGTACATAAATATACTATTACTATAATATCAAATATTCAAGTCATATGCTATTTTACTTTTGTATTGCGAAGGAAGCACACGCATATGTATGAAAACTAATAAACAGTGTTTGATTAGGGTATCATGGACAAATTACCGACGATAGCCACCTCGTATTTTTTTTTAACATATAGTAAATATGCGATTTAGAAAAAAAAAATTTCGATTCTCCCCCATATGAAGAGAAGTTGGCCAACTAATTCTGTTCGGAGTGATTTCTGCTTTTGACTTCTCACTTCTTATAAATTCTGCCATTGTGAAAGTTTGACTTTTAACTGATGGGGAAGTATCTGAAATCTTTTATAAAATAGACATATATAGATATGATGGAAAGTCTATATAATATTTGATAACTTAAAAAAAATGTTTTGGAGGAATAGTTAGAGATAGAAGTAATAATTAGTTTGATATGATAAAAGCAAATCTATTGGTATACAGGAGTTAAGGTGATGGAACTTAACAAGACAAGTTGAAGCTTCTGATACTTTATCGAGGCCCGATCCTTTCAGGCCCGAATGGAAGCCCTGTTTTAGTAGTACAGGCCCATATCCACCCAAAACCAAATGGAAAAAAAAGAAGATGAAGAACAAAATCTTATAAAGTTTCAGTTGTTCAATTTCTGCATTAAGCTTAGACCTGTCAAATGAGTGAGTTGGATAGAATTTGGGTTGGGTTGAAAATGGTTTGACCCAATCGATATTTTTAGCCCATTTTGACCCATTTCTATGCAATACAAATCCGCAACTCATACTCGTTACCACATAACTCATATTGTTAAAACACTTCAATATTTAACCAAATCTAGGAAAATTCATATCCAAACTAAAGTGAAAGCACAGAGTGACTTAGTATGAGATCGAGTGACAGAGAGAGCGAAAGAGAGTGAAGATAAAGTCATAAAAGTGGATTGTGTCTAAATAAGTTATGAACCAATATAAGACCAATATTAAATTAATTTATGACCCATAGTGTCTGGTCTAAACTCATTTATGACCCACTTATTGAATATAACAACTCCATATAACAACATGACTCATCAAATATGGGTTAAAAATGGGTTTATGACCCATTTTAACAAATCTAACTAAGTTATCAATTTGAGTTGAAGTACTGATTCATGACACAAATAGCAATGTTCATTCTTTCTTATGCGAAATTGAATTCTCTTTCTAAGAATGATGGACGGTCAATGTCTCTGACATTGCAAGAACTATAACTGTCGGTCGCTTTATCTTGTAATTGCATTGCTCAAAACATCGTAACCCCTGTTAGGCTGTCCCTATAGCTTATGTCATGTTCATTGCACGTACATCGAACATCGAGCACTACAAAAAAACATCTCTTTTCCGATCAAATTTTCAACAAAAAATTTGAAAAAATTCGTTGGAAAACGAATTTCCAATGAAAAAAAATTCGTTGGTAATTCGTCGTCGCAAATTTTTCCAACGAAAAATTTCAATTTTCGTTAGAAATTTGTGATGAATTTTTTTTTGTTGGAAAATTCGTTGGAAAACTTGTGATTAAATTCGTTGGAAAAACTACAAAATTTTTTTTTGGTCGAAAAATCGTGGAAATTTTTTTTCCAACAAAAATTTTTTTTTTTGGTCAAAAAATCGCCCTCGCTGCCGGCCAGGGCCAGCCTCGTCGCCGGCCAGGGCCGAGCTAGCCATGGCCGGTGAGCTCAAGCTCGCGCAGATCTAGGCGAGTTCTGGGCGACCTCGAGCTCGCCGGCCATGGCGAGCTCGGCCCTCGCCATGGCCGGCGAGGGCCAGCCTTGTCGCCGGCGAGTTCGAGGTCGCCCAGAACTCGCCCAGATCTAGGCGAGCTCGAGCTCGCCCGCCATGGCGAGCCGAACTGGCATCCAGCTAGCCGAGCTCCCGCCAAAATCGCCCTCAGTACCGGGCGACTCTCGAGCTCGCCATCAGAAACACCATCAGAAACACCATCGCCGGGATTTTACTCTTCGCTCCGTCCTTCTCCACTAAGTATCCATCTTCTCCCCCTCAATCCCCTCCGAACTATGCTCGCCGACCACCTCACCATCCACCAAGCTCACCCCCTCGAGCACCCTCTCTGCCTCAGCCGCCGACCTCCCGCTGCTGAATTCCTCCACTTCCAAACTGCCTGCCGCAACGCCCGAGTTCCCCGCCCCGACTAGTACGCGTACATCTTCCTCCGATTGGGATTCGGGGTCGGAACCGGTCGAGTCTGGGCGAGATCGGGGACGACGGCGATGTGGCGTGAAGCGAATCGACGGCGAACAGGGACAGAAGAGGCCTCCTCCTTCCACAGATAGGCCTCGGCGATGCAGATCTCGTCGAGAGAGAGAGAGAGAGAGAGAGAGAGAGAGAGAGAGAGAGAGAGAGAGAGAGAGAGAGAGAGAGAGAGAGAGAGAGAGAGAGAGAGAGAATGTGTAAATTGAGAATCGTTGCGAAATTGCCCGAATAATGAGCGCGAAAATGTTGAATAAGGAAGGAATAGGGTTTTCGTTGCAAAATTCGTGAGAAATTTCCCATGAATTTTGTAATGAAAATTGTACACACTAAATAATTGCCCGAAAAATTGAAATTCGTGGGAAAATTCGTTTTCAACGAATTTTCTCAAGAATTTAAAAAAGCCAAACAATACCCGGATTTTTTGAATTCGTCGTAAAATTCGTTGGAAATTTCCAACGAAAAATTTTTTGTTTGAAAATTCGTTGGAAATTAGTGACAAAAAATTTTTCGTTGGTAATTTCCAACGAATTTTGCGATGAAAAATTTTTTGTCACTAATTTCCAATGAATTTTGCGACGAATTCCAAAAAAACCCGGTATTGTTCGGCATCTTTTAAATTCATGGGAAAATTCGTTGGAAATTTTCAACGAATTTTGTCACGAATTTCAATTTTTCGAGCAAATATTTAAGTTTGTACAATTTTCGTTGCAAAATTCGTTGGAAATTTCCAACGAATTTTTCCACGAATTTAAAAAATGCCGAACAATACCTAGTTTTTTTGAATTTGTTGCAAAATTCGTTGGAAATTAGCGATTCCAACGAATTTTGCGACGAAAAATTTTTTGTTGAAAATTTTTAAAGAATTTTGCGACGAAAAAATTTTCGTCGTTAATTTCCAACGAATTTTACTTTTCGTTGGAAAATTTGTCGCAAATTTGCGATGAAAATTTTTTCGTCGTAAATTTTCATGACAAAAATCCAGTTTTTTTGTAGTGGAGTGGCAGGTTGTATAGTATCTCTCCAGCATTCCTTCGAAGAAAGTTCGCGACAATAACAAGAGAAGCTCCAAAACTTTCATTTCATGTATTTAATTCCTAAAACTTGTCATAAATCATCCGCTTCAATCCGTTCTTTAGCTCCTTTAGGTTTGATTGGACAAAAATCTTCAAGTGGTTTTTTCTATTTATTGAAAATCACATGGGGTTGAAACAATAGATGAAAAAACCCACATGGCATATTTTTGTCCATTGGAAACTAACGTAGTTAACGGAAGGACTTAAAGTGCATCGAAATCACAAGTTTAGGATTTATTAAATTCACGAAGTGATAGTTTTAGAATTCGAGTGCATTATTTGTGACAAATTTTAAGATTTGGCATGTAATTGTCCCAAAAAGGTTCAATCGAATAACTAATGTTATAGGGACAAATTTTCGGCCAACCCCTTCCGAGGACTTTATCATATGATGCTTTAACATAACATAGACGAATTACACAGTGCCATTAGATAAATGGACTTATGAAATTGATTGTTACCTTACTAACTCGAGGCTCAGAGACAGAGAGAGAGAGAGATAGGGATCATACTTAATATTTAGATTAAGAGAGACATCTTAGCAAATTAAATAGCTAGCTACAACTCACGAGTCTAGTATCTAGAGGGGTTGGCGACATGTAGGGCAAGTAGACTGAGAAAGTAGCCACTTATCAATGCAACCAACATGGAACCTGTGGCTGCATTTGGGAAGCACCCTCGTGTCCTCTCCCGGAGAGAAATCCATTAAGCAAATGGCGCAAGCTAAGGGCGACGAGCACGATGGCGATGAGCCCGAGCTCGCATAAGTCGACGTCGGTAGAGCCATCACATCTTTCTTCTTAAGAGCCGGGGCCGACCGGCGAGACGCTTCCGCCCATTGGATCGGCTCTTGGACCAAACGTTGGGTGCATTGTACAACGCATCGCAGCATAGAGTTAAGACCGAGGGCGCACACTAGGGCGCATAGCATGGCGGCGATTATCACCATGATGTTGAAGTCGATTGCCGCCTCATCGAGCTGGCCGTCCCCAGACGGGGTCAGGCTAGGACTAGGAGAGGGGGGTGAAGTTTTATCCATATGGGTGAGTTCAATGTGAAGACTAAACTAGGGGTTTGTGGATGTCTTGTGTGTGGGAGAAGAGATGGGGAGAAAGGGTGGGAGGGGGACACATAGTACCTGCAAATAAAGGGAGGAGATGAGTTTCACTTGAGCATTTGTTGTAATCTTGTAGAAGTTGGCATGGGGATATGCTTATCTGATCATTCCACTTTGCTCCCTTTTGATTTTCATTGGGTGTTCTTGGAAGGACAGATGGACATAGGCATCTTTTCAATACATCTCACATTTGATGCCGACTTTGATCATGTAGAATAGCATTGGTTTTCAATGGGTCATTTTCCTCAAGTTGTCGGAACATCAAATAATTGGCAAAGATAATGTTGCTCCAAGGGCCATTTAACCACTGAACTTTTTGGTTTTATTGGTTGAATCACCCTTCTCTTTTCTAGAGCATGTGGGGAAAAATCGATTTTTTCCCATTAATTATGATCTCGATATAACTAAAGGATATATATGTGGATTGGAATACTATAAAGTAACAAAATAACCCGTTCGATCAAAATATCTTGTATTTTGGTGAAATTTACTCTGAGTATCAAATTAGTCAAGAACATTTATCTCTCTTTCGCCGACCCCTCTACTGCAAATCCAATTGAGCCGCCGCCCCTGCTGTGGTAGTGCTGCCGCCTGATCGCGTGACCATCGCCCTCACACCTCCTCATCATCAGCCGAGCCCTTATTGTCCACGAAGAGAGAATGCAGAATACACGGCCTCTAGCATGGTGACCCCGGAGGTCGCGGCCCAGCCTCAGGTCGAAATAGCATGCCATATCAACCGTGCATCTAAATGTAAATATATGGCATACTTCCCCCTCGCACGATGCCCGTGTCAACCTAAGCGAGAATGAGATGATCAACCTTTACCTTTACGGACATGAATGGTTCTCCCCCTTCCAAATTAAATTATTGTGAAACGACATTTGCCAACGAAAGGACGCATGGGGCGTGACCCTGACTTTTGGATCTTACTTGGATTCCACTTCTCGACAGTCCCCCCCGTACGACATTGCGCATGTTTCTCCGTAAATGGATCGCCAGTCATGACATGTCATTATGTTTCATCTTACCTGAGCGCAACCACATTTTGCATCTTGTGGATATCCAAATGTGGCTTTTTTGGTGACACGAAATGTAGCCGGCCATCGAGGCGGACATTTACACTAAAAGTTGATAAGTTAACGTAATACAAGAGTTAGTATACAAAAAAGTAAATAAAAGTTGATAAGTTAGTCAAAACAATTGCCGATTTGCAAACTATAAAAGTTTCGTTTCGTTGGCCGACATCGACCTCTATTTTTCGGAGTTCGTATTTAGTTTTTAGAATCTATATCAATTTGGTACCGCTTTCGATACCCGTACAGAAATATTGCTTTACCCTTATATGTCCAGTTGATTGCTGCGCCTTCCAATGGCTTTTCACCCCTAAGCACAGCCCACTTGCCAGCTCTTTCACATGAGTTTGGACCTCTGATTTCATAAAATTGTTTATCTTAAAAAGTAGTTTTTGATTATCGTTCTACTAGCGGTTCCTCAATAGGAGGGATGATCAGTTCCTTCCTCGGATTTGGGAAGCAGATCGAGTATGGTTGGTTCCCAATTTGTGGAACCAGGAGTCGACCTTATCCACACTGGAATCAGCAATTAATTTTTTTTTTTTATGATTTTGCTATAAAAAAATAAAAATTTATATACTCTGGACCGATTCTTCCCATTCAGTCTCGTCAGTATGGTACCTCCGTAACAATCGAGAATCGGATTGATTATTCCCGAGATCGATTATTCCCAGTTCGAAATTTTTGGAATTGCGAATTAGATCGATTTTTGTGAGAACTACCCATAGTCGTTTAGTTTGGTTTGGTCCCTGAGTTAGATCGGGACCGATGTACATCCCTATTGAAAATTACGAGCACAATAAAAAGTCCATACTTTGGAGTACGGAATGATAGAATTCTTTGATCGAGTAAAAAAAGGCTGCCTAAGTTCAAATTAATGGCTTGTTGCAAATATTTCCAATAAAACGAGTTTGACCTCAACAAAGCTCGTTTCCCTCCCTATTCAAACACAACTACTTTCGTCCGGAAAAAAAGAAGAATATCAGGATAGACAAGCTTCCATTTTCCAATTCCACCTCTAGAACGAGCAGAGTTTCACTGGACCGCCATCAATATCAATGCGTCACCCGCTACGTACGTCTTCACCAACTCTAACTGCACGACTCACGAGTCAATGAGCGCTTGAGCCTTTGGCAAGAAGAAGGTTTGCTGATGATCTAAAAGCAACCAGCTTCTCAGAATCTAATAGTCAATGATGGCGACGGTCTTGTAAATTTTCCAAGAGCACGACTTATAACAGCTATGGCGGGCGTTGTCGTGTGTAGAAGACGACCTTCTAGAGATGTGGCGAGCGTGAACCGACGTTTCAACCACGCAGCCGCTCCCCCCTAAGGTTTTGGCTTTTCATTTGTCCTCTCCAATGTCTTCATGTCCCCAGTTTTCTGCTCCCCATTTCAGAATTTGAGGCAGTTCATCCACGAATTTGCTTGTGTTTGGAAAACATATACGAGCACAGAACAGTCGGATGTAGAGTTCGACTGACCGAATCGCAGACAGCACGTGTATGTCGAAACAAGCATGCATACGCTGCAATATCTCTAGCCAGTAACAAGAGCTGGCGGGAGCGAGACAGATGCGGGTGTGGATTGGTTTTTTACCTTGAACTGGTCTTTCTGGGTTCTGGGTGTGTTTTGATATTAAGAACACTTGCATTGCGATGACCGTATGCATTAAACAACGAGAGTCAGACTTTAAAGTGGCCAAACCGTGCATGAATGTCAAACTTCACCTTCACTTTTCTTTGCTTGATAGGACACTTTATTTGAACGTCGCCTTAGTGCCGGGCTTGACAACGTTTTTGTCATGGCGAGTTCAAAGTTAGATCAATTTAGCTGAGCTTAGCTTATTATCTGAACGTTAAGATTCATGATGCTTTTGAAAGCTGTGGGAGTCAATTTTTTCAACTTTCGCCGAGCGAACTCTGTAAGCTTTAGTCGCATATTTGGTGTGGAATTGAAAGTTCCTTTTCCATTGCAGGACTTGAGAGAACATAACCAACATTCACGACTCTTCTAAACTGTAATTGACAGTGTTCCAAATTAATTGGACTGTATGTATTGACATTTCTCTTGCAGGGACTATTCACAGTTGGCAGGTCCAATTTGTTCTCTACCGACGAGAGTCACGAACATAGAAATTTTGTTCTTTTTGCTTTTTGGCCATTTAACACCGAAGAATTCAATCAGGTTAACTTGGTAGCTATTTGCCTTGCTCTACCATGACAAAAACACTGGCGGAAATAGCAACATCAGACTCAACGACCACACTATTCCTCGACACGTTCCTCACACAATGATTTGGGAAAGAGCCGCCGCTCGCTCTCAAAGAATACTGGATGTAATTTATCAGATCCGGAAACAAAAGAATCGAGTTGAAATCGATGGTCCATGAGGTCCCATTCCCTTGTGCAGAACCCCTAGCGACTGTAGATCTCACAGTCATCCCGTTCACATTGTTTGCGTCGATCACAACTTGGTCAATTTCCTTAAAAGGACCATTCGATTGATCCAGCTGGAGAATGTCAATCCCTTTATTCGATCCGCTAAACATGTTGTTCCTGATATTCACTCCGTTAGCAACACCGTTTATCGACTTCAACACTATGTAGGCATCGCCGAGGAAGAAACAATTGGAGATATCGATCTGTACTGGGTCTTCGGAGACTATTCCAGTGTAGTCCAAGTAACAATTCAGTATCCGGGTTTGCATGCCACCGGGCGACTTCAAATAGATCCCAGTTCCACCAAATCCCGTCGCTTTATTATAGCAATGTACCCCTGTTATCACATTAGCCTGACCAGACACCATTATGCCGATGGCGGCTGAGAAAATAACCACGTCGGTCACGGCATTATCGTTGCCCATTAAGTTAATGGCCGTGCCAGAGAAGTTACGCTCTCCAGGATCCCCACCTGCAGTGATGTGTTGGCCTAAAAAGGAGTTTCTGATGTAGGTCTCGTGGCCGCCTTGAACCAATATGCCGTCGCTGGTAAAATGGGCAATATAGCAGTTATCGATGCTCGTTCTAAGAGAATTCGGAACCAAAATGCCACCTCCCCTGTAGTTAGAGTCCAGCATGAGGTCTCTGAAAGTTACGTACTCAAAGTTATACGACGACGAAGATTTACTTGATGAAGGCGCTGATAGATCGATCAGATACCCATCAGTTGGGAAATCATCCGATGCATGTAGTGTTCCTCCGTGAATCTATCAAGTAAATTGAGCAGAGTTAATCTAAGAAACCAAATATCAGCCTCACTTGTTCAACAACCTGATTGAAAATACTAGTTGCATTTGGTGTGTCAAGTACTAATTTCTCCGAATTATTAGCGAAAATAGGTACTCTCCTATGCATTAACTTAGGAATTTTCGAAATATCTTTCGAAGCCATACCACAATATTTCCGACACCAGCTGTTGGGAAACGCAGGGGATGGCTAATCATGTAATTCCCTCCTTCAAGGCTAATCTGAGCACCTCCGAGATTAGTAATCCCCTCCATCAAGACACCGTCTCCTGAAGCTTGAACCGCATCTGCTAATGCTGACATAAACGCGTCTGTGCTATCTGTATTGCCCGTTGGATCTGCGCCGTAGGATGTAACAGAATATACTCTTGGACTTGGGGACCCCTGCAGCATAGTCGTCGTCATTCTTAGAATTACATTCCACTACAAACATGTAATAAAGTGAATGAATTCACAGAAAGATTTGATACCGGCTGCGTCGAGGGAGCGACTGAGGACGCTGCAAGAGACACCAAATCATGCCGAAATACCGATGCCTTGAACTCTTGGCTTTTCTGCATTTGCTCGCCGTAGTGACCTCTGAAAATCTGACCCAAATGAGGATAGTCTCCATATACTCTCGATACCATCAAACAAGACACCAGCCTTATGAAAGCGAAAGCGAATGCACTTCTTCTCCTTGCCATATTTTCCGCCATCATGATACTCGCGCTTCTTCTACATTAGCGAGGATTTAACAGTTGAAAGAGGCAGACACCATAGATCATGTTTATGTATGCTACAGAGAGAGAGAGAGAGAGAGAGAGAGAGAGAGAGAGAGAGAGAGAGAAAGGGGGGGGGGGTTGTGGAGAGCTTTTAAAAGGGACCTAACTGAGATCCTATGAGGAAAAGGTGTGACCCTTCTCTCATTTATGAAATGGTCACACACACATAGGATAGGTGTTATTTCTCTTCTTTTCAAGATTGGCCTGTTTTCTCATATAAAAGACAGTTTGGACCTTACAGAGACGAGAAGAGAAGCAAGCAGTTACCCCAAACCCAATTAAGAAGTCTTCACCATGCGTAAGCAAAAAGGCATGTTCTAGGGCAACAAGCATTCAAAATGGTTACGTCAGAGGAAATCCAACTCCAGAATTTCTAAATCATCGCCTGTCAAGCCATTGGCTGGGTCGGTTAGTCTTGTCTCTCGTGATGTGGGATAACTTGCCAATGAAGATTGGTTGATACCCAAGAAATATTAAAGCTAGGGGTTGTTGCAAAGACGGTTGGGTTAGGTTATCCTTTCACTCATCACGCGCAGGGCCCCCCGTGCAGATCAATGAACACTTTCATCTCTTTCACTTTGTATCCAACCCAAAACACCCATCGGCGTTGCAGAACGCTTCGTTCGATAAGTCGAGTGCCCAACTGTTTTCTCTTAAAGCTCATAGGTCAATGGCCTTTCTTGATGGTTGCTGCAGTTTTACATCAATAAAGTAGGACAGATGAGTCTAGAGAGTTGCTCAACCACGACAGTGATCAGCTTCTCGATGGTCGCTGTCGTTTTACATCAGCTTTGACAAAAGTATTATAGTGTTACCGTCGATATTAAACAAAGGAAAAGAGAGGCTTTTCGCAGGAAAATACTAAAGGGAAAAGGAGAAACACGACACTAAAGAGAGAGGGAGGTGGTCGGCCACACTGCAAAGGTAAAAGACGTTTTGGCGATTCCATTCCAACCTCTTTCTTTGTTCCGACTATGGAAAAGTCGCGTCTGCAGGCCAGGCGAATGATCACGCTTCAAAAGAGTTAAAACCCGAGAATAAGTGTCAACCCGGCTTTAGGAGATCTCGAGATTCCCGCGATCTTTTTTTCCCCTGAAGCATGTGAGGTACGAACTTTTGGTTCAATAATCGAACATAAAGAAATGGCCCCCAACAGAAAATCAATGATAAAATTCTGAATTATGCATCTAAAGTTGTGTTCCACGTTACAAAAATACGGCAAATATAGTCTACATGTTCTAACATATCTTGTTGTTCGTAAAATTCTGAACGTGTCAACAAACGTGATGAACAAATAATATAATGATGAGAAGAGTATCGTTCTACAGATATTGATGGTTAATAAACAAATTAAATATTAAAAATGGACTAATTCTAAAATTTATCTAGCAGATTAAAATAGAATTGAGAATAAATAAAAATTGACAATCTTGGAAACGAAACTTCGAAATTAAAGGTAGATAATCGATAAAATAAAATAGGGCTAATACCACAAAAAATTCCAAACTGGTATACCGACGATAAATTTACCCCAAACTAATTTTTTGACAACGAAAAACCCTAAATCGGTACATCCATGATAAATTTACCCAAAACTAATTTTTTAGTTACGAAAAACCCCAAACTCATACACATGTGATAATTTTACCCAAAACTAATTTTTTTACCACAAAAAATCTTAAAATGGTACACCTGTGATAAATTTACCCTCCCTTAATTTCCGTCAAATTTTACCATTAAATTTACTAATGTGGATACACACGGTGATGTGGCATGGTGACGTGTCCATAGGGTAAATATCACGAAAAATCCCAAACTAGTCTGCTAATGAAGGATAGATTTGTGATTGGATTACCAGTTTGGGGTTTTTGATTGTCAAAAAAATTAATTTGGTGTACTAGTTTGGGATTTTTCGTGGTAAAAAAATTAGTTTTGAGTAAATTTGTCACATGTGTACCAGTTTGGGGTTTTTTGTGATAAAAAAAATTAGTTTTGGGTAAATTTATCACATGTGTACTGGTTTATAATTTTTCGTGGTATTAACCCAATAAAATATGTTAGAGCATTCGATTTCACCATAACCACTAGATATGAATTTCAAATCATTATCAAACATGTGATAGCGAAATTTCCTAGTCTCTTTACAATCATATATCTAGGTATAGCAAACCTGCTCAGTTTATCAATCCACTATATCTCTATGTGAATTTAAATAAACATAAGTGTATTAAAGTATGTGAATATTCCTGGTTTATAATGAATCTTCTAGACCATCTTATCACCGAAAACTATACAAATAATATGGTATACTTCTATCCACATTTAATTTATGGTTATATATATTATAAAGAGTAATTGCATATTATCACTTCCTAGTCTCAAATATGCACATCGGATCATTTAAATGGTGGTCAGTCACTTTTAAGGTATTAAGCATAATAATATATAACTCACACGAATGAAATCACTTGCAATGCATGAAATTCATATCATTATGGTCAAGCTACATCGTAGGCCCAACAAAAGAAAATTAGAACATAATAGAATAAGAAACGAGAATATAAATCAAACTAAATATCTTGAATTAAAGGACAAGAATTATGTTACCGCCTTTTGTCTTCTCTTCAAAATACTTGAAAAACTCCAAGAACAGTGAAAACGAAAATGATAAAAAAAAAAACTAGTTGTCCCCTATGCTCTCAAAGTTATCCTATTTGTAGGATAATATCCAAGACTCCTATCACAAGGCACTTTCTTCTTTTTTACATTAAACTAGGGAATAAGTCGTAGAATTCCCGATTTGGTATCAACATTCTAACTTTTCTCTAGGTAGCATATTCCTTTCCTTCTTTTTGTCATTTTTTCCTTATTTTCTCCATGTCTCATTATTCTGCATAAATAAGGAAAATTTGAGTAAATAGAATGAAATTCAAATATTTTCTCATAAATGTTGCATTATTTGTTGCCTAAAGTAGGTAAAATAACTCTATTTTTATAAAGTTATCACTTATAGCGAGCTCAAATGGAATAATAGACTTCAAAAGACATCTATAACAAAAAGAGAAAATTGCCTACTAAGTCCTAAACTTATTGCACTGATGCCAATTTAGTCCTAAATCTTTGCACAAAATTTTAATATAGTCATTTCGATCAATTTTTACAAGAAATCGCTAATGTAGCGGTGTGTCGTGTAGGATACCCAGTGACATCAAGGATTTCCCAGGAAATTGATTGGAAGAGTTACATTGGAATTTTGCACAAAAGTTTATGATTAAATTGGTAATATTAAAAATTTTATAATTGAATTGACATTCACACAATAGATTTAAAACCAATTGACATTCCCACGAAATTTGATTTGGAGAGGAAATCCATCATTAACTTTCTATATGAATGTTATGATCCCACCCTTTGGTTTTAGTTTTACGCCACTACCTCCCCTTCTGAAATTTCATCAAGTTTAATTACTTAAAAAATAAGATTTGATTTTGCTTTTAGGCACGAGTAAATGGAGATAATTGCTTCTTTTCACATTCTAGTAGGTCAAGTGTCAAACTTTTCGCTTTCTATCAATGCCGTTTTCCTCATTGTCGATCATTTTTCTCCATTTCTCCACTCCATTTAGCAACGCAACGTGAACCGTCTTCCCACGTGAAAAGAGATGCTAATTCTATAACTATAGCATATAAACAGGGAATTACTAGTTCTCAAATGGGATAATTACACAAAAGATCCTTGAATTTTGATCAAATGTGCAATATTGTCATCGAACTTTTAATTTATTCAATATGGTCCGTGAAGTTTAGCCCAACGGGTGATGTCTTTCCTGAATTTATAATTTATTCAGTATAGTCCCTGGAGTTTTGATAAATGTTCAATCTAGTCCCCTGTCTATATATAAATGTCCAACGTTTTCCTTCCATTAGTTCAAGAATCACGTTAAATCAATTAAAAGTTCATAGACGATATTACATATTTGGGATCACATCGCAAATTTGGGACGATAGTAAACATTTTCATATAGTCTAGGGACTAAATTATACATGTACCAAAAGTTCAAGATTCATACTAAACAAATTAAAAGTCAAGAATGACATTGCATATTTGGTCAAAGTTCGATAATCATTTACGTCATTTTCCCTTCTCAAATAAATGGTCCTACGTGAATTTTTCAAAGGGAATTTCAACCATGGATTTGCGGGGCGAGGAGCTTCTCTTATGCTACAAATAAGGCTAATGGGGTTGGTCCCCATCGGCCATCATGTGAAGAAGAACCCTAAAGCCATCGTGCCAGAGCTAAAAAACGTGTATGGCGTAGGTCCACGATATCCTTTTTAGATTTGCTTCTGCATGGTCCAATTTTGTTTAAATGGTGTTGCATTAGGTGGTTTAGTAGCTGTCCTGACCATTAACAAGTACGTGCCCTTTTCTTACCAAAAAAAAAAACAAGTACGTGCCCTTTGATCACCTTTGTGACCACTCGATGCCAAATCTATTTTTATTATCCCTACGCACTAAAGTGGGCACAAAGCCTACAATAAAAGAAGGGCTAAAATCATGAAAAACCCTAAATTGGTACATTTGTAACAATTTTACCATAAATTATTTTTTTGACCATAAAAAACCCTTAACTGGTACACTTGTGACAAATCTACCCCGAACTATTTTTTTGACCACCAAAAACCCTAAACTGGTATACATGTGACAATTTTACTATGAACTAATTTTTTAATATTATTTTTTGAATTTTTTAATTAATTTTTTGTATTTTCTTTACTTTTTTTTTCTTTTCTCTTCAACTTCTGGTCGAAGCCAGCGAGGTCGGCCCCGCCGACCACTGGCGAGGCTCGACCTCGCCGGCGTTGGGCGAGGTCGGCCTCACCCTGCAACGATGAGGTCGAGCCTCGCTAGCGGCCAGCAAGGCCGGGCCCTCGCTCGATCCAACGAGGCTCGACCTCGCCGTTGCAAGGCGAGGCCGACCTCACCGGCGTTGGGTGAGGTCGGCCTCGCCCTGCAACGGCGAGGTCGAGCCTCGCCAGATCTGGCGAGGGCTCGGCCCCGCCGACCGCTGGCAAGGCTCGACCTCACCGGCATTGGGCGAGGTCGGCCTCGCCCTGCAACGGCGAGGTCGAGCCTCGCCAGCGGCCGGCAGGGCCAGGCCCTCGCCAGATTTGGCGAGGCTCGACCTCGCCGTTGCGGGGCGAGGCCGACCTCGCCCAACGCCAGCGAGGGCAAGCCTCGCCAGCGGCTGGCGGGGCCGACCTCGCCGGCCGGCGGTTAAAGAGAAAAGAAAAAAAAAGTAGAGAAAATATAAAAAATTAATAAAAAAATTCCAAAAATATAAATAATATTAAAAAATTAGTTCGGGGTAAAATTGTCACATGTATACCAGTTTGGGATTTTTAGTGGTCAAAAAAAGAGTTCGGAGTAAAATTGTCACAAGTGTACCAGTTTGAGATTTTTTATGGTCAAAAAAATAGTTGGGGGTAAAATTGTCACAAGTGTACTAGTTTAGGGTTTTTCATGGTATTAACCCATAAAAGAATGGGCCGAGGCATCAAAGTCCATTGCATTATTGCCATTTGCCACGGCGCAATCTTTGCTTAGACAACTTCACTTCGATTTGCTATTATGAAAAGGAAAATTATTGCCCTCACGTCAAAGTTGCCAATTGTTGAATATAAGTACAAGTAAGTCGCGTCGTAGAAAGGTACAGATCTGTATGAGTATTCTGAATTATCACCATATACTAATAGTTAATGATAATCACCAATTCGATCTTAGTCCTATTATGCGGATACCCATTCAATTATAAACTTTTCAATCTTGTTGATGTAGTCCTGAACAATTGTGTTAAAATTTCAATGTAGTCTCTCCGGGAAATTGATGTCGAAAATCACTGATGTGGCGTTTTGTCCACATCGGCATGCCATTTAGGATGGCCAACGATAATTGAATACCACGTCAGTAATTTTGAACATCAATTGATCGGAAGGACTACATTAGAATTTCTCGTAAAAGTTTAAGATTACATTAGCAAAATTAAAAAGTTTAGGACTGAATTGACGTTTGTATAGTAGGTTTATGATCAAATTGATAATTTTTTCGTACTAGTTAGTTCTGATATAGGAACTTGCTAGTCATGTGAACGAGTTACTAACCACGAAACTATTCTTAACTTTTTATGTAGAAAATTACAAACCAAGTGGAGAACACAAACGAATAACTCAACTGGTTAAGTTTGGAATCCTCAAATCTGATTAACTTGGTTGCTTCTTGTTAAAGAAGATGAGGCTATAAGCCCAGCAAGATAGTGGGCTGTGCCTAGTGTGGTCATGTGCATCATGCCCAGCAAGATATTGGGTTGTGGGGAAAATTACCAAATAAACGGGAGAAAAACACTAGAAGTGCCAAAAACTTATGTACGATGTTCACTTTAGTGCCAAAAGTTTTCGCTGGATTACTTAAGTTCCAAATCAGAGAAAAAACGATCACTTAAGTGCTTACGGCGAGAAATTTCGATCAAATTAATATGTGGCTTTTATAATTAAAATTTTAATCTGAGTTAGGTTTTTTTTTTAAAAATCAGCCTATGTGACATTTTCATGTTTATATTTCAATTTTTTAAATAATTTTATGATTTTTTTCTTTTCTTTTTTCTTTTTCTACCTTTGGCCAGTGACCGGACACTAGCCACCGGTCATGGCCGACCGCCTGGCCTCGCTCGGACGAGGTCGCCATCACCCACTGCAGGCGATGGCTAGCCTCACCCAGTCCAGATTTGGGTGAGGGCCCCCCTCGCCAGATCCAGCGAGGTCGACCCTCACCCAAGCCACTGCGGCCTCGTTGGATCTGGTCAGGGGAGCCCTCGCCGGGGCTCACCCACCCTCGCCCAGGTGAGGCTCATGGGCAAGGATGGGTGAGCCTCGGTGAGGCTGGCCCTTGCCTCGCCTCACCCAACCTTGATTTGGGCGAGGGCGAGCGAACCCCAGCGAGGGCTCCCCTCACCAGATTCGACAAGGCTGCTGTAGCCTAGGTGAGGGCTCCCCTCGCCGAGGCTTGCCAGCCCTCGCCCAGGTGAGGGTCGCGCAGGCCTCACCTATGGCAGGCGATGGTGGCCTCGTTTAGGCGAGGCCAGGTGGCTGGCCATGGCTGGTGTCTAGTCACCAGCCAAAGGTAAAAGAAGAAGAAAAAAAAGAAAAAAAAGAAGGAAAAAAAGAAAAAAATCAGAAAAATATTTAAAAAATCGAAGTGTACATGTTAAACTACACCGTTTTAAAGTGTATATGCTGACTGTTCATGCTGACTAAACTTCCGACGAGTCACATCGGTTTCAGAAATTAATAAAAAAAATGCTCCGTTGGATTTCTGGCCAAACTGACCGGAGTTGGTACTTAAATGATCATTTTTCAAAAAGTTTGATACTTAAGTAATCCGGCAGAAATTTTTGACACTAAAGTGAGCACTGTACACAAGTTTTGGCACTTCTAGTGTTCTTCCCCCCAATTAAATCTTAAATTTATTGTATTTGTACCAATTCAATTCTAAACTTTTAAATTGAGCCAATTGAATTTAAACCTTTTCACTTATTACCAATTGCCAATTGAGTCAATTTGGTTAATTTTGATCGAAAATCCTTGGCCATCCTACATGGCATGACTGGAGCTAATATTGGTATTTTAAAATAATATTAAAATAATATTTTTTACTTTTTTTTCATTATTATATCTCTTTTTGCCAAACATAAAGGTCACAACACAGTTATAGTAGGACAAAATAATAGGCTCTATTTGTGCACTCTTTTATTAGTACTCTAAGATGAGGTTTACATGTCATTCGAAATGGATCATTTTGGTAAATCACAAGGCTCGAGGCGGTCTACAAGGGGCGAAAAGTGTTTTTTTGGCTTTTAAAACATTGAAATTGCCACTAATTGGTTTTTGGTTCTATTAATTAAGGCCGATTGCACCTTAGGATCCTCAATAATTTTTAGGGGACTAAGCTATGCATGTGCACATTTGAAGGTGCCTGGTCTATTTGGAGATTAGAGATTTATGGTCCGGGGGTTCGGTTAAGTGTGAAGAAGGGTTATCACCCTCGGAAGACCCTCTCAATGTCATATTCTTAATTAAGTCCTTGAAACTTCTTTATCATTTGATTTCCCATAATATGACTTGAATTTTCGGTTGTATGAAGACGTAATCAGGCAAAAGATTCGCATCGGATCATACCATTGGGAATGACCTTTGTGTGCCTTTGTGTACTTTGTGCATTTTGAAAAAAAATTGAACCATGTAGTATGAATGATGACAGCGTGGCATCAATGATACGTAATTTAAAATGGCATCTAGACGAAGCATCGTACCTTGTGCATTTTGGAAAAAAAAATTGAACGCATGTAATATGAATGATAATGGCGTGGCATCGGTGATACGTAATTTAAAATAACATTTAGACAACGACGCGCTATGCAACAACATATCATGTGATGCCGTGTTATATGAAGACCTACAGTGCGATGATGCGTCGTGCGATGGCATATCGAGTGATGGTCAATTGTTGTAAGGACTTGTTGCGTCGTTAATCAATTTTTGGACAATTTGCTTGGCGGGAGAGGGGGACGCGAGATGAGCTTTGACGCCGTCCGAGTCAGACTCGGACTCCCCCCCCGGTCGCCCGCCACGTCGTCCAGTAGGAGGGGACCCCACCGCAGGCCACGCGGCGGCTTCCCATTGGCTCCCGGGAGGAACGTGGTGGGGGGCATCTGACGTCAACCTCAGAATCTATATGTCGTCTCGAAAGATCCAACGACGGCGAGACGGACAACTCCAATCTCATTCTCACCGAGAGAGCGCGAAAGAGGGGCGACGCATAAACCCTAGCTCCTCCGCCTTCCTCCGTCCGTCTCCGGCGAGCCTTGACGGAGATCGATCGATCGATAGAGAGAGAGAGAGAGAGAGAGAGAGAGAGAGAGAGATCTGATATCGGAGGCCGCCGATTTGAGGGTTTGCCATGGGGAAGAAGAAGAAGAGAGCGGCCTCGAAGGTGTGGTGCTACTACTGCGACCGGGAGTTCGACGACGAGAAGATCCTGGTCCAGCACCAGAAGGCCAAGCACTTCAAGTGCCACGCCTGCCACAAGAAGCTCTCCACCGCCTCCGGCATGGCCATCCACGTCCTCCAGGTCCACAAGGAGGCCGTCACCAAGTAAATCTCTCCCCCCCACCCCTCCCCCTCTCTCGTTTGCTTTGATCGTCCGGTGCTTTTTGATTGGTGCCGTCGGTTTGGAATTCGTCTGCTCTTTTGTTGCCTGTCGTTCCGGTTTTTCCATGTTCTGTCGAAGAAATTTAGTGATCTTTTTGATCCGGTCCTATGTAGTTTGCCCACCTTGTGATCCTGGCGACAATTTTGGGATTGGGATGCTCTTTAGGTTTGGCTTGTTTTGGGTTGCTATGGGTGGATGAGAATTCTATTTGCTGGGATGATCTTTAACTCACCGAATGGTGATTGTTTAAAGTTCACTTGTTTTTTTTTTTTAGGGATTTATGAGAAGTAGGCAGTTTTGTTTACGGTGATAATCCACCTAGTTTGAGCACGGAAAGTGAAACAGCGACCTTAATTAGATTCTTTTTCTCCCTTTTTTTCTTTAGTATGGTTTCTGATTGGATGAAGTTTGCCTTTTCATTAAAGTTGTATATTCCATAGACTATGCATTAGATTTGGCCAGTGTCTCGGATTTTTTTTTCTTTTAATAGGTGAAAGAAAATATTACTAAGGGGAACCAAAGGGCGCGCAAACCCATATGGAAAAAGAGCTCATTTACGGGACAAATCATCTACAATGTCTACTAAAGCATTTACATCCATACATAACTTTCCACTATGCTCAAATGTAAGATTTTCAGCCAACTTTTAATAGTTATGAAAACATGCGTCTCCCTCTCTTATTCCACTCTTTCTGAATCAACCAAAAGACAGCAAGAGGGATTGAAGAAATCTTCCTTTTCTTAGCATGAGGCAAAAGAAGACCTTGCCATGCCCATAATTCTTGTTCAACAGATCCTCCTATAACCCAAGAAAGCCCAGTGCACGGATAAGTGGCCGCCCAGTTCAACTTGTCCGTCGATAGTGAAGGAGGAGATGTCTCACTGTCTCTGCCTCTCCCTTGCAAAGAAAATCATCTATTGACTAGCACAATCCCTCTTTTCTACAAGTTGTCTAATGTGTAATATGTTCCCAAGATGCTTTCCAAACTAAAATTGAAAGTCTAGTTGGTACTCTCACTCTCCAAATATCTCTCCAAGGAAAAACCTTACCTACCACCGACAATCTCTTTTTCGAGTACAAAAAAAGGTCCATCACTACCACTAGTCCAATACAAAGTGTCACAAGAGTGAGGGAAATCTTAGAGTTACGTAACAAATAAATAAATCTGACAAAAGACTCGAGACAAAATGGCCACACAAGCGGCCGGTGTCCTCGTTTTCTTTTCCAACTCTAGTTTCCTTGCTCTAAAGCCTTCTTTTTTTGACAGTTTATTCTGTGTTGCTTTTGTTATGCAGAGTTCCTAATGCTAAGCCTGGTAGAGAATCTACTGAAATCGAAATATACGGAATGCAAGGAATCCCACCTGATGTCTTGGCTGCTCATTATGGAGAGGAAGGTGAGGATCGTCATATGTGCATGTGGTTGCGCTATGTATTTATGTGGTGATAGAAAGTCTATTTAAAGTAATTGGCCACTTGGAGTGCTTCCATCTAGGCGTTTTATTTTTACCTTATTCATTTTTTTAAGGTAACTGAAGATAAGACTTGGTTTGTAGTCATCATATGCCCATGACTTTTTATCTTTTAGACTCTTTTGAAGATACTCGATCTTCTGGGGTAATGATATCCTTGATAGAGCCATTAGGATTTTAGAGGTCTAGCTTTGGCATAACAATTAGGGTAACCCCTTGTGAGTGGAAGGTCATGGGTTCTAGTCATGCAAATGACCTTTCTTGGCACTTGCATAGCTGAGAGTTTCGTACACTTGGGGATCATTATTAGGGCCATACAATCGTGTTGCGCCTATTGATTGGCTAAGGATCCAGTTACACCTTTGAGCTGTTAAAGTACACAGTAGATTCACTTAAAATGGGTGGTTCATTTTTTGTTTTTCATGCTGACCAGTGGACCCTGAATAATCTCTTATGATTCGTTATTTGTTCCAATTATGTCTGGATGCTTGCTTAACACTTCTCTAGAAATCTTTATACACTTAAATTGTGGTAGAGCTATCGTTTTTTTGGCAAGAGAGGTGTCGAATTATGTGATGGAACTTTGCATTTTAAAAGCAAACGATACAATAAGTATGGATTGTGTGTCTACATTTCAGCAATTTGCTCGACTTTATGTGATGCCGGGTTATATAGGAGAAAAAGAAGAGGTATGAGATTTTACTTATGGAGTACTGAAGGGCTTTGATTAGGGGTGATATAGTTGGATTCCCTAATGCATTATTTTGTTGGCCTCCTAATAACGTGTATATTTAAGAGTTACATTTGTGAATTTAAGTTGAGTTTTGCTTAAAGGAAAACAAAATCTGCATACATAAGTATCTGACGTTTTTAACATGTCAATTGGGTTTTCGTTTTGACTTAAAAACCGATTCAATCATTGGGGTAAAATATTTGGACCTGGTTGGGTACTTACTATGATTAGATTATGTCAGTTTTGATGGTTTCTTTGAGAAGTTGAACTAACTTTGCTATGTCTAGTATGCATGGGAAATTTTCATTAAAAAAATGGATGGCAAATGATGGTTGTTCGCTGCCTTAATATTTAGAACGTTTTGCAGATGAGGAAGCTCCTCCTAAAGTTGCCAAAGTTGAGCCTCGGTCTGCCCAGCTTGCTGCTAACATTGTTCCTGGAGCATTGGGGGTCAGATATCCTCCTCAGCCGGCCTTAGGCACAGTGCCGCCAGTGTAAAGTTTTATCTGATTATTTTTATCCCTTTTTGAGCTGCATAATTTCTCCTCATGTTGTAATTTATTGTCAGTAGTTTTTAGCTGTAAAAATTAGGAATCCCTATTTTTTCTTAATTTTGATGCCCTGTGGTAATGCAGTCTGTCCTTTGGCTTTGCTGGTGCAGTATGGGTATCTGGACATCACATGATAGAAATTATGTTCTTATACAGTTTAATTTGGTCGCAATAAAATGTGGAATCATGAACTGATAATGAATGAGGTGTATGCTGGTGAATGTAATATCTTGCTGCATGAGCATTTTTAGCCCTCTGTAGATTGTTTGTAGCGCATCAGATCTTTTAAAAGTTTTCCATTATATATTGTGTTTTCAAGTCAGGCGGAGCTGACTTTATGCTCATTGATTTATTCTTTTTGCAGTTATAATCCTGCATTATCAGTGCCTCCTGGTGGTTGGGCAATGCCCCCACGTGCACAACCTTGGTTTCCTCCATATCCAGCAGTTTCAGTTACTCCTCCTATGCCTGCGCCTCTGCCTCCAATGCAGCAACCGTTGTTTCCTGTGCAAACTGCAGTTCCACCCACATCAATTGCTACGTTTCCATCTTCGTTGCAGATAACTCCCCCTGGATTGCCTTCCTCCAATACTTCTCTTCCTGTATCGCAGCCCTTGTTTCCAGTTGGTAATAGCAGTATGACAATGCAAAGTACACCATATGTCCCACCAGGCATCGCTCAAAATTCCCCAGCAGATCTCAAGAGCTTGGTTGCCCATGCTAGTGTCGGTCCAACAATAGCAGGTAGTATTCTGCTTCACTTCTCAAAAGGTTTGAATTTTCTTCGGAACTCTTCGATCCCAACGATCACTATTAGTTTGCAGTTGTTGAAACTTGGAAGTCTCCTTTATTTTGGTCTTGCGTCATGATTGTCATCTGACATAGTGTCAGAAAATTTGATGCTGGTATGCCAACTTTAGATAATCCCGGTTTTTGTCAAGTGTATATTCAAAATAAAATAGGGAAAATGTTGATTATTAGGCCACAATTAAGTGAAATGTCAGTTGAATTGAATTAAATTGTAAGATTCTTGAAAGTAGTCGAAATAAATTAGAAAAGATGGAGATTCGTGTAAAAGCATTATTCAAAACTGAGGTGAAGCACTTAACCGTGAAAATAAATGCGGACATATATTTTGGAATGAGTGATTTATTGGTGTCCAATTATTGAAATATGAGAAACATCGTGTCTGACTATAAGTCTGAGAAACCATCTTGTCTATCTGATTCTGGTACAATGATGTTTTGCATTGTTGGGTTAACACTGTCTCATAGAAAATCAAATCTCCATACCCGAGTCTTGCAATCAGTAGCAATGTTTTTTATAGTAATTATTTTGCAAGCATTTTTATTGGTTTGACATTAACATATTTGTTTAAAGCGCGGCTTCTCTGGAATTGGAAAGATTAAAAGATAAAAAAAGTGAGTCAATTTGGTTGAGTGAAAAATATGGTGATCATCAAGAGAACCATATATTCTGTTGCTTTTTTATGTGGTCTTGCTCTATTGGCAATTTGGTTTGGCCTTCAACAATTTTCACTATCTGGAGATCTTTCAAATATAGTTACCCTACCGTGAATGATATTGGTGTCTCCTGACCTCTGTAAGTTGCTGTAGATGTTAGCTTCCTGTTGCTTCATGCTTAATTAATGTACATAAACTTACATACGAGGCCACTGAGCAACTACTTGAGCTGAGCTAAGCTGGCTCTTAGAGATGCATCAACCCTTAAGTGACAGCTCTGCGTCTTTCAGTATAAACCTGTGAGTGAAACAATGTCCTGTGCCTTTTTGTTTTTTTTCCTTTTGCTAGACAACTGCTATACATGAAATGATTTATTCTAAGAGGGTTTGCATCTAAGACGTGTATTATGTCCATGACTGTATATCGCTGGATTGTTCTCTGAATGAGTTATGGTTTCTGTCATTTTCACTTAATTCTGATCCTTTATGTATTACGGGATTTTTATTTGATATTTTTAATTCTGATCCTTTATGTATTACGGGATTTTTATTTGATATTTTTAATTCTGATCCTTTATGTATTACGGGATTTTTATTTGATTTTTTTATGGCATTTTTTCTATAATAGATGGGTCCGTGGTGAATTCACATTCATATGCCTCTGGTCCAAACACTGGTGGTCCTTCAATCGGACCTCCTCCAGTGATTACGAATAAAGCTCCAGCAACCCAGCCTGCCACTAATGAAGTCTATCTAGTTTGGGATGATGAGGCGATGTCCATGGTAACTTCTTCCTATTATGTCTGATCGCTTGTTTCACCTTCTTCTATCCTTCCTTTGGCAATGGTTCTTATGGTTATTACTGGAAACACTTACAGGAGGAAAGAAGAATGTCCCTACCAAAGTATCAGGTGCATGATGAAACTAGCCAGGTAAGTCTTCACTACCTTTTCAACATTCGACGTTGCTATGCACCTCTAACCAAGTAAGTAGGCTAAATGCTTCCTGATTTCGGATATGATTGTACATGAGTTATATATAGAAGGCACTGCCTTAGAAAGTTTCCTATATTTCTTATTTAGAGTTGACGTACCTGAGAAAAAAAATCTAGAATCAAATAATTTACTGCATGAATCGCATTGTCGATGCCAAGCAATATTTTTCTTTAATGGCCATCTTCCAGTCTGCAAGCAATTCACCAACTTGTGGGCATCAAAATCAAGTAGGTATTCATTTTTCCTTGTATCAATCCCAAGCTTGTTGCCGTAGGAACAATGATACACAAGTCTAGCATCAACTCTCTTGAGGAGGGTTATTTACAATAACGCATTTCTGATTCTGCTCATTTGTCTTATTCCCGATTCCTAAATGTGGGTTTTGGCTGGGCTGAGGATGTACCAACAGATATTATTTATTGTTAGCATCATTACAATTTACTTTATTGATCGATCAGTCCATTCAGGCTTGGCTCAGGTCAGATTCTTTTGCAATATTTGGTATCTTCGAGGATGAAAAGCTTTATATATGAGTTGTCCATGAATGGTGATGACTGCTGTCTTCTGATATATGTGTTCCTTTATTTTGCAGATGAATTCAATTGATGCTGCTATAGACAGACGGATATCCGAAAGTAGGCTTGCTGGTCGTATGGCGTTTTAGTTCATCCCGGCATTCTGTGACAAATTCTCGGAGGAACCTGAGGTGCTTTGCATGTTACAGTAAGTTCATTCATTTACAGCAGGCAGTGTCGCCAGTTTCGGTCGGGGTTCAACATTTTCTAACTGCTGGGCAATACAGTCAGAATTGTATCATTTGCAACCTGGTTGGAAGGATAGTTCTTCCTTAGTTGAGTTTTCCCTTGACTGAGTTAGGAAATTTCCTCTTCCATTTCTTCATTCTCGAGGGATGTAAGAGTGCAATTTAACCCATTTGTTTTCGATTATTTTAGGTGACTGTTTCTGCATAACTATTTGGTATTGTAGGCTGGGATACATGTATTATTGCATTTTGTCTATTCTTCCCTGTGATATCAAATTTATACAGTATGAAAGCTACTTTGATTTCTTGGATATGAATTCATATCGACGGTGCTTTTGCCATAAATGTAAGCTTGTGGAAACATGCTATATGCCAGTTAACTTGGCTTGTGTGAGATGATTGAATCAGGGTGGTTGCAATTGTGTCGTTGATCCTCTAACAGGCTTGCTGACCAGAATTTCCACCTGTGTCGCCAGTTTAGCATTGTCTCTTTAGTTTGCAGAGAGATTTCTTGCCCGCGGCAGCCGAAAACATTTCGTAGTGTAAGCATGTTTCGTTCCTACTCATTTTACGTTTTTACCTGAAAGTTAAGCAAGCAGGCGTGGTTAAATTAGTGAGGCACTTTCTTGATTTGTACTTCGTCTAGAGTTAATATTATGTTTTTTTTCCATGCATCGCTCTTGACTTTTATCCCCAATGTGATGCCTTATCCTATGATTTACATACTGTTACAAAGGCTGTTTTGAGAAAACATAGTTAATCTAAGCTTACCCGGAAAAGCAAAAAATTCAGTACCCCTGGCTCGCCCATCAACCCTGGAAGATAGGGAAATCAGTTCCCTACTTTCCGTACCTTAGAGGCACGATGTAATTGACCTTGATTGTCTTGAATGTTCATTCCATCTACTGTAAACGAATTCCTCTATCGACCTTGATTGTCTTGAATGTTCATTCCATCTACTGTAAACGAATTCCTCGAGAGAAAAGATAGAGAAGATGACCGATTGAGCCAATAAGAAGCTCTTTTTTATATGATTAAGACAAGATATTGAATCGGATCTGTGTTCTCAAGGAAAATCCAAGCGCTGTCAACCAGCTTACTTAAGGGTTCAGATTGAGCAAGTTAGGGAAATTAAGTGGACTATGGAGAGTTCTATGTTGCGTTTGGAAAGGAGGAATCGCTCTTGAAAATGAATCTATTGATTTTCTGCCCATTGGTCGACTTTAATGATTTGGTTAACAGCGTTATTGAAACTCCTATGGTGCACGGTCGGTGTCCTGTTGCTTTATACCATATACTTGTATGACTCGATTTGTAGAGAAGACTTTCATGACTTAAAAAGGACAAAGCGTATGATCCAGACACATGCGAAGAGATGCACCTTGTTGCCGAATCCAACCTGAAAATTTTCATTCCATCAATATGTAGGATGAAGGGCGCCTAGCAGTTTTTGTCAAGCGCAATGGACATCCATCAACATAAGAAAAATGATTGTTTTTTTAATTTTTAATGACTGAAATAATTTAAACGATTTTAAAATTGTTTTTTTTAAATGCTTGAGGTACTCATTGTGAAAAGAAAAGGGGGATATTATCCAAAAAAATCCAAACTTTAGGCTTAATCCCAATTCTGCTGTGAACATTATTTTTTTTTATCTAAAAGAAGAGCCTCCAACTTTCACTCTAGTCTCAAATCTGTTCATGTGTCCAAATCGTCACTGGATTCTTGAAGATTATGGGGAGAAGAATAGTAGAAGTGTCAAAAGTTGTGCACGGCGCTCACTTTAGTGCCAAAAGCTTCTTTTGGATCACTTCAGTACTAAATTTTTTGAAAAATGATCATTTCAGTGCTAACTCTGATATGTTTGGTCTGAAATCTAACGTGGCCTTTTTTTTATTAGTTTCTTAAGTCGAGGTGGCTCGCCAGAGAGTCCAGTCAGCATCTAATCCCTAAAACGATGCCATTAGTACTCTTTCTCCCAACTAAGAATCTTAAATCCTCAAATTGAAAGAAAATCACACAATTTGCAACCCTAACAGGCTTTTGAACTCCTAATTGAAACCCAATTTACATTCGCCCCAAAAGTTACGAGCTCAATCTTGCAAATGGAGAGTAGCAGTTTTGGTAGTGACTCAAATTTGTTTCAACAAAGTGAACAAGAGGGTGAATGTTGCTGTTTTTATGGGTTACCGAGTCCAATAAGAATATCTTGGACTCGGTTGAATCCCGAAGAAGATTTAATGGTTGCGCCATGTATAGAGAAGGCTCAAAGTGCAAATATTTCAAATGGGTTGATGCGAAATTCTCCGGTCGAGCTACAAAGGTGATCTTAGAGCTACTTGAAAGACGCCATCAACCTCTACCTACATTAATGGATGAATTGGAGGATGTGGACTCAATACAAGTTGAAATGAAGGCTTTAGCATCTCTGGTCAACTATTTGAAGAAGAAAGTTTCAATGATGAAAATTGAAAGAGAGTGTTATTAAGCATTGATTGTGTTGTTATTATGTTGTGTAGCCTATTTTATAGTCAGATGTAAAGCGAGTAATGAAAAGAAGTTTCTCAGTCTACCATAGTTGAAGATGAATGAAATATGTACTTGTATTGGGTTGTATTAGCCTATTTTTGTATGGAACAAAAGTTTGCCGTAATCCATGGTGGAAATGGAAGGTTGAAATTCATTCGTTATGAGCATTTACTTGTTCTTTTGCTTAGTTATGTATTCACAATTCTTATTTGCTTAGTTTTGCTTGAGATGTTTAGATTGCTGTAATGGTTTACTGGTATTGTTGGTAATTGTTTGCTACAATGTTTGCTAGTAATGGGATGCTGGTTTACTACAAACAATTGTCAAATAAAGGAGTGGTACCAATTTCACAAGCCATTATTTCATTGTTATATGTTGTGAATAGCGATCGTTTGAGTGCTAAGTTTTGCTTAAACTGATCACATAAGTGCCAATTGTGGTGAAAAGTGATCACCTAAGAGTCAATCGTGGTGAAAAGTGATCACTTAAGTGCCAATTATTTTTAAAAAGTGATTACTTAAGTGTTAGTTATTGATATGTTCGTTTCACTGATACTGCACCAGCAACAAGCACATAATTGGTATACTTGCTTGCACTAGCTATGTGTTGGTACAGAGTGCATCTTATGCTTACACCAATACCTAGCTGGTGCAAGCATAAGATGCCTATGTGCTGCATCGACACATAGCTGGTGGACTAGTGCACCAATAGCTTGCATCTCACACCAGCATTTATCACTGCTGGTGCAAGCGCTGCACTAGCCATTAAGTACTACCAGCATCAAGCCTTGCATAAGCCAAGCACCAGTAACACCTCCACCAAGCCTTGCACCAGCACAACCACTAGTACCATCACCAAACCTTACATTAGCTAAGCACCCTGAATACTTTCACCAAGCCTTGTACAAGCCAACCACCATCACCACCAGTGCACCATTAACACCACCACTGCACCAGCATAACTACTGCACCACCACTACCTACATTAGCCAAGCAACACCACCACCACCACTGCATTACTATCGCCAGTGCACCACCAGCACGACCACCACTCCTGCACGACCACCACTCCAGCACAACCACAACACGACCACCACCACCACTGCACCACTACCACTAGCACTATAACTACACCAGCACAACCACAACACTACCACCACCTACACCAGCCAAGCCACATTACCACCATTATAGTACCACCTATACCAGCAAGCAATACCACCACCACCATTGCATCACTATTAGTGCAACACCAGCACCACCACTATACCAGCACAACCATAGCACCGGCACTACCTACCCTAGCCAAGCCACGCTACCACCACTACCTACACCAGCCAAGCAATACCACCATCACTAGTGCACCACCACCATCACCACCATTACACCAGCACAACCATATCACCACCACCACCACCTACATCAGCCAAGCCACACTATCACCATCGCACCACCACCACCACCACCACCACTGCACTAGCACAACCACAGCACCACCACCACTACCTATACCAGGCAAGCAACACCAACACCACTGTACCAGCACTACCACTGCACCACCGCCACCTACACCAGCCAAGCACAATTAGAACATCCAACAGAATTAGCACACCAGTAGCACAACCAGCACAACCAGCATAACCAATAATTAAATATGAAAATTTCAAGAGCATAGACAAAATAAACTCAGTCCATTGACATTAAACTTAGTCTTTACATTTTGTAATATCCTGAAATCGACCCATTTTCGTGATCAATGAAACGGATGTTTATTTCTCATTTCGTTTTAGTAAGTCTCGCCTGAAATTGATTATTCACGGGATACTGATCAATAGGGAATGGCTAATTAGGAAAACGGTACGTGGATTCAAGAACTCGACCGTGAATCCAGTTTGATTTCGATAAACGACGAGGAAATATTTTGGGCCAACATGGATTGATTCAAGAAGGGTGACGGATTTGGTTTGACCAACGACGTACGATCGGATCGTGGGTGATTTCGTACGACCGAGAGTACGCATGACAAACAATCCCGAACTTATTCCGAATGATCGTGACCTCCAGAATTAGCGATAAATCCTCGCGCTCTCTTGGAAATCGAGACTGTCACGACTCGAGTATTTTAAGTTGATATGCGTAATCCCTAAACAGCCGTCCGTTAATGAGAGACGCTAAAATCACATTTGAGCGAGATTTATCGTGAAATTGAATCTGGACTTGAGTGTCGAATTTTATGGACGTATGCGACTATTTTGCAAGGACAACGTCGTAAAAGTGTGGCCAAACATAATTGGGATCGGTATGATTGAAAAATGGAATTTCGACCCGGGAACGGAAAATTACCGTTTTGCCCCTAAGCCTAAGTGTTAATTTCGAATTTTGGGGGATTAAAAATGGACTAATCAGCCCCCAATAATGCTGAAAATCAAGGACTAAATGGCCCCTAGATATTTTGGACTTGTTCAATCCCAGCCTTTGATTAGAGGCACGATTTATATGGAGAAAGATTTCAGATTTACACGGACCACCAGAGTCTCAAGTACTTGTTTTTTCAAAAGGAGCTAAATATGAGACATTGTCGTTGGATGGAGTTGCTGAAGGACTATAACTGTGACATTTTGTATTATCCTGAAAAAGTCAACCGGGTAGCGGACGTTCTAAGTCGAAAGTCGAGCATCGCGTAGTTAATAGTCAAAGAGTGGATCTTATTGGAAGAAGCGTGAGACTTAAAGTTTAAGTTCGAGGTAAGACACCTCTCCAATTTGGTGACAACGTTAAGGATTGAACCGAAGGTGCAAACTAAAATCAAGGCGTTACAGTCTACAGACCTTGAAATTCAGAAGATTCTAGAGATGGATGGGCCCAAGAGGAAACCGAACTTCCAAGTATCCGAAGAGGTAATTCTGAAGTTCTGAGGACGTTTGTGCGTGCTCGATGATTTGGAACTTAAGGAAGAGATTTTATTGGAAGCTCATAGGAGTAATTATAGATTCACCCGGGTAGCACGAAAATGTACCAGAACCTTCGACAACATTATTGATGGAATGGAATGAAGGTGGATGTGGCCAAGCATGTGACCAAGTGTTTGATGTGCCAATAAGTGAAGGCACAACATTGTAAACCTAGTAGAATGTTGTAGCCGTTGGAAATCCCAAAATGGAAATGGGAGCATATTACGATGGATTTCGTCACGGGATTACCAAGAAACTAGAGAGGACACGATTCTATTTGGGTGATAGTGGACCGACTGACTAAGTCAGCGCACTTTCTGATAGTGTAAAAGGACTTCGAGTTGGAAAGGTATGCGGAATTGTATATGCGGCAAATAGTCCAACTGCATGGGGTGCCGGTAATGATCACTTCGGACTGTGATTCTCGATTTATTGCTAATTTTTGGAAAAGTCTGTGAGCAACCATTGGAACAAAGTTGCAGTTCAGTACGGCCTATCATCTACAGACGGATGGCCTGTTTGAAAGGACTATTCAAACTTTAGAGGATATGCTGAGAGCATGTGTATTAAATTTTCAAGGTAAGTGGGAAGAGGGGTTGCATTTGGCCGAATTTGCCTACAATAACAGCTTTCAGCAGAATATTGGGATGGCACCGTTTGAAGTACTTTATGGCAGAGCATGTAGAACACCGTTATGTTGGGATAAAGTGAAAGAAAGATGTGCAACGGGTCCAGAGTTGGTGCAATGGTCGGTGGAAACGGTAAAGATTATCCGAGAAAGGCTAAAGACAGCACAGAGCCGTTAGAAGAGTTATGTGGACCGCAAGCGTAGACCGTTGGAGTTTCAGGTTGGTGACCACATTTTCCTTAAGATTTCACCGATGAGAGAACTATCTCGGTTTGGCAAGAAAGGAAAGCTAAGCCCAAGGTATATAGGCCCGTTTGAGATTTTAAAGAGGATTGGGACGTTGGCCTATCGCCTCGCCTTGCCGCCAAATTTGTCGCAAGTTCATAACGTCTTTCATGTGTCAATGTTAAGGAAGTACGAACCGGATTCGACCCATGTGCTGAATCATGAAGTAATAGACGTGGACGATAGGGTATCGTACGTGAAGAGACCGGTACGAATTGAGGATAGAAAGGAACAGGTTTTGAGGAATAAGACGATCTCATTGGTCAAAGTTGTTTGGGAGCATCACGGGACGGAAGGTGTCACCTGGAAGAGCGAAAAAGCAATACGACGTTTACACCCCCATTTGTTTGAGTAGTTGAGATTGAGTTGTAAATTTCGAGGACGAAATTTTTGTAAGGGGGGAAGAGTTGTAACATTCTGAATTCGACTCACTTTCGTGATCAATGAAACGGATGTTTATTTTTCATTTTGCTTTAGTAAGTCTCGTCCGGAATTGATATTTCACGGGATACTGACCAATAGGGAATGACTAACTAGGAAAACAATACGTGGATCCAAGAACTCAATCGCGAATCGAGTTCGATTTTGAGAAACGACGAGGAAATATTTTGGGCCAACGTGGACCGATCCAAAGAGGGTGACGGATTTGATTTGGCCAACGATGTACGATCAGATTGTGGGTGATTCCGTACGATCAAGGGTACGCGTGACAAACAATCCTGAACTTATTCCGAACGATCGCGACCTTCGGAACTAGCGATAAATCCTCGCGCTCTCTTGGAAATCGAGACTGTTATGACTCGAGTATCCTAAGTCGATACGCGTAACCCCTAAACAGCTGCTCGTTAGTGAGAGACGCTAAAATCGCATTTGAGCGGAATTTATCGTGAAATTGAATCCGGACTTGAGTGTTAAATTTTACGGACGTATGCGACTATTTTGCAAGGACAATGTCGTAAAAGTGTGGCCAAACATAATTGAGATCGGTATGATTGAAAAATGAAATTTCGATCCGGGAACGGAAAATTACGGTTTTGCCCCTAAGCCTAAGTGTTAATTTCGAATTTTGGGGGATTAAAAATGAATTAATCAGCCCCCAATAATGCTGAAAATCAAGGACTAAATGGCCTCTACATATTGTGGACTTGTTCAATCCTAGCTTTTGAGTTGAGAGCAAGATGGACATTTTTGGTGGAGTAGTTCAACCACCCCACTCAAGCTATTTGCACTAAAACCTTCCCCAATCTCTCTCTCCTCTCATTTTGGCCCTCAACCAGCCAACTCTCCCCTCCCTCATGCCTCACTCTCTCCCACTCTCTTCCACTCTCTCCTTCCTTGGCCATGAGCAGCCAAGCAGTCGAAATAGCTAGCCGCGATCACGCCGCCGCCACCTGTCGGTGTCGAGCGCCGCACGTCACCATCCACGCTCCGCCTTGCATCACCACCACCGCCCCTTCGCCATCTCTCTCTCTCTCTCTTCCTATCCTCATTTCGGCGCACCACTAGCCCAACCGCCCCTCGCCTTGGTCGTGTGTGCACCGCAACCAAACGCCACCACCGCCGGCCGCTTGTCACTCACGCACACCACCACCCCCACCACCCGACCATCTCTCTCTCTCTCTCTCCTTCTCGTCACCAGCAACCCCTTTTTGGCCTCTATGATCAGCTAGGATGCCACCAGCCCACCGTTCGCCGCCGAGCACCGCCGTGAGGGCCGTAGGTGCCGCCGTTTGTTTTGCTGTGAGCCAACAACCACCCAGCTTGTTTTCCCCCTTGACCAACACCCCTTGGAGCTTAGGAAGTTTGGTGAATACAACCTTAAACCCTAATTAGAATTTTATGCACTTTAGACAATTTTTAGGGGTTAATTAGGGTGATTTTAGGGGTTAATTAGTGACTGGTGATTAGGATTGGAAATGTGATGATTATGAGAACTTAATGTGATGATTTGATGGTGATTTAGTAGCCTAAACTGACCTGGTTGATGACTGATTAATGTAGGCTTGATTGGATTATTGTGTGGTTAATCATAATCTAAATGCGGATTAAATGGGTGCAATCTGTGGGCTGTGTAGTGATCGATTTGTGATGATTTTAATGGCCTAATGTGATGATTTGGAGGTGGATTAGTGGCCTAGAGTCGGTTGTTTAGTGGCTGTTCATGGTGGGCCGAATTTGGACTTTGTTTGGTTTATTTGTGAATTGCCAAGTGTGCCGTGAATTCCCTTCGTGGTGGCCGAATTATGCATGAATTGTGGTTAATTATGTGATGCCATGTTGTGTGCTTGGTGTGGCCGGATGAGGGAATGCTTGGCGGGCCTTGAGTGTACGTAATTTTATTGGTTTAATCGCATGAATTTGGGTGCCAATTATATGTTGTGGCTGATTTGGATTAATTGATTCATTGAGCATGTCGTAGCATTAATTGAGTATGTGGCTAAGTTAAATTGAGTGCTCAATGTGAATTTTATGAATGCCCGAGTGTTGGAGGTCATGGCCACGCATGTGCATATCGAGCATTGGCATAACATGTGCATTATGCGAGTGTGCATGAATGACATGAGCATGTGATCACCTAAATTGCCCTGATGCGTTTTACGTGGGGTTCAGATAATAATTGATAGTATGTATACGCGTGATCACATAAAACCCTGATGTGTTTCACGCGGGGTATTGAACCAGTCTTGATGCGTTTTACGTGGAACGACGCCCGGACTACTGAAAGATGGCCAATCTGATGCGTTTTACGCGGGCTGAAGATCGATATCAAAGTGATAGACCTGATGTGTTTTACGCGGGTCGGACCTGATGCGTTTAACGCTGGTCGATGAATAAATAGAAAGTTGTCACGTGTGCCAGTGTGCAGAAATGAACATGAGTATTTGCATAGTGATGTCACGTGTGCAAGGGTGCCTTATCGAGTGTAAGCATGTGCATGGCATGTGTTCGTGACTAAGTGATTTTGCGTATGTGCCGTAGTTGGGTTATGTGCAATTATTATTATTATTATGTGCCTAAACTGCAGAGTCGGTTATATGTTGGATTTGGGCCGAGGGCCTAAGTCATGTGATTGTTTGGCTGTTTGTTTGGTTATTACTTATACGGAGGTGCACGTTAGGCTAGTTTTGGTTTAGGGGGCCTACTCGCTGAGAATTATTCTCACTATTGTTTAAACTCCAACTTTTCAGACCTTCAACCTTGAGATGGCAGAGGCGCTACTTTGTTTTGGAATCCCGTATCGTATAGAACAATCGGTGATCGAGCACCCATTAGGGAACGGGGAATCTTATGTTAGGTACTATACTATAGTTTGGGTCGATGAGGGCGGGTCACAGTTCCGAGCCCATTCTTATCTCGCTTGGTGTTTCCGGGACCCGTTCGGCACTCACGAACCCCTTAGGACCTTCAATGTCCCGTTCAGTGCATTAGGCCAGTTGGATCCACAAGCCGCTGATGGGGAGATCGTCAGCCCCGCCGCCTTGTCTGAGGAGGATTATGATCCCAGGCCAGTCATCATCGGGACGGATACCGAGTCCGAGGGAGAGGAGCCGATGGAGTGGGAGTATGATCCCGAGCAGGAGCAGGAGTAGGAGCCGGTGGAGTAGGAGCCGGAGGCGGAGGATGATTCCGAGATGGAGTTAGTGGAGGCCGAGTTCGAGCCAGATTCGATGGATTCCAAGTCTGAGTCTTCTGATGATTTGTCCAAGTTCTCGGGATCCGATCCGGACTAGTAACCTTAGAGTTTACCCTTGACTACAGTTAGATAAGGTTGACACTTTTTGATAGGTGCCCTTCCTAGGTTTAGTATCCCGATCGCTTGAGCCACATACTCCTTTTTGTTGTAGTGGCTGTTGACCCGTTTTGGCTGGTGTATATTACTGTGAATGGATATTGTAAATTCCCGTTATTAATGCAAGTTGTATTTATTGTATTTATTGCTATCCTTGGTCATGTTGTTTTATTATATACGGGTGTTAAGTTACTTTCGCATATGCATTGCTCTCTGTTTTGGGTTGTGGGTCGGCGACGCTTCTTGGGACGTTGCACTAAATCGACCGCGGTAAGGTTGTTGCGTGCCGTAGGGTTTGGGGCGTGACACATTTGGTCAATATGAATAATCAACAAAAACATCCACAACTTGGGAATGGCGTCCCACCAAATAAAAACATTCAACTAACTCAACGCCATACAATATCAATCCCATAAATCAATATGTACAACCTCCCAACAAAAAACAAAAACTATCATATTTAGAACCCTCTCATCAGTCAATTTGCACAACCCCTCTAGTTTCATTTCCTTTAAATGGGCGTTTGGCTTGATTCATGATCCTTGCACTCTTTCTAATTAGACATCCAGGTTTTTCAGCTAGCCTTCCTATCCTATATACTTTCTTCTTTGTAGCTGTCATTTTCTTTGTAGATCGTTTCATTTGATGAGAGCTCTTAGTAGGATCATTGTTGGTGTCAGGATCACTTAGTTGAGATGCAACTGGTGTTAGGTTCCTTGTTTGTGGCTATTTTTGAGCTGCACCCGATATCTTCTTCTTTGGAGTAATGGTCTTTGGTGCCGTCCCCCTTGTCTTTCTTCCCGACACTTGGGTTCCTATTTTGGGTGCAGCCTTGACTCTTAAGTTGGGCCACCTCGAAAGATAAATACTTATGAACTTCTCCCAGGCTACAATATCATAACCATATTGTCAATAAAAAGAAATACCATAAATAAATTAATTGAAGGAGTCTTACAAAACTTATATTCAAAATAGTCATTTTAGTACACTTGTCTGTAAAAAGGCCATGACCATATTGTCTTAGCCTTTTCCCAAGAACCCCTCTTATTCGCAATGGCGCCTTACTTTCAGTAACTTTTGCAATTGGTCTTATTCTCATCTTACAAAGACATATCAAAGTTAAACTTTAGCCTAAAAAATAACACAAACACCAATTGTATAGCTTACGGGATATTTTCTCCTCGTCTGTTCAATAGTCAACTGAGTGGTTGGCCCTTGAACTGACCCTTCAGTTTGCCCTTGAGTTGGCCTTGCATCAGCCCCTACAGTAGGCCCTTTAATTAGCCCTTGGGCTAGCCTTGCATCAGCCCCTACTTATGGCTGTTTGTTGTTGATGTTGTTTCTTCAATACGTAACCCTTTTTATTATGCCATTCCTTTTGTTAATAGAAGCACCTCATCTTTGCACCAGTCTTGCTTATCCTCTGAGTCGAGATCTCTCCCTCCTGCATTTTTCGTTTCTTTTTTGGCCTTCTAATTTGCTTCTTTAGTGGCAAAGGTTTAGGGGCTTCATGATTTGTTAGCTCCCAGAATTTGCTACTTCTTATAGGCTACATCATAAATTGATACGAAGCAAAATATGTTATTTTCTTGTACCAATCATCTAGATAATCCTCTGGGCTTTGTTGCTTCAACTGGATGGCACAAATGGAATGTGCACAAGGAATTCCAATTAGTTGCCAAGCTTGATATAAACACTTTCGCCTCTTTAGATGGACGACATATTTATCAGCATTGTTCATGATCTCATATCCATCATCTTCATTCTAAATTGGATGACAGAACTTACTAGTAGCTGTGTTCTCATCCAATCTCTTTGTAATCTTGAGACCACATTGTCTAGTCTACTTTGTAGTCTCATCTCTGTCTATGCAGCATAGTCATTACCATAACTCGTATGTCTTCAAGTATGCTAATGAGGGGTTTGCACCTAGCCTCTAGTACTCCGCCATTGAAAGCTTTATTGAGGTTATTGTCAATGATATCGCACTTGAATTCTTCATTGAAGAAGGCCCTACACCAATACTTAGGTTCCGTTTGGAACAGTGCTTCAAAACCTTTATTTGACAATCGAAACAACCCCTATTTGGCTATTCTGAAATCAGCCATGTTTGTGCTCTTTGTTATATGTCAAAATTGCTTATGTAGCTTATCCCCTTTATAATTTTTTGCCCAATTTGCATATATGTGTCTCGCACACATTCTATATTCAGCATATGGTATTAACTCAGTTAATGCAGGAACAAGTCCCTACAATAATTTAAACAAAAAAAATATTTGTAAGAAAAAATATGCGATTAATATAAAAAAGCCAATAGTTTTAAACGGCATTACCTTTTGCTGGTCGCTCATGAATGCCAAAACTTCCCCATTGCTTATTTTAAGATCAGCCATTATATTTTTTTAGAAATCTGGACCAAGTGTCATTGCTCTCTACCTTGACAATAGCCCAAACTATTAAAAACATTTAGTCATTGGCATCTCTCCCAATGGTAGCTAACAACTCACCCTTGCATAAACTCTTCAAGAAACGTCTATCCAATTCTACAACCAACCAAAAATCCCCGTTTGCATGCATCAAAGCAAACATAAAACCTATCAAACTTAATCCCACGGTCAGGCAATGGCCTTTCAATAACCTCTATATATACTCTACTAGATGGATTTTGAAGCATACATTTACAAGCATAATCCCAAACCTAGCCATGTTTTTCCTTGCACCGACCCATGAGTGTACTCATCACCTTCTGCTTGGTTCTTTTAGATTGATTCCTCGACACATTAATGGAACAAGTATGGAACAAGTATATACTTGTTACCCTTTTATTGTCAAATATAATGGAACAAGTATGTTCCTCCTGCAATGACCTAATTTGGAATGACCCGCTTTTCCTATTCAATGGACCTTTCATGAACAATTTGGTTGCGAATACTTAGCTCTCACAAATTCTTTCGTATTTCTAACAAATGTGACACCCCTTTGAAAAGCAATGAAGTTCTTGACAATACCTTTTTTAAACAGTTTCGTATTATCAAATTTCATTCCTACGGACAAAACAGAACATGCAGTAGTTGGATCATAGGAATGATACTTACTTTTCCTTCTATGGACAGTTACTGTCACATCCCGATTTTTAGGCATGAGAAGCCACAGGAAAATTGTAATATCCTCAATTTCAGTTCCTGGGAAATAGCTATGGTTTAAGTTTGGTGGTTTTCCAATCGGAACTAAATTGTTTTACTTTTGTTTTGGAAAACCCAGTTTCAGAACCTTTGTACCCCTTCGTATTGTTATTTTTGGGGAGACTTTTGTGATCCGAATTTTCAAACACTTTCTTCTTAAAAGTTTCTCTAAACGTCTTGAAGTTTTACATATTTTAATTTCAGAATTTTTGGAATTGATATGAGTGGTACGATGGCCTGATTTTCGGACCGTGTAAAACTGCTCAGAATGAGTATTTCGGTGATGTTCACTTTTTCTTTATTTTCTACAAGCTCTTCTGGGCCGATTTTGAAAAAGTTTCTTTCACAAAAGTTGTTGAGAACTTCCTTTTCTATAACGTATATAAATTTGGAAATTTTTCGAGATGATTTGGATTATGAAAAGAGCTTACTTTGAGAAGCAAAGATTCTGTTCCAAAGAGCTGTTTTTAGTCTGTCTTTGAGCTACTAAAAATAGTGTTTACAGAGAGATTTTGATTTTGTGTTCTTCATGAAAAATGTTTGCTAAGGCCTTTTTTTATGACATATTCAAATTTGAGAATTTTCAAAGTCTATTTACTATATTTTCAAGTCCGATTTCGTGAATAGTGCAAAGTTGTCCGGTTTTGGCAGATTTCAAAGATTTAGCATTTTCTATATGAGAATGTCGGAATTTTGACTTGATGTCTTCTGATGATTTAAAGTACACATTTTGAGCTTTCAAATGAGACATGTTATGCTTTGATTAGAGGTCAGCCCAGGGGGAAACTGAGAGAGAGAAGCAAGCTTGGAATTGGATGATTCTAGAGAAGCCAAAACTTGAAGCCTAAGTTTGGAAATGAATGGCCAAGAATGAAGCTTATTCAAGAAGCCTAATTAATGACCTTGACTTGGGAGTCCCTAACATGATGACATGCCATAATGAGTCTAGACTTTGGAGGCCTCTTCATCATGACAAGCATTAATAGTCTTGAGTGAGGAGCAAGTTTGGAGTTTTATAAATAGAAAGAAGGCCATTCGGCCAAGGGGAGGGAGAGAGAGAGAGAGAGAAGCCAAGAGGGAGAGAGAGAGAGAGAGAGTAGCCATGAGAAAGGGAGAGAGAGAGAGAGAGAGAGAGAGAGAGAGAGAGAGAGAGAGGGCCAATGAGAAGAAGATAGGTTGGCCTCTTAAGAGTCTTGACATTATGACATTTAATGAAGGCCATCATGAGTCTTGACTTAAGAGGCCCCTCCATTATTGCTTATTCTAGGGTTTTCTAAGCCCTCTATATATGGCAAGACATTTCCCCCCTTCTCCCTCACCTCACGCCAACTTCATCCTCATCTTCCTCTCCCTTTGTTTCTTGTTTTTTTCACCATTTTGGTCGAGAAGCTCATGCCCAAACCAACCCCGAACCGGCTCGTGTTTCATCTCTTTTCCACCCAAGAGTCCACGGTTTGGTCATTGTAGGCCTAGGTTTGCTCGGCCAAGCAAGAATGAAGCAAGGAGAAAGCCCAAAGATTTCCCGAGCTCACCCGTCTCTAACCCTTTCTTTAGTTTTGTTAGTTGTTGTGTAAGTGAATTCCCTAATATTGGGAAATGATGTTGAGATGCGTTGTGACGTGGTTTGCTTGGACCATTTCTCGGTAGTTTGATCATGTTTCGTGTTTGATATTGTTTTGATATAGAACCGAGTCTTGGTTAGTAAAATGTAGATGATGTGGTCATGAGTGATGTTCTCTTGTTTGAACTTTGCTATTGATCTGCCATCGATACGAGTGCGGTAAGGGCCAACTTATGTTAACGGCGATCAATATATCCTCACTTGACATTAGTGTTTTCACTTGCTGAGTCTTCCCGACTCATCCTCCGTTGTTTTTTCCTCTCAGGTCCACAGGATGGTCGAACGGACTGCGGCAACAGGGGGAGTTTGAGCCATGTTGGAGTTTGGGAAAAGCTAGGAACTATAAATCTGAAGTAGTGGGCTTAGGACACCCAAGCCATAACGTTTGTTGTGTGTAAATGGCTAAAATTGGCTAAGTTGGCTTGTAAAATATGTTTGCGTGTCCTGTAAATACAAGGTTTACTGATGATGCTGCTGGTCGTATTTCCGTTGTGTGTATTGATCATGATTGTCCCGAGAAATGCTTTCACTTGTGTGTAATGAAAGATAACAATGAATGGGACATCACATTAACAACCCCGAGGTGGGGGCATTACAATTACTTCGTCATCTTCAAGCTTGTTCTCGAAGCTACCACTCTCATCTTTGCCGCCACTCTATTCATATTCAGTCTAACTACCATTAGTTGGAGCTTCTTCACTCCTATTTGCTGATTGTAGTTCATGCGATTCTCTAAATGATGCAAATTTATTTCTCACAAAGTCTTTCTGCTTTTGCCTTGACTATGCAAGTTCTTCATTGTCATCGTCATCACTTAGGAAATTTACATTTGCCAAAATTTCATCATTCGATTCATTAGATTGAGCAATTTCCCAATTTAGTCCGGTCAAGTTTTCATCAGGTATGTCTTCACTAGAAACTTGAGGACATCTCCCTGTTTGCTTAACTCTCTCTATATGACTTGCCTCTGTCTCCAGCCTCAGCTGTTGCCCTTCGTACCCAGCATAAATACATTCTCCTACTTCTCCTATTTCAGTGCTTTCATTATCTTCATCATCTTCACAGTCACTGTAATACTCAACATAGACTTTAGCTTTATTGCCATGAAGATAATGGTAAATAACGTCCTTAACACCATTATCATCACTGAAGAATCTCAAGTCGCCCTTCAAGCTATTCCCAGGAACACAATAATGCAGTTTATGTACTTTGCATCGTAAGTAATGCACTATGTCCCTCATGAATTCTATATATGATGGCCTCCTTACATCGAAAAAGATGGTACCTTTATTTCTACTAGCATATTCCCATTCCTCGGTGCTAATGACAAATTTCCCACCATAGCAAACAATGATGGCGACAATACTGTCCCCCATGCCCATGCTGCACTGAAAGAAAACAAAATAATTAGTATTTGGGACCACGATGCACAAAAGCCAACAAGTTCATATGGAGGATCCCACAACCGCAACTAAATGATTAAACAAATTCCCATTGTTGAAATAAAATAATTTCAGTTGCTGTCATTTAGTAGAAATGATGCAACACAGCTAGCACCAGTGTCCTCACAATAAGAACTTGAGGTTTCCGCAATCACTATTTCGCAATTCCTTCTCTACTACTGTCATGCCTAATTTATCTCTCCCCACGAGCTTTAGTTTTGTCCTCGGAGCCCTAATTTTTTCATCCAATTGAGCCATGGAGAAAATATGACAAACCTGAATGACTGAGAGTAAGAGACGACACACTAGTGGCAGCCAACGATGACGGCGACAGAGCACAGCGACGACGGCGACTGATCGAGCAACTACAATGCGAACTTCCTTCGCTTGAACGACGACTAGACGAGCGACCAGATGAGCCCTAATTTCATCCTTCATCGTGTGACGTCGTTTAATTAACCAGGGGGAAACAACGTTGCATTGGACGTCCAAGCCACGTAGGTGATGCGACGTCGTTTTTGAAGTCCACGTGGACTTTATTTTTTAAAAGATTTGCCAAGTTATTTACAAGTTATAATTAAAAAAGCCACGTATTAATTTTAGCCGGAATATCTTGCCGTTGGTACTTAAGTGATCATTTTTCCTTCAATTTGGCACTTAAGTAAGCCGACAAAAACTTTTGGCACTAAATTGACCGCTATACACAATTTTTGACATTTCTGCTGTTTTTCTCCCAAAGATTATCTATATCATTCAAATGTGAAGGTGTTGATGAAGATGCGAATTCTACTAATGAACCTCTAATTGGCCATCATGTTGATAATTTGAAAAAATTAATGACGATTTTTGGCGTGGGCTGATTTGAAATTAAAGTAAATATTGGGGAATTTTTCTTGGACAAAAAAACGTTCGGAGTAGTATTTAGGGAATTTTATCAAAAAATTTCTAAACCTATTGTACTTGTGCCAATTTGGTCCTAAACTTTTCAATTGTACCAATTGAATCCTAAACCTTTTAATATTTTGTCAATTAGTCCATTTGGTCAAATTTGGCACGCTGACATGGGCATTTTTTTTAATAATTTTTTTTCTTTTTTGTTTTGTTTTCGTTACTTTTTCTTTTTTTCTTGGACTCAAGGCCGAGACGCCCTTGCTCGAGGCCGGCGAAGGCCGCGGAGCCCTCGCTTGGCTAGACCCGGCGAGGACGTTGTGGTCCCTTGCCCAGAGCAATCGAGTAGGGGTGAGCATGGTTCTAGGGTAGAATGAAGAACTTAAAAACCAGACCATTTGGAATTGATCAGGTTCCAAATTCTAAGGTTAAAGGGTCCAATTTTTTTTTGCTAAAGTAAGAATTTAATATACTTTTCAAAGCGAGTCATATAGAGAAAATAGTCGTACACAAAAACCTCACACTTGAGTCGACACAACAAGTGCCCCGACAGATGCAAAGGTGTAACGACTCAAACAAGGGCTACAAGAAATAGCAAAGGCATTACATTGGCCAAACGAAATGGGGACCAGCAAGCTACATACAAAGTAATGGAAAGATTAGTAAAAAATGGAAGAGGAGATGCCCCATTTTTGTTGAATTCTTCTGTTGCGGTCATTATCTACAACAGGCTTTATGGATAAGCTTTTGTCCCTTACCAACTTGGTGAGATGATTGCGGAGTGCTGGCATGAAAGGGGACGATCCCTGAATAGGATGTTATTTCGTTCCAACCATATTATATGGCACAATGCGCCAAGTGCAAATCGAGCAATTTTCTCATGAAAGTTCTGCTCCCTAATAGTTTGGAGAGCCTAATGGAGGTTTTCTATCCAAGATCTATTATGCCACAATAGTTTGCATTTGTTTGCCTAAAAAACAGCAAGGGATCCGGTTACAACACATTCAAAAAGGAGATGGTCAATAGAGTCGGGTCGGCTTCTACAGAAGACACATACACCATCAGAAATTCTATGATGGCTTAGCAAGATGACTTGTGTAGGGAGTCTATTCAGTGATATGAGCCAAAGCAAGAAGCTGTATCTTGGCGCAATGGCTCGATCCCAAATGAAGGAGCTCCGTTGAACATGCATACCTTTGTTTCTTATGATTTCCCATGCCGAGGAAGTGGAAAACAAATCAGAGGAGTGGCCTTTCCAGGTTATCCGATCAAGCCAATTTGTATCAAGAGCCGGAATACTTTCTGTCCAAGAGTTAAAACTAACCAGAAAGTTAGAGTGTTGCCAAACCGAAGAAAAAAAAATCCCAAACTGATGCATTTCTCGAGATGCCTGAACAGTATATATCTCTATTTGAAAAAAATTTATAGAGGGGACCCTTGGGATGCCAATTATCGAACCAGAATGATATAGAGACCCCGTCACCCATCTTCCAAAGGAAGTTTAGCTGGAAGTCCGAGCGAAGTTGTAGGATTTTTTTCCAACTCCAAGAACAGAATGTCGGTTTGGTTGCTACCCAGAAATTTTTGTTCTTGAGAAAGTTGGAGTGAATCCATTGGCACCATAAGGACTCCTTATCGATAAATAGGAGCCATATGTGCTTGAGCATTGCAGCTCTGTTGTAGTCCGTATGGGGCATCTATGGCCAAAAGTGCCACAGAGAATACAGGAGATAGGCCTCCATTCATATTCAACCTTGACAGTCCAAATTTCATCATTGAGTTTGACGTCGATCGAGTCTAGCAAGTTTTGGGTGGCCTGGATTTCTATGCATACTCTGGCATAAGCAAGCATTCTCATTTTCTCAGTTTGAGTGTCAACATGAAGTGGTTTACCAAGAGCACTGGCTATTGCGCTAATTCCAGAGGCCGACCATGATGCATAGGGGATATCCCTAAGTTTTACCCATATAGGAATGGATTGGTGCTGGTCCTTGACGAGCTTGAGATTGGGGTGCCATTGCTTCAATATCATAAGCACACACAAGATAGTGATGGGGCCTCCATCAAGGACTTTCCGACGAAAAATCTCATCGAGGATGTGGAAGAAATAAAATCCATCCCCATTTGCCATAGCATCCACAAGATTGTTTCCCCACGCATTCTTCACTGCAATCTCAGTGAGCTTAAAGGGCAGTTTTTTGCCCACAAAATACCCAACTAGGCATTCCTTCCATTTGGGGTTTGAATCTTCCAGAATAGCTTCCGAGATTTGTACCAAGGGTTTACCATCGACGATGGTTGGGGGGATAAATGATAGGCCATAGCCTTTTTCAGCCGTCCTTGCAACAGTTACACAAGAGCGTTGTGTACCTTGAGTTTTTGGATCACGGGTAGATTTACGGTCTGCGTTTTCACCTTAATATTGCTGCGTTCAGTACCAGGCTTTAGTGCAGCTTGTTGGTTTGTAGAGGTCCTAGCAATATTTAGAGATCTATGAAAGGAGTTAGGCATAGATCTTCCCCTGCTTCGGCCTCTACTACGAGATCTTCGGACTAGAGGATCATTAGCTTTGGAAAACATTGTGCCAGCCTTATCAAACCCAGACGAAGTTCTAACAGCAGGGGTATCCACTGCAATAGTGGAAGTTTGGACAGCAGGGATATCCTGGTTCCATTTTCTGAAAACCTTTGGTTCCTGGTTCCCATGGGAACCGAACCGGGAATCGAGAACTGGTAAGGGAACTGAACTAGGAACCTAAAACAGTAATTTTCTTCCGCATAATCTCATCTTCAGTCTTTGTTTATAGGTGATAGCAACACATAAACTACAAAAATATCATTGATGAGCAAGGATCAACGTCATTTTTAAGAGTAATAAGAATGGCAACGGTGGGAGATAATTCTAATTGTTCTCTTCTATCTTAATTTGCCTTTGAGCTCAATGAAATGCCAAAGATAGTAGTTGCCCATAAAAGAAGAAATGGGTCTCCTTTCATAGCGCAGAAACTCTTCACCATCTAGCCTTCTCCTCAAAGTCACCTCAACTAACCCATTTTCGACCTCCATTAATGGCTTCAGAACAACCCATCACTTATTCCTCAATGTATAAAGAATAAATTCAGACCCAAGGAAAGTGAGGATTAGGAATACTGGGGGAGTGAAAATTCAAAAGAAACCCAAGAAAAGGTGAAAATCAATGGGTATATATATAGGCAAATTTTTCTTATAGTGAGGGTGAGAGGATCTTCTGAGCATATGCTTATGAAAGTAACAACCATTATTTTACGTGTTTTGAACTTTTTAATATCTGTTTTATTTTATGTGTTCATCTTCTTTCATTCTTGTTATTTCTTTCACTTTTGTTTTGCTTAACAAAAAATGAAAAAAAAAAAGGAATCTGTTAGACCTTGGCATCAATCCTAAAACCTCTAACAAGGTAAGTTCTAAGTTTCAACGGGTAGGTTTATATTTCAAAAAATGAGGAACCTGTACCAAATATGTAGGTTCTAGATGCAACCTGTAAGTAACCTAAAATCGCTCACTTCTACCAGCGAGAGTTAGTCAGTGACTCTCACTAGCCCTAAGTCCAAGAAAAAAAGAAAAGTAAAGAAAAAACGAAGAGTAAAAATTTATTAAAAATCCAAAAAATTATTAAATACTATTAAAAATGTCTACGTTAGCGCCACCTAGCCACCCGTGCCAAATAGGATAGCCAGCATTTACGTCAGCGATTTTCGATCAAAATTGGCCGAATCAACTTAATTAGCAAAATGTGAAAATGTTTAGGACTTAGTTGACACAATTAAGAGGTTTATGATTAAATGATACAAGTGCAATAGATTTATAACTTTTTTTTTTACCCTTACCAAAAAAAAAAAAAAAAGATCGACTTTTCAAATGCTAATTAAAGGCAAAACCCAAAATGAAAAACCAACTCACTGCTCTCTCTTTCTCTCTCCCTCCTCTTTTGTGAGCGTCTACCATAAAGTTCTGTCCAAGTGACTGAGCTTTGGGTTTTGTTTGGTGTTGTAAAGGGGAAGTCGAATCTAAGTCAGACGTTGATTGTCTTGTTTGTGTCAATCCCTTTTTCACTATCAATTGTCTCTGAGTCGGTTTTTCTCCAAAAACGGTAAAAGTGAAAGCCCATCGGATTTGGCAAAATTTGATCTTTCTTGTGAGGAACCTCCCTCTTAAGGGAAAAAGGAAACGATCCCATTTTTGGGATCTTGCGTCTCTCTTCAAGTAACCTTTTCCCTCTCTCCAATGTACGTACATCGATTTCATCTCTCATGGGGTCCATGATCTTGGTCTCCATTAACTGGAAGTACTGTTCTCGCTACCCTGTTAGCTACCAATCATTCATTTCTACGCGAAACCAATGTCTGCAATGTCTTCGTGAACCATTAGTTCGCCGTGGATGATTTGTTTTAGACTCTACTACTGAGGGAGAGAGAGAGAGAGAGAGAGAGAGAGAGAGAGAGAGAGAGAGAGAGAGAGAGAGAGAGAGAGACGTTTCCGCGCACTAAATGCGAAGAAAAAACGTAAAAGATCAGAAGTTGAATAATAAGACTTTTCCAAAAACCAAGGGCAACGCTAATGAGAAAAGTGGCACACATTAGTGGTTAATGAATGATATGTACTTTTGGGAACAGAGAATTAACCAAACATTTCAGTTCAACTTGCTTGGGTTGCCCATTCTTGTTTTGGTTTGTTTTTTACATTCTAGACTAGAAACATTAACAAGATAGAGGATATAATATCGTCAATACCACTAAAATAGTTAATTTGTATTATCTATTGAGTACAACTCGCAAGGATACGCTCGAACACGCAAGAGGGAAATTTCATGGCATTGTTGATTTTTCAAATTAGAGGCAAAACTACTTCTACAAGAGCGACAATGACCTACTTGTTACAGCCAAGATACATTGTATGAGCTTACAATGATATTTAGAAACGAGATTACAGGGATAAAGTGAATGGCATTTTTCTGGATAAACAATCCAAGATTACTCAAAATCAACCGTGTTCCGTTGAGTCAGGAGAATTAATCACTATAAAGGACATCATGCCGGTAAATCCCATCAAGGAAAATAGATTTTCTAGTTGGTTTGGTTGCAAAATCACGTCTAATGAATAGCATATGATTGAAGATGAACGAATGATGCCTCATCCAATGAATTTCATCCTTCAATAGGGAGATATTTGGGTGTGATTATGCATTACTATGGTAGTATAACCTTTTATTTCTCTGCACAATCATGCGACAAACCTAATATCTTGCTTATTGTGCATGAGGAGTTTCTATTATTCCGTGACCGAAGCATTCGGTCACTTTATCATCCATTGGATCAAGTCTGTTACCTTATAAGCTCTTCATTTCATCTATGATTCAATGTAGAAAAGTAGACTCAGTGATTTAGTTGACGGTGTCATATATTTTCCCCATTGTGCATGATTGATGTCCTGTTGCTATATTAGACAAACGGCTGATTATATAGCTTTTTACACGACACTTGTGTGACTCGATATGTAATGGTGGGACAACAAAAATTGCTAATTATAAGGTGAAAAAACTTTCATAACTTAAAAAGTCGAGTCTATGATCCAGACTAATGTTAAGAGATGCACCATTATTCGGTTAACATCTCTCTTGTAGTTGCGCTTTAATTCATTGTGGCAGTGAGAAGAAAATGTCAATTTTTTGCAGTTCATTGCAATATTATCTCCTCATGCGCTCTTAAGATTGTAGCTACTTTTTTGCGGTGTAGTCCGACGGGCGACATGTTCAAACTCCTTAAGACGAGCGTAACTCCCGCATCTCTGTGATTGTGAGCGAGAAGAAACTAGATTGTGCCATATAATTTGCAGAAACAAATGGGAGGCAAGTAATGGGATGATGAAACATGCAAAAGAAGGCGAGAACGCATATTACATTGCTTGGGATAGTAGCAGCTAAAACATCCTGCATGCAAAGTAAATCACACGAAGCTCACAAGCACAACCACAAGAAGAACACCTTCTTGCTTATAGAAAGAGCCCTAGCATTTGTTCTAACATCTGAAAGATTGAAGAGGGTGAGTCAACTGGTCAAGCATCTCGGTGACCGGCGTAGCCAGTCTCGGTTCATACGCAAAGCCATGCAACTCAAACTCACCACCACCACCACAACCGCTGCCGCTGCCGCTGCGTCCGCCTCCAACAAACGGACATGGCGGCATCCACTGCCACCTCTTCCTCCACATGTCGAAAAGCAAGGCCTTGTCCCAACATCCTCTTATCATAATCACGACGAACTCTCCATTCCCAATGCAATCAAACCCTCTTCCACCTTCAATATCTGCAAACTGAATATAGAGTTGATACGGCATTCTCTCCATTTCCACCCAAGTTGTCCCACAATCTTGGAGAAACCAAATCCTCAAGCTCTTTGGCACATTGAGCTTGCTCTTCTCAACAGCTGCCACTAGAAGCAACCTTCCCTTGCTCTCCACCAAACTCGGGGACCTCAAGAACCGCCTCATTGGGGCTTGAATCTTGCACCAGTTGTTGCTCCCTATTTCATAGGCCAAAATGCTAAATGGGTTATAGTTCATGCAGTAGAATTTCCCTTCGACGTACACCATCTTGCCTGATTCGAGGCTGCAAAGCCTAGGTAGAGAAGAAGTGGTGCCCCATAGCGAGAAGAACCCGCCGGCGTCAATGTGGAAGCTCTCGGAAGAGAGGTTTTTCACCGCATATGGAGATATCAAATCGTCTCCGGCGACGGCAACGTCGATTGAAGATGGAGTGATGGTGAGGCCGATTGAAGGGAAGAGCCTCGGTCTAAGTGTTGGGGGAAGTGGAGTAAAAGAACCTACAAGAGGGTTACATAAGATCAAGCTCTTCATGCCGGCCTCATCGGAAACCCAACACAATAGACCACCGGAAGAAGCACATGGGGAAAACCCAGAAGGGATCAAAGGAAAAGAAAGGCGGTGCCACGCTATTTCATAAGGGTCAAACAGATAGCCTTCCATGTTATAACTAGCTGATGATGATGATCTAGGGTCGTTGGTGGAGTTGTTGCTTTGGTAGATGTTGGTGCTGTGGGTCTTGTTCTTGAAGAAGATGAAACAATGGCGGTCCGGGGATACTTGCAAGCAGAGTTCAAGGAAGGTGCTGGAGAACAAGAGCCCATACCATCTCTTGCAGACTGAACGGGCTCGGAAGAATGCGGGCAGTGGAAGAAACGCGATCACGCGATCGAGCAGACTTTGAGGAAGCTTGCTCCATATTCTAGTGTCCATCCATGGACCACCACATGATGACGAAGTGTTAGCAGCTGTGCCTTCACTTGTGAAGAGGTATGAGAAAGGCAAGGGCATTGAGGCATTGAAGGATTCCATATGGGAAAAGGAAACGATCCAAGAAGTTGAGAATCAGGTTTCTTGAATAGGACCAGACAAACAAACTAAGAAGTGGATTTGCTATCTTTTCATTCTTTCGCCAACTCTGACTCTCAAGCAATAGCTAGCAAGACACAAAAAAGGGAAAGAAATACAATTATAAGCGTTTCAAGAAGAAGAAGACCCTAGGCAAGAGTAAGAGAGAGGTTGGTGGTTAAGGAAAGGTTATGGAATTTGTGAATTTCAGAGTCGAAGGAAGATATTTGGAGTTCCCACATAAACTTTTGTGAAGTTGGGTTTTGATAAGGAGAGTTCTTCATCTTGGGTTGTGGTGTTGAAGGAGGAGTGTTTATAAAAGGGCTCGGGGAGTAGAGCTACATGCATTTGCATGTCTGACTTTTTTTTATTTTGGTTTTTTTTTTGTTTGCTTGTGTGTGTACTTTCATGTTTTATCTTTTTGGCAGAGATGAGTAATAATTTCTTGAAGGGATGTTTTTCAGCGATGATTTGGAGTGTTTTCTTTTCAAAAAGCCGAGGAAGAGGAGAGGGACAACTGGAGCAGAAAGAAAGGACTGAAAGAGTTGCAGATCAGATCAGAAGATGGATGATGAGATGGTAAAGTGCCAACACGAGTCTCTCTCTGTCAGTCGTGAACTAAGTCCGGAATGGAAATTGATTATTCAGCCCCACTTGACGACTCTTCCCTCTTCTTGTCTCCTAATTAGACTCAGTTGGCCAAATCCAACTGGCACGGAAATCATCACGACAACAGTTTAAGACAATCTCGTTCTCTACAAACCGATGTACGATGAATATGTCCAAGAAAGCTGGTGTGGGCATTGAGTTCTGCTAGGATCGTAGGGTTTGTCTAGGAATTCAATAAATGGAAGATTAAGTGTATTCTTGCCTAATTGCTCATATTTAACGCCAAATAAGAAGCTGCAGTATTCGACCAAAATAAAAAAGAAGAAGAAGAAGAAGAAGCTGCAGCATCACTTTAGTTAAGTTTATGAATTGAGTTTGAGCCCACTTGAAACGACTCAAAATGAAGCTTGAGGAAGACCGAAGAAAGAGGACACGGTTTGGGAACCTAGCTGACGAGTGTTTGGTGATTTGACTATGAATATTCAAGTGACGTCTAGTAGGTTTTGCTCAAGAAGTAGATACGCTCGACCATATTGGGTAGCCGGTCATGAACCGTGCGTCTAGCGAAGCTAAGACAGCCACTCGGATTGCTCACTTGATCTTACGATATAGATTGGATGTCTAACTTGACATGGACTAGCTAGGGTTTTCGAAAGATTTCATTTGTTTTAAGTTGTTCTTCATTTTGTAGAATGTACCAAGCCGTCAAACGTGTGTGACTGCTTCTCTAACTAAGAGATCGAGTCCTTTTTTTTTTTTTGCTAAGTTAGAAACTAAGAGACTAAACAGTGAGAGAATGACAGATGCAATTAGGGCTTGGGGTTCAATTAAGATACTAGTGATTATAAATCACCATTAACATAATGCTTAATATGGAAAAATTCCTTTTCTTTTCTTAGGAACACATAATATTCGTCACTACAAAAAGGATAATGGTAACCCACCATGTTCTTCTAGCGCAATAACATAAATGCATTCGAGTTCCCTTTTTACTGCTATCATTGCGCATATCGACTGAAGCATACAATATATGACTTATGGTACCAATTTTATAAACCATAAGAACTTGGTATATCCATTCTAATGTAGCTACTACTATTTGTTGGTTTTTACACTGGCATGGACTCCGTACTTTGGATTGAGTCTCGATATAGGACACTTACGATGATGAGAGCGACATTTTTTTTTTTTTGCAAAATCAAAGCGAAGCTAGATGTTAGCTGAGATCAACATATGTGACACAGGTTGGGACATAAAGAAGGGATAAATCGTTTGCATCCTTTGCAATGTCATCTCAAGCAATATGTTTGTTTTAGTCGTCCATATGTAAGGTCACATATGATAATTCAGATTCAATGTACTATTTAACAATTTCATATGGTTAAGATAATAAAAGGCCACATAAACAGTATATAGGTAAAGTAAAGATTTTGTATCAAGGGGCTGGAATGGATGATGCCGGATAGAATGGGACAAAACATAAAAAAAAAAAAAATAGTTCCATCGAATTGGTTTAGTCCTTAAGCACGGATATTTAATGCGTGAATGAGGTGCATAATAATAGCTTGATTCCCAACAAACCATAAAGTGCAAAATTTTTCACATGGGGGTCATTCACCCTAATTTTGGCTTGTTTATTACTTCATCCATGAGTTACTGTTTTTGGACCCAAGATTTATATAGATGGGCTTCTTTGTCATAAATTATTTTAAAAATAAAGTAATTGAATGACAAATATATTCTTATATCAACCTTCTAACTTACATCGATGTTTCAGTTTCACCTTCAATTTCTTTTCTACGGTTGAAATCTTTGATCACTAAAGTCATACGTTATATTCCTCCAACTTATTTGTGCTGCTAATCGTCATTGTCAGATGCATAATAAAAAGAGGTCCATCAATGTACATTTGAAGTGCACAATTACATAATATATGCTCATATCTTCATTTGATGCGAGTTTTTCTGTTAAATTGATTTTGGGGCTTCCTCCATGCCTAAATTAAAGAAAAAAAGTTAAGGAAATATCAATGTGCTCCATTTTTGGAATAGTTTAAACAATTGGGGAGGATGGTTGAGGAATTCAATAATTAATAGAGCATAATTTGAGACTCATAAGATCAAATCATAACGCTTCCTATAATCTTAAATCATGACACTCCCTATAAGTATTTGCATTCGTACCAAATATACATAAAACCAGTTATCCATATTTTTCATGATCGTTCTCCAACTGAAGGAAAAGATTAGATAACTTTTGTGTAGGTTAATTATAGCTATCGATGATAAGATAATGAAATTCAAAGGAGTCTTCCCTTAAGATGGTTCGATCATGGATGAAAAGAGAAACGAAAGTGGCGACAAGGAACCGAAAACCCTAATGCAGAGTGAAGGACACAACGCAGTTTTTGTCAGCTCATACGTCTAATCCCATTTTCAGTGTCGGATTTTTCCGCAGTCTGGTGCGAACCACAGGAAAAAAGCTTTCACATCTGAGAAAGTCAAAAGTGATAAGAGAATCTTCTCTCTCTCTCTCTCTCTCTGAGCCATGGTGTCCTGTTTAAGTGACTGAGTCTTGGGTTTTGTTTGGTGTCGTTAAGGGGAAGTAAAATCTAAGTCAGACGTTGATTGTCATGTTTGTGTCAATCCCTTTTTCACCATCCTTTGCCTGAGTCTGTTTTCTCCAAAAATGGCAAAAGTGTAGCCCATCAGCTTTGGGAAAATTTATCATCTTCTAAGGAACCTCCCTTTTAAGGAAAAAGGGAGTAGCCCCATCTTTGGATATTGCGTCTCTCTTCAAGTAACCTTTTCCCTCTGTCCACAGTACGTATACACAGGCATTTGCACAGGGAAAAACAAACGTGCATTTCATGGGGTCCATGATGATCTTGATCTCTATCAACTTGAAGTGCTGTTTTCGCTACGCTACACTCTCGGCTTCCATTCATTCATTCTCTACGCGAAGTTGGTGCCTGCAATCTTTGTGAACCTTTAATTAGTTCAGCGAGGATGACTTTCTTTACACTCGACTAAGGAGGCGGACTTAGTTAGCCATATGTAAGTCGGCACAGTTGAAAAGATTAGGACAAAATTAGTAAATTATCAAAATGTTTAGGAATAAATTGGCACAATTAAAAGGTTTAATACTGAATTGGATGCCGTACAATAAGTTTAGGACTAAATCGGTATAATTGAAAGGTTTAGGACTGAAGTAGCTTCCGTACAATAGGTTTAAAACTTTTTGGACAATTTTTCCGAGATAAGAAAATTGACCAAACATATCAGTTTCTCTTGCTGGGGCTGCTGATGAAGCCTTGGAGGCAAAGAGGATGCCATTCGCGTTTTCTATTTCTTCTATACATCGTTGACTAGAAACTTCAACAAGACAGAGATAATGGACAATCATTAGTACCACTAAAACGGTCATCATCTATTGGCTACAACTCGCTAAGGCACGCTCGAACAAGCAAGAGAGACATTTCATCACATTCTTGATTCATCAAATTAGAGGCAAAACTACTCTTACAAAAGCAACAATGACCTATTTGTCATAGCCGATATACATTGAATGATCTTACAAAGATTCTTACAAACTAGCTTGCATAGAAACATTGAATGACATTCTTCTTGAGAATCCTTCCAAGATTACTAAAGAATCAACTGTGTTTTGTTCAGAATCGGGAGAATTCTTCACTGTAAGAGACATTGCGCCAATAAAACACATTCAGGAAAAGGGATTCCCTAAGTAGTTTGGTTGCCAGCCCAAGTGGGATTTGTACGTGTCTTTTCAGTGCTAGACAAATTTGATGGTAAAAATTGTCTAAAAAGTCCTAAACCTATTATATGGCGGCCAATTCAGTCATAAACCTTTCAATCATATCAATTTAGTCTTAGATCTTTGACAATTTGTCAATGTAATCCTTTTGACTAATTTTGATAAAAACAATCGATAACATGGACATCAGGCGTCCTACATGGTATGGCCAGTATTGATATGGACAATTTTTGTAATTTTCAGATTTTTTTATATATTTTTTATTTTTTTCTTTTCTATCTATTAAATTTTTTTAAAGTGCTAACAAGCCTGTGAGCAAAAGCCACTAGTGACTGGGCAAGGCCAAGCTAGGCTACATATCGTATTCAATCCTATTAGATGTTTCCATAGCGAGTAGACTCTCAGGGACGCGGGATATATATTATTGGATTATCATAAGATATCACGCGACGATACTCTGACACCACTAAAGAGTAATCAACTAGATAAAAAGAGAGTACTAAATATGAGGAAAATATGAGAATTGGGTGAATGTAATTAATTCGGAAGTGCCGTCACTCACGAGATATACTTTTGGAGGGACCTAAAAGGGTACTTCATAAGCTAGAGACTTTCCCATCATGTGATAAAAATTAAGAGATAGACTCTTGACAAATTCAATGGTGTGAGCCTTCCATGGTATGACTTTTCCAAGTATGCGTTGTCATGGACGACACGGACTAGTGAGTTGCTACCTAGTTTCGTCGTCGTAAACGAAAATATCTTGTAATGGTCGGCTAAGTGCAGCCTGGAAAGAGTCGGACCAAAATTCAGGACAAAAAACCTAGAGAAGCCATGGGAAGAGGAGAGGTGGAGGTGTTGTTTGTGGCCACGCCGGCGATCGGGAACCTTGTCCCCGCAGTCGAATTCGCCCAACGCCTGGCCGACCATGACCCTCGGTTCCAGTCCACCGTCCTCATCGTCACCGATCCCCACCGGCCCCTCATCAGCTCCTACGTCTGCTCACGAACCGCCGCCTCCTCTTCCGGTGCCGGCAACCTCCGCTTCGTCCACCTCCCTCAGGCAGACCCGCCTCATCCAAGCGAGTACCAGTCTGCCTTCGCTTACGTCTCTCTGCACATCGCGAACCACGCGCCTCTCGTCAAACAAGCCATCGTCAACCTCAGGGCAACGGGGACACGAGTCGCCGCTTTGTTCTTGGATATGTTCACTACGCCCATGGCCGACGTGGCTCGCGAGCTGGGCATCCCTCACTACCTCTTCTTTGCATCCCCAGCGAGCTTTCTTGGGTTCACGTTCTATCTGTTAGACCCTGAAGCTAGGAAGGCGATCGAGTCTGAGGACATGAGCACTGAGTTGCCCATTCCGAGTTTCGTCAACACAGTGCCCAAGCGAGTCTTGCCCTCTTTAGTTCTGAAGTGGAAGGACGCGTTAAGCTTGTTTTTAGCCCATGCGGGGAGGTATTGTGGGTTCAAGGGGATTGCGATAAATACTTTCGACGAGCTCGAAGGGCATGCGCTCCAGTCGCTGAGGGCGAGCGCATTGCCGCCTGTTTATTCGGTGGGACCGGTAATAGACCTCGATGGACCGGTCAAGTGGCACCCGCAAAGGGCCGAGCAAGAAGCCATCCTGCAGTGGCTCGATAAGCAGCCACCTTCATCGGTGGTGTTCCTGTGCTTCGGGAGCGTGGGGAGCCTGGGCGCGCCTCAGGTGAGAGAGATGGCGACTGGGCTCGAGCGGTCCGGTTTCCAGTTCTTGTGGTCGTTACGCGAGCCACCGAGGGGTAAGTTGGACCTTCCAGGTGACTATGAGAGTATGGATCAAGCATTACCGGAAGGGTTTCTGGACCGGACGGCCGAGATCGGCTTGGTTTGCGGGTGGGTTCCGCAAGTAACCATCCTGGCCCATATGGCTATTGGTGGGTTCGTCTCGCACTGTGGTTGGAACTCCATATTAGAGAGCCTGTGGTGCGGCGTACCGACGGCCACGTGGCCCATCTACGCGGAGCAGCAGATGAATGCGTTTCAGATGGTGGTGGAGCTGGGATTAGCGGTGGAGATCAGGTTGGATTACAGGGAGGGGAGCGCGTTGGTGTCGGCCAAGGAGTTGGAGAGAGGGCTGAGGTGTTTGATGGAAGGTGGCGGCGAGGTGAGGAGCAAGGTGAAGGAGATGAGGGATAAGAGCCGGATGGCCGTGACGGAACGTGGGTCATCACATGCTTCAATGAGGCGTTTGGCGCAGCAACTGCTGGTTGGGTTGGATTTGGAAGATCAAGAAACGAAGTTACCACTTATCATATGAACCTCTTGCCTGTTACCAACAATTCGACACACGTCTGATTCTCGTTATTGTCATTTTCGCCGGTTCTCAGAACATCACCAGCGTACTTAATGTTTCCAGAAGAGATATAACTAATAAAACAACTAAGGATATGCATTATGTCTACCATACCTCCTGTTACAGAAACATCCCCACTTCAACTGTCCTTCAAATGCTGCGCAAACACTTCCCTATGAAATAAATAAATAAATCGCATTGAATGCTGAATGCAAGGCATATCGTGAACAGGTTCTTGGGGGTTCTGCAACTGCATGTAATTGAGCCAACATCTGCATGTATTACTGTAGAAAAACCTTTGCAGGATATCCATTGACATTGGCAAACTTGAAATGCTCCATCAGCCGTAGGCAACGACAACATCTAGACAAAATAATCACACAAAGAATGGCAAACCTGCATATGTATCAGAGTGCTCTTCAATCAATGATGAAATTTAGAATACGGAAACAAAAGTATAAAATGGATATACTATTATACAGGGGTGACTGACAGAGTTCCCGCGCTGTGAACGAAGTGAATTGGCAATGTAGATTGATGACATATACATAACTGAGAAAGAGAGAAGTATAAACGTGTACCTACGAACGAAACTTAAAGGAAAAACATGAAGATAAGAAGCTGAATAAGGAGACATTTCGAAAACAGAGGCTGATGGTAGTCAGAGATTGGAATGCATTAATGCGAAGATAAAAGCCATTCTCATTTTCTTGTTTTCTTCTTCTCTTTTATAAATTGTTGACTAGCAACTTAAACAACTCGTAAGGACACGCTCGAACAAGCAAGAGAGAAATACCATCACATTCTTGATTTATCAAATTAGAGTCACACTCATCAACGAGCTTAGAATGGCACACTGAATGACATTTTTGCTTGAGAAGCTATCCAGGTTTACTTAAGCCAAACCGGGTTTCATTCCATTGATTTCCTAAGTCGTTTGATTGGTAAACCATAACAGATTTGGACGCGTCTTTTCAACAGCAAGATAACTTTGATTAAAGCACATTTTGCTTTTGGAACTCAGACTATTTAAGCATGGTTCTTTAATCTGCAACTAACTAACAACCATCTTTACAAGAAGTTGTGGCTGAAGCTGGGCTACTTATCATGTTTTATCTATTAGATGTTTCCATGGCGGGTTGCCTCTGATGGACACCTGAAATAAGTAAGACTCACCACAAAGTTGAGCACAATGCACAACACATGAATCTATCCACATATATGCTTTTTCTCAAGGAAATGACGACTTCGATGAATCATATACTCTAAATCATCATATTACAGTGTACCAGTGCGAAGTCAAACTAAGATCGATACATGTAAAGATGCAGATGCACTTGATGTAAGAAATAACTATTTACTAGAAACCATATATTATCGGGTCATCCTAAAATAACACGCAACAAAACTCTTACACGAATCTTTTAACACATAAAACAATGGCCAATTCTTGGTCGATATCAACGAGAGCAGGTTCAGCCGATGAGAACAAAGTTTGATATCAACGAGAGCAAACTTAGCCAATGAGAACAAAGTTTGGTCAAAACAAGGGTTAGCAATGAACAAAAAAATCAGCAGGCATTTAAGAGTCATCGATCGTGCAAGATGTCAATACAACAAAATGGTGAGATTATTGCAGAGGCTATTGATGAGGAGCCTCACCAATCGACAGCTTGAAGGAAATTGATCGACGAAATTGCCGACAGCAAACAATCTATTGATAGACAAAATCATTGACATCAAACTGTCTCACATTTTGGTGAAGTGTTGAGGCAATGTCATTTCTGAACAAAGGATTGCCAACACATCAGCCTAGGAGAAGACAATGGAACGACACGAGCACGTGATTGCTAAATGATTATGCCTACAATCTCAAGATTTGTGACCTCTTGTAAATAAACAGTGATAGAAAATTAGAGATCGTGTCTACAATTTGTTACTTCTTACGAGTAACTGTAGATAGTACTAGGAAGTTATCTATGGATTCAAAATCCGTAACTTCCAGTAAATAAATGCTGATGGTGGGATATAAAAGCCCACATTGTCATCATTTTCTCCCTCGGTCTTCATAGCCAACGTGACGGAGGATCAAATGAGCAGCTTGGAAACAATTCCCTAGAAAAGCGGCGGTTAAAGTGTTAATCTAAATTCCCGAGAAAAGCAATCACAATAGAAAAATTTAAGACTTAGGCTTTTTCAAGTTGTCATTTTCAAAAACTCCCTTTATTTGGTACACTTAATTAGGGTGCGTAGGGTAATATTTATGTTCCTGGAAAAAATTTATGTTCAGAAATAGTTTTTTCTATTTCTATTCTCTTGATTGGTTTCTCAGTAGAATAACACATTTGGTTGCAGCACAAAATATCTATTTCCGAAATAAAAAAAAACATAAGTACATCGTTACATCCCTAAATATTTCTATTCCTAATGTTTTCCATTTAATTATAAAAATATCAGTTGAGAATTAACAATTCATGTTTGAATAAAACTGGACTTTTGTAAGGACTTAACTGATCAAGACATTCTAAGATGGCCTCGAAATATCCAACGTAATAGTTAGTTAAAGATGAATGGCTAGAAACGGTAGCAGAGAGTTCTGCTGATTTATAACTCACAATATGATAAGGTTGACAGTAAATCTTTGGGCATTACAATTAACAGGTGCATAGACCTTTTGAACTTTAGGGTTTAGGGTCTAGGGTGGAGGTATAGGTTATAGGGTTTAAGGAGTGGGGTGTAGGGTGTAGTGTTTAGGATTTAAGGTGTAGAGTCTAGGGTCTAAGGTGTAGAGTGAATGGTTTAGGGTTTAGAATTTTAGGGTTTAGGTTACATTGAACTTGTTTCTTTAAAATGACATTATTTCTCTTTTTGTTCTTGAAAACAGAGAGATAGATTTTTTTTTCACTTCTCGTTTATATTCCAAATCTATTCCTTCACGACTGATCTATTCTAGGGAATAGGGAAATTAATTGACGTACGTAAATGGATTTCTATTCATTCTCTGTTCTGGGAAACAAAAGAAGAAAAAAATAGAGAAATAAAAATGTTACCAAACAGGTCTTAACATGGCACCAAATTCTGTTCATAATTGGGTAGAGATTGAAAATCAATCACATGCTCAGTTCTATACAAAAAATACCCGAAATATCGATAGCCAATTTGACCGGACTCTATCAGTACAATGACAAGACGGCCAATCAATGCGTTGCTCGATGTAAGAATTTTCCTTAAAATTTTCATCAATGTCATCCTTACGTAGGACTTTCATTATTTTGTTGAAACGATATTCACCTACATAATAATAGAGTGACAGGGTATATGGAAATACATGAGCCGGGTGACCATCGTCGGTTCATAAGTGCCGTCACCCACGAGATTTACCTGTAGAGGACTCAGAAAAAGGGTATTCTGTAAGTTAGGGACTTTCCATTATGTGATAAATTTCAAAAATCTCACCCGGAGATTTTCTCCCTACCTGTTCATAGTCGAAGGTAGTGCTGTGGTGGACCACCAACCTTAGAAGAGATATACTGACAACAAAATTTCAATCGTGGAGTCGTAAAAGACGACATGGACTTGCGAGCTGCTCATAGACGCAATTTCTTGGGAAGAGTTCCGCCGGTAATAGGACAGGAAAAGCCAGAAGAAGCCATGGGAAATGGACAGGTGGAGATGGTGTTTGTGGCCACGCCGGGGATGGGCAACCACGTTCCCCGCCGTCGAATTCGCGCAGCTCCTGGCCAGCCACCACCCTCGGTTCCGCTCCACCATCCTCGCCATCACCGGCCCCCACCGGGCCATCGCCAGCTCCTGCGTCCGCTCACGCGCCGCCGCCGCCGCCGCCTCCTCCTGCGCCGCCGGGGGCAACCTCCGCTTCGTCCACCTCCCCCTGTCCGACCCGCCTCATCCGAGCGAGTACCAGTCGCCCTTGGCTTACCTCTGTCTGCACATCGCCAGCCACGCGCGTCTCGTCAAGCAAGCCTTGGTCGACCTCAGGTCAACGGGGGCCCAGGTCGCCGCTCTGTTCTTGGACATGTTCACCACGCCCATGGCCGACGTGGCTCGGGAGCTGGGCATCCCTCACTACCTCTTCTTCCCCTCGCCGGCGAGCTTTCTCGGGTTCATGCTCTATCTGTTGGACCCTGAAGCTAGGAAGGCGGTCGAGTCCGAGGACATGGGCACTGAGTTGGCCGTTCCGAGTTTCGTCAGCTCAGTCCCGAAGCGAGTCTTGCCCTCTTCGGTTCTCAAGTGGCAGGATGCGCTTGCCTGGTCTGTAGCCCATGCGGAAAGGTATGGCGGGACCGAGGGCATTGTCGTGAATACTTTCGAGGAGCTCGAAGGGCATGCGCTGGAGTCGCTCAGGGCGAGCGTGTCGCCGCCGGTCTATTCGGTCGGACCGGTTATAGACCTCGCTGGACCGGTCGAGTGGCACCCGCAGAGGGCCCAGCAAGAAGCCGTCCTGCGGTGGCTCGATAAGCAGCCGCCTTCGTCGGTGGTGCTCCTCTGCTTCGGGAGCATGGAAGCCTGGGTGCGCCTCAGGTGAGAGAGATAGCGAATGGGCTCGAGCGGTCCGGGTTCCGGTTCTTATGGTCGCTACGCGAGCCACCGAGGGGTAAATTGGACCTTCCGACTGACTATGCGAACATCGATCAAGCATTGCCGGAAGGGTTCCTGGACCGGACGGCTGAGACCGGCTTGGTTTGCGGGTGGGTTCCGCAAGTAAACATCCTGGCCCATGAAGCTATAGGTGGGTTCGTGTCGCACTGTGGGTGGAACTCCATATTAGAGAGCTTGTGGTACGGCGTACCGACGGCCACGTGGCCCCTCTATTCGGAGCAGCAGATGAACGCGTTCCAGATGGTGGCGGAGCTGGGATTGGCGGTCGAGATTAGGTTGGATTATAGGGAGGGGAGCGCATTGGTATCCGCCGAGGAGCTGGAGGGAGGGCTGAGGCGTTTGATGGACGGCAGCGGCGAGGTGAGGAGCAAGGTGAAGGAGATGAGGGATAAGAGCCGGACGGCTGTGATGGAACACGGGTCATCACATGCTTCGATGTGGCGTTTGGTTCAGCAACTGATGGTTGGATTGGATTTGGATGATCAAGAAACGAAGTTACCAATCATCGGATGAATCTCTGCCCATTACCGACTATTGAAAACACATGTACGATGCTTGTTATTATTATCATTTTTCGCCGGTTCTGCTGAATATCACCAGCGTACTGATGTTGCCACAAGATCGATGATTAATAGAACTACTCAGGATATGTAATATCAAACCTACCGTTACAGAAACATTGCTCTTCTTGAAATGCTGGGGCAAAACACTTCCCCCATGAGATGAAGAACAAATCGAATCGAATGCCGAATGCAAGGCTTATATTGTCAACCGGGTTTTGGCCGTGGAATTGAGCCGAAAGTCGAAAGTATTACTGAAGAGAAAAGCCTTTGCAGGATATCCATTGACATTCGGCAGTCTACAAATGCTCCAAAATAATCACACGAAGAAAGAAAAAACCTACACATGTATATATCAGAGTGCTCTTCAACAATGAAAAAATTTTTGAATACGGGAACAAAAGTATGATCTGAATACACTATTATACAGCTGCGACTTAATAGAATTCCCACACCGGCACTTCTCTTTTGAATTCCCAGATTCCCAGAGAGAATCTGAAGTGAGAAATCACGAGTATCTAACATACAGTTGGGTGGGGCTACTCAGTCACGAGCAAGCCCGCTGGTCAAAAAATCTCTAGCAGATCGAAATTCCCGGGCCCATGGAGCCGGAGGCGTGCTTCCGCTACTCGTGTATGACATCATAGGCTCGTCATGTTGACACACAAAAAAAACCATGCGTCAGAGTGAAGAGGATCTTGCAAAATCATCTCTTAAGATTGACTGACATATAGTACAGGGACGAGCCCAGCCATTTTCCCATCCCGTCCTGGGCGCTTTTTCTTGACCTGCAGGAAGAGTGGAACGCAAATTTGAATGGATGGGGATAAATCCCGATACTTACAATTAACAGGAAAGACAATAAGTTCTGAAAAGGAGACCAATCATCCCGACTATTTGGTTTAGTAAAAGATCAGATAAATGAAGCATCATATAGCATAGTTATATAGATCATGCTACCATTAGCGACAAAGTCAGATTCCGTAGATTATATATGGGATCCAATAGAAAAGAATGTACCAAAATTTGCAAAAAGACCCAGGGTATACTTACATAAAACCAGCCATCGACTTCATCCTCAATTTCTACCTCCTCTCCTGCTGTCAAATTTAACTGCAAGAAATATCACAAATTAGTCACAAACAAGTCTCTCAACAAGCGGCTATTTGTAACTCATGAGAGCTTCAAGAAAATGTTCTATAAAAAGGGCAGGCTATAGGTAAAAAAAAATCAATTGTCTAATCCAATTTAAGATACCAGAAGACCAAGAAAATGCTAGACAATTTCTCCCATAGAATTTGTTACTACATTCTATCAAAGTAAAGATCCCGAGATTCTCTATCAAAGTAGAAGCGAAAATGTTGTGCAAAATTGGTGATTTGGAAGGTTAAACATTCAGTAATCAATTGTCAGTCATTTTTCTGCTCAGTGAATAACCTCGTCATCTCCCCCAGCAGTGAAGTCATATAAAGCGGTTCCAAATTGTGGATTCCCAGATGTAGTCCTGTCATCGTCCTGGGAACCAAAACTTTGGGAGCCATGCCCAGCCAAAGGATTCTCAAATGATTCATACCGTCGCATAACGGATGATTCGTATGACGGAGGCTCTTCCCTAATCTGGGGGAAAAAGGTCAAAGTCACTTGGTCAGCTGGATTAGAGCGCCAATCAAAAGAACTGGCAAAACAAAAAATGGCAGATAGAAAGAATGTGATTGCAGGATTTTGTGAACTAACCGGAGAGCTTACACCCTCGTATATCGAGGGACCACCAACAGGCGTGCTGCTAAACCTGCTTGTTCCAGACCTCTCCTGTTCATTAACAGTATAGAGGAATTATAGTTTATCATAACAACAACAACCAAGCCTTATCCCATTAGGTATGGTTTCATCAAATAAGTAATAGTCATTACAAAGTTTTCAAGTTAGCTTCACCGCAGCACACAAACACTAGCTCTTTTTTTTTCCCTTTTTTTGCTTCGTGGAAAAAACCTCATATCATTTTTTCACTCTACACACGCACGCACACAAGTATACTTGTTTTCTCATGGAAGGGGAAAAAGAAAAAGATTATTAAGAGATTGAAAGAAAGCAGCTTCAACAAGCGACACATTCTAACAAATAAACATTTAGGGTCACTATAGACAAACTAAATGGCATAACATGCACACCGTTGCCTGTGAAGAACCATAGGATGGTTTGGAACTGAACAATGAAGGATAGTTCATTCCACCAAAGTGGGATGATATTGAAGTTTCAACCGATCCTGTCGACTCTGGGGAAGATGTGCCAGATGACCTTCCATCATCTTCCTGCATATAATTCATGACAGATATGGAAAATTAGCTTAACATATGCATGCAGCCTCCCCCATACACTACTGCTATTGCAATCACTGAACAGTTTAGCATTGCTCACATCAACTTCTGTAGTTTCCAAGAGTGTCTTCGCCCACATATCATCATAACTCACTGAAGGCCGAGAAAAGATGTTCTCCTCCTCAACATCAGGAGCATCAGTTCCAGCACCAGCGAGAAATTCGTTAACCTGAAAAAAGAAAACTGATTCACTATATACAGGGATCTCAGATCACAATGTCTTGACCATATAAGATTCTGCATGACACTTAAGTTGATGTCTGAACAGACCATATAATGGCTAGTTATTGCACAACCTGGGTGAGGGAAAACTTATTGAAGAACACGGAAAGCACAGATGTAATTTAGAAATCCGCAAGATATCCAGCACCATGAATCAATGGTGCATTACAAGGTCAACAAAGCTATTGAATTTTATAGGAAATGAGATTAAGAAAAAAGGGAAATGCAGAAATATCTGACAATGAAAGTGTATATGCAGACAATTTCCTTCTACATGAAAAGGGTAATCCACCATATTATCTTGAAATCACAATTAAAACTCCAGAACATGTATGCAGATATATCTTTCAGTTATATGGAATCAGAGAGGGGAATGATAAGACTCAAGCCAGACCTCTTGCTCGGTAAAAGTAAACACTCCTAATCACGTCCATGATTGACCTGAATAAGTGACTTTAACAAGGCAAAAGAAGGGACAAGGAAAATGACATCGGGAAATGACAAGTTCTAAAGAGTTCCAAAAGGAAAGTAATCCGCTAAAAAAAATTAATAACAACAAAAGTCATTCCAGGCTCACATGCAGATAGTGTATGAGAGATCAGCAGATTAATGACTACAAGTTTTAGCTTTCAGCTTAAGCTGAAATAGAAGCAAGGCTTCCTCGGAAGTAGAGGAACAATTTCAAAAGAAATATAGCAGTTGTTCTCTCTTTGAAGAAAAAAAATAATTTACAGACAGAAACATATATGCCGTCCTAGACAAAACAAACTACATACCCTGCTCATAGCCGGTGCATTTTTACCCCACAAGCCATCATCACCAAGGTTTGTAGCCCAAGCATTTACTAGGTCATCGTCAAGTGTCTCTGGCTCAGCATGAGCTGGTTTGGAATCATATATTAGATCCGATATCCCAGTGGCAACAGCTGGATCACTCAACCCAGTCGAAGCACTTATATTATGCTTCGTGCGGTACACGTCAATAAGTTTTGCACTGTCATAAGATTCAGGGCGGAAAAGTGCAAGGAAGAATGAGTTGTAACAGCAATGTAAACTTCAATAAATTGATTGACAAAAAAAAGAATATAACAATTCTAATTAATCATTACTCATAAATCTCCTGTCAGCAGCAACTTATTATATGAAGCATTTCTCAGTAACTGAGAACTGGAATTTCAGAATAGTAAATTAAATTTAGGTTTTTAAACTCGGAAATTTTGCAACTAATTTGAGCAATTGAAGTAACAAGAGATCGCCGTTTAAATTGATATTGGTGAAGATAATCCTTTGGAGGAGAAACTTCACCAGTCTGATTAGCTCTCAGCTCTGGCTTATGTCACGATAAGTACAAAGTTAATTAAATAAGTTTCCGAGATTAAGCTTGTGTTGAACATCAATTCCAAATCAAAGCAGAAGCACTAAAATGGATAGTGAAGTGCTGAAACTTGATAAAGGTACAAAACATTATCTTGACATACGTCTATTACAAGCTTCACCAATTATCCCACTCCAAGAAGAACATAACAATCAAATCCTATGGCATAAAAACCAAGGCCAGAACAATGAGGTGTTCAAACAAGTAATTTAATCGAAGGGAACTGTCACTGCATAACTAAGTTTTGTGGAAGTTACAGCTGCATTTTCATGAAAAACAAATTGTAATATTCACCTTCATCAGATGATTTCTTTTCGACCATGCAGCATTCTTTGTACTATTTTTTTTGAAATACATAAGACTATGAGATTTAAAAACCTAGGGCCATCAAACTTTCAATCACACGAATGGATTTATATGGTCATGCACTCCCAGGGATTACTTTAAAAAAAACAAGGCCACTGCAATCATTGTTTTATGAAAAGCTATTTTGGAATGAAAATGGTGGAACACAATGTTTCTTGCATAATCTACCTACATTGTTCCACACTTCTTAGCAATAAAATCTGCACAAACAACGACAGAGTACTTGATGCAATTGTACCTTATCGGGCCCAAAGGTAGATACTTTGTTCTCGGAACATAACAGAACAGCGAAACCTGATCTAACAACCTCTCATGTGTTTCATATAGCTTCTTCAATTCTTCATCTGTCCATTCCTTCTTCGCATTATCATGGTGACGTATGTCCCTGAGTATCCAAATAAGAAACATCAGGATTTCTGAAATGAGAAACGTAGACACAAAAGAAGAAACAAATGAAACTTACTTAATCAGCTCATCTTGTGCCATATACATTTCATCAAGAACCTTTAACATTGGACTTATTAAAACTCCGAGACCAGTACCACTGGCACCTTGATCTTCACCATTACTGACATGCATCTCTGAAATTTGAGACTGCATACCACCCTGAGCTAAAGCATGCAAGAATTCATATATCTGTAGTCTAAATGGCTCGCCGGACCTGATTGCCATGGTAGTGAGAGCTTGAGCAGCAATAATGCGAACCTAGAATTTTAATAGGAAACTTAGCTTTATAAAGGAAAGCAGAAATAACACTAAGAGCAAAAACAAACAAATTTTACAGCTACCGAACTCATGGGAATACAGTAGTTGTTTTCCAAATAACTACACATGCAAAGACTTGATACTCAATAGCTAGTGGCGAAGAGACAACCTAATATACCTACTTGCCTGTAAAGTTGGGCAAATGAATTTTCAAATTTTCAGAAATTTCTGGAAAATCCACGCTGTAATATTCTCATCATAAAAATCTCCAACAAATACCTAGTAAGAACAATTCTAGAAAATTGTCTCCTTTTCACACACATGTAACATAGACCAGAACTTGCTTTCACATGAACCCCCTTTAGAATAAAATAGAAGAAGTAAGAATAACCTGAGGCATGATAATAGAATGCTTTCTATGTCTATTAGCAGAATGACAATGAATATCTTAGAAAGTCAGTGCCTAAAGGGTCTGTTCTTATTAAAAAATGTACCTAATAATACAGGAACTAAGAACTTGCATAACATCCCAGCCAAAACATTTTGAAGTTCAAGGAAAACAAAATCTGGAAATCCCCCATTATCTCTGGAAAAGAACAGCATTGTTCTGAAACCATATCTAATGTATCATACGGATAGCATCTTTGAAACTTGGAAAACATGGATTTCAGTGCTCAATTGTAACAAAATTTCCTAACAGAGTAAAGGAGAGTGCCTGTTGTCTTTAGTGATCTAGGATAATTGCAGAAGAGAGAGAGCACCATCTGTTATTGCAAACTTTTGCTTGACATAGAGAGTGTGACAGGACAAATAAAAATTCTGCTGAGTGCAGTCAAGGTGAACATCTTACATTTCATGTTTACAGACAACAATTCACATGTTCTGATGCAGAAGACGAATTATGAGTACTTCTTTAATGACCTTAACTTTCTTTAAAGTTCGAAATTTAAATTAAGTTCTAAGAGTTTGGTTGTGTTATGATGCAGACAGCAGAGTAACCGAGCACATATTAACTCATACCTCCCAGCTGCCACTGAAAGCACACCGCTGCAGTCGAGTTAAGGCACCAGCTAAAGTAGGATTACGAGAACTAGCAGCTGCAACCATTTTATCTGCATCCAACATCATCAAAGCAGTACCAGGAGGAGTTGCAGATTCCCAAGCATATTCAGAAGCAGCATAGTTCGCATTTTCTCCAAGGAACCAAACCTGCCCAGATATATATGCAATTATAAGGAGAAATGCAATAATGTCCAAATGCAGATCCAGCAAAAATTAAACCAGAGTTTCCACAATTATTTAAACAGGAAAACAAAAATCTTACTGCTGCTTGGACAAGCCTCTGTAGTGCAAGAGCTGACTTTGGATCGGACGCAGACACAGTATCGACTGAGGTAAGACCCAACATAGACCCTGGTTGAGGTGGTGGTAAATCAAGAACAACAGTAACTGCTTCCAAAGCTGTGTGCTTCCCATCAGGACCAGCTCCAACAAGACATGTCTGTTAAGAGGGGAAATATACATTAATGTGTTAATGCAGATGATATCATCTAGCGACAGACAAGCAGGTGAAAATAAATCATCAGCACCTAAATACCTATAATTTAGTTTATTTCACAATGTGGATTAAGATGTGAAAACAAGAAATATATAGGACTGGAGGAGCGACACAAGAAAGACACGACCAACAGGTAACAAAACAGAGAGAGAGAGAGAGAGAGAGAGAGAGAGAGAGAGAGAGAGAGAGATAATAAGTAAAAGTTGAGCTCCAACAGCAAAAAGAAAGCAGATATAATAGGTACAATCTTCACCATAGTTGACTGTGCAGATACATATGGTAACAGGTGGCATATATATGAAAACAAGTAGATTGGTAACTTAAAACGAAAAAAGCAAGCATTTGCCCATGTAGATGCACGCCTAAATTTTAGCTGTTGAGAGTTATTTTAGCCATAAGGAGGAAGGAAATAGGGATATGACCAACCGCAAAGGCACAACATAGTATGAGAAAACAACAATAAATCCATTGGTCAGAAAACATACTTTCCACAGTAATTGTAAGACATCAGCGTCTATCTTCCCAGGAACTTTTGTTGCAAATATCCTTGCAATTTCAAGAAGAGTGACAGCCATATCTGGAGTAGCCTGAACAACAAAAGCCCATACATAGATGACCAACATAATCATAGAAAGGACAGGCTACTATAGGGAAATAAAACAAACTGAAATAATTGGAAGCTAGAAGACACAGGAGATATAAGGAAGCAGACACGTTGACTTCAATTGACAACTAGTTCATACAATTCTCACACAGAGAATAATAGATCTTCAGCGACTAGCCTTTTAATTTACCAATAGATACTTTTCGCCAGAAAAAAAAACACTTTTCCCCCCTTAATCAATGAAATCATCAGTTGCTTTCCACAATAAATGGAGCAAAAGACAACAATGGGAAGTAGAAGACACCACCTTCGATGGACCTTGTTTGTTTTAAGGTTGTGGGTTACTGAAGAACCACTTTTCACATTAAACAGTACATTAGAATTTGTACAGTTTTGTATGGAGGTAATAACCCCTAGATAACTTTCTCATGAAATCTTATCACTCCGCTTTCCAGGGGGAAAATCAGCCTACCTAATATAAGGAAACAAAAGTCTGTTTCAAACAAGAACCAATGAAAATGCTTCAAAGGGCTATAAGAAATCTGAATTAGCTGGATCATGAGTATAAGCGCAGCGGTACATCAAGACTTATACCCACTGGTCACAGCCATGCTCTGTCATATAAGCCATTATGACAATTAGGTGAGTCACATACCTTAAAACGAGCATGCAAAGTGAGCAAGATGTCATTCAGAAGTGGTGCAGGCCAAGATGGATCTGAAAGCTCTGATGCAATAATAGATCCTAGTTCTTCAAAAGATTCATATGGACTTTGCATCCAGATCAATGCTTTGATCACCATTGCTCGAATATAAACACACTCGCATGCCACTGTTGTCCTCACCACTTCCATCAATGAAGCCAAGAGACTAGCTATTGTATCCTTGCTACCTGGCCCACTAGATATAGAAGAGGTTCTCCGACTACCTATATCAAATAATGACAATAATATTCAGTGAAATAATCCGAATCATCTGAAAGATAATCCAGAAGTAAGAGAGAAGCCAATATTGCCAACTTAGCAAAAGAATCTCAAGGAACTAGGCCACTGAAAACCACACATGTTCTTTAGCATCCAGATGAACAAAGAGCCCTAAGGGTCATGTAAAAAATAACGATGAGGAACCAAAAAGAACTGTGATATATACTTAACCTCCTGAAAATGGATTTTCACTATCTGGATCAACTGAATCTACACTTTCAGCAAATGTGTTGACCTGAACACTTTCATCAATATGCTGTAAGCCTAGAGCAAATGCAGCAGCTCTACTCTTCCCCATTTCCTGCACCACTCTGGCAGCAGCATGAAGTACTGGCCTAGAGAAGCTACGAAAAGAACTCTCCAACCTGTGAGAAACACAAGGACAAAAAATAGCTGGATGAGTCAAATTTTTGTATCAAAGACAAGATAATGACCACAATTAATTCAATTAGACATCAGATGAACAAAACATAAACTAGCTATACTAAAGATCCCATAAGTCAGAAAATAAAGGAAAACAATGTCTCTCACCTTCTCATTACTAATTTAATAAGGGGTTGCGGGCGCTTAGTCTTTTGAGATTTGTCTTTACTTGGCTTTGGTGGAAGAGCATCTTTTGATTCAGTACTAGAGTCCTTTGATGACACAGACTGTGCTTCCTGTAACTTGAGAATCTCCCTAGTTAAACGATACCAACCTGCAGCCCTTTCCTCAGCCCTGCACAAACAGGAATAGTAAATTTATCCTGGTCAAAAAATAAGGATAAGCATAGGAAGAAACAGGTATAACTTTTGCAAGGTGTAATGTGAGGGCATATGGAGAAACAAGTGTTTGTAAGGATATAAACAAACCTCTCTGTGTTGTCATATTTTCCTAAAATACATAAGATTGCCTCAAAGCATACTCTTTCACTTGGGTCTAGCAGAAGCTGATAGAGCACAGAGTTAAACTGAGATTTTATATCGGGCCGTTCTGCAGTGAAAATATTTCAATGACCAAGTCAATCTTCATTCTGATGGGCATATATACACTATAATATGATTTATCAATAAACTCACCATCCAGTGCTCGAGCCCTGGAAATGCTGTGACATAATCTGGCTAGTGAAACTCTTGCAAGGACATCATGTAAATGCAAGACATCCTGCAAGGCCCCTGATCCACATAAAAGCAAACATCTTAGCAGCATAAAAGTGAAAATGCAGTCCCCTTAATGAGAAAGAACCGTCAGTAGATCAGCATGTAATGTAATAATAGCAAAGACGAGATTGTAACAACAGCTTGTGGATAAGTGCAGATATATCCGCCTCTAGAACCCAACAGCTTTTTCAAAATTATTCATGCAAAATGAAAAGAAACCCATGAAAACTCCCTCCCTTCCTACTAAGGTAAGGAAGAGCAGTATGGGTGAAGAGGATTAAGCACCAACCTACTTTTCTGAAACGAAAAAAATTTCTCTTGCCTCATAGCAAACTTAGAGATTGATTCTCTTTTTCATTTCTTACAGTAAGAAGCTAAATGCATTGGCAAGAGGAAGATTAAACCTCAGACAAATGTTGAATAAAAGGTAAATAATTCAACTTCTCAAGGGGGGAAACATGACTTTCAAGGTGGGAAGAATAACATTAAAGCAGAGTCAGAGCAAGCTACAAATACAGAGAGGGACACTGAGAGAGAG
>CM062246.1:44695076-44924851 GCA_031216285.1 Syzygium syzygioides
GAGAGAGAGAGAGAGAGAGAGAGAGAGAGAGAGAGAGAGAGAGAGAGAGAGAGAGAGAGAGAGAGAGAGAGAGAGGGAGGGAGGGATTGTACCTCCAGGTGCTACAAGCTTTCCTGCAGAAAGATTGTGTAAAACATGTTAGCCAGAAGAATTACCAGTAATATCAATATAACTTCCGATCAGCAAGGACAAATATGAGTTCAAACAAACTAAGCACAAGAATCGTATGAGTATTCTCAACTCACCTAATGCCATTGCAACTCCATAAGGATCTCTTGTAGCCAGCTCACAGATGATTTCCAAAGAATGCCTCACAGCAACAGGATCAGCAAAGGAAACACTGCAACAAAAAATGAAGAATAGGTTTATGTACATCGTAAAGAAGTATTCAATCTAGTAAACTAACGTAGCTTCACTGTTCTGAACATCAAATCCCAAGAAACATTACTATCCTAATTGACTAAACACATTCCAATAGCAAACTAATGGAGGAAAACCTAACTAGTGCAGGTACACTTCCTTAACAGAATAAAAGCAGCAATAAAACTATCTTAGTATGAAGATCACATGTACACCATCCAAAAAACAGAACCAAGATAAACATGAACAGAAAAGAGAGTATGTATTTACAGTAAAGATACAGAAGGGACTAGAATAAGCTAAGCACAATTAATACAGTACACTAGTTGATGTTGAAGACCCTCTCACTAATTTACTGCAATTGCACAAGAATAAATCCAAAATTTGCTTTAATTTCCAGCATCAGCTTCAAGAGCACCCTGCCCAGAAAGATGGCCATTCTTTACATGACATAAGAGCATGATTTGAACATGCAAATTCACGTAGAAAATAGAAAAAGGACAGTACAATTAGAAACTGACAGAATTGACTTGTTTTTCACCAATTATTAATTAAAAAAAACTTGTGCTGATGTTAATATATATTGGAACTAACATGAAATGACATGAATAACCCACATGAATTTGATGACACGATACAACACAAATTATCATCAGCCCTACCAATTTTTCCGTCTTTATTCACAAAAGAATTCCCTCTTTTTTGTCTTGAAAGACTTCATTTTTACTCCAAATAGATTTCTGAGAAATATAACAATAATTTAGCTGTCACTCTAGAAAAACCAAAACTCGTACATCCTAAAAAAAACGTTTTGAGTCTCCAATTAGTCGTTCCGAAAACATCAAGAAATAGGTTAAACTGAATAGTACAGTTCTTCACTGTCATTCCAATGGATTCTGCCACATAACAGTATAGATTTACAAACGCCTGATAATAAAAATTGTCAAATATACATTCTACAGTAGAGATTTGTCACAAAAATATCTGGACACCCAGATAAACAAAATCTTACCCCTGAACCGAGCGATGAAGAAATGCTGGATTCCCAGGATCAAGGGGGAGTCTTCTCAAAGCACTCATAGCAGCATATTGCAGATTACTCCGGATGATAGACTAATAGTTCATACATTAGAAAATCAAGAGATCAGCAACATAACTTGCCAAAAGTATAAAACCAAGGTTCAATGAGCATTTACAGAGACATTAAAATTGGCATGGGAAAAGAACAGAATAAGAAAATGGTTATGAAAGATGATCACTATCGGCGAGACACGGCACACAAAAGTAACAAAGAAAGTCATGAATGATCTACTGAAGCTGTTATTTTACCTCCTTATCGCCACCTTTTGTCCCAAATACACCTTTCTTACGTTTTTGGTTAGCATCCGCAACCTGAAATCATATGCATGTGGAAAAAAATAAAAACCTGATCACTTAAGTCAGCTAGGAACCAAAGCATAAAGCAGTCCAAAACCATTCCAACACGTCTAGAAAGTACCAATTCAGAATGCATGAGACAATTATTAGTCAGAGTTGAAAACCCCGAAGTTCAACCTTTAAACCGCATCTAACTAAAATAAACACTGTTCTTGCAATATACACAGATGCTGCTGCTGCTTATGATCCACATCGACGTCTAATACTAAGAAAGAAAAAAGTACTCGTTTTTTCTTTGAGTTAAGTGGGAAAAGAGTATTTACTTAAGAGCTTCTAACTCCAACTCCATCCAAGCTCTCAAAAACATTGTGAATTCCTCCCTAAAGTATGAAAGAAGGAAGCTCAAACAATAGCATCACAAATTAACTATTCAAGGCATTTTTCCAGCTAATCTGTTCATACAGATGCCGTAGCCTTACATATCAATGGTGTCTAGAATTCCTCCTCTCCCTTATCTTTATAAGCTCCAGAACATATTCTTCTCCCTATTCCCCGGGCCAGAGATGTCACCTAGCAATCCAAACCAAGAGGAATGTGTCATCTGGTAATAACCAGCAGCACCTAGACCTAGACTTTCTTTTCTTCCTAATTAAAATATCAAACCTAGTAGCAATCTACCTATATTTACACTACCTAAATCAAGCGAACTTCAGCGACAAGCTAATTTAAGTCCACTTACTCACAACATGTGTCAAACAGGTAAAACATCCCCCAAATTCATAGACTTCAAATTGTTTTTGCCTGCAAGTTAGCATACTATCAACCCCGTCACACAAAACTCTTTATCCTCCCACAAAAAAAAGTGCAGTATTAGAAAAGAGAGTAAACACTGAATCTAATAACTTCTTTATTCTCTAAATGATTGTTCTGATGTATAACGATGGTGCAGCTCGTCAGGGAAAAGGGTAAGATGTCACAAGTACAACCTTTTTAAAACAGAAATGCCACAACTTACAAAGGGCATACAAGAAAAATGCTTAGATTTGATAACCATAGTGATTATCTAAATATGTTCAATCAACTTGAAAAGATAGAAACATAAGAAAGGATTCAAAAATTCATTCAGAACCAGGCATAAGTTTTTAAAGGGGCAGCAAGTTAGCCAAAAGTGAACCATGTCAAGCAATCAAAAGGTTAATGGAGGTAGACAAACCTTACCATGGAAACACAATCTACATAACATAAAACTTTCTGAGGAAAGCATAATTTTTTGAATGCAAAATTATATATTGACATCTGACAAACCTTATCGAGAATATCAAACACAATTTCGTACAGGTGGGACAAAATCTCTGTGTTGCTTGAAGGAGCATATGTAAGGGCCTTCAAAGCTTGCAGCCTCCGTGCATGGACTTCGAAAGATATGGCAAAAAGTCAAACATTATCTCAACCGTCAGAATTCAAATCATATATACACTCTGACAAGTGAAGCAAGCAACACGGCAAATAATATGGTTTTGGGAAAGCCATTCCTCATGTGACCGAAAATATATATTCCAGGTTCCCAAACAATCATTTTCCCGCATTTTATAATTAGCTACCCTCTGACATAAATTGTCAATGGATCAGACAGCAATCTGCATTAGATAAGAACTTTTTATATATATTTATTACAAGCTACACAAAGACCATCCATAATAGAGTTAGTTCACAACAATCCAAAGTATATGTTCAAATGCTATAGGCAAATTGTGAGGGACCATCAATGCATTAGTAAACTAGAAGAAAAATAGGCTTTCCCTCTTGAATGAGCATTGTTAGAAAATAGGCTTTATTCATGTCGAAGCCAAGTTTTGCCCCTATTGATTCCACACATGTCGCTCTCAGTCCAGTTTGCATGTGAGAGGGGGTGTTACAATATCCCACATCGATTGTCTACACGGTTTCAATCTCCTTCCACCTATTAAGTTAGCCTATTGGGTAGGATATTCTAACATGCACTATTTGGGGTAAATGGTTATCACAACCAACAATAGTTTCAATTTCACGGGCTTTCTAAAGATGATCTTGAGAAAGAAGAATGTCATACTAGAAGCAGAAGAAGTACGTTTTGCAAGTAGAGACGGCAGGATGACTGAAAAAGATTACTCTAGATTAGAGCCTAAAAGAACGGGGAAAGAAAAGGAAACCATGCAGAATTACAGATGAAGGTAAAAAGTTATTTACATTCCACATCTACAATAGTGGCCTCTGTGGTGAGCAGTTTTACCACTCGCGGTACAACGTCAGCTCGAGTCACTCCTCCAACAGTATCCATGTCAGCAAGGGCATCCCAATTAGGAGTTGGAATCCCACCTCCAGGATTTGAACCTTGAGTACCAGTGTCAGATAAAATCCTAGCCAAGTAATAGTATACATAACGAAGGACACTCCTATCTTCACATTGCTGACTGAGCTGCCAGTAGTAATAGAGACATTAATTGGCAAGAGCAACTCATGTAATGATGATACACAAGTAACAGTTCTACGCAAAACTTAACCAACATAATAACCCATCTATAGATTTAACGCAAGCTAAAAGAATACCGCTTCAGACAAGTCAATAATGTTTCAACTGCAATAAACTTAACCTTTGCAAAGCACAAAATCTGAAATCGTTGTGCTAAAATAACTAGGCAAATATATCATAGCAAACCAAACAGACAGCAGTAAAAACCAACTAGAATTTTTTTTTAAGTAAAATGAAGAAGCAGAGCACACCCCCCTCCCCCAAGCCAAAAAGAATAACAAAAAAAACTACAAAATTCAAGCAGAAACATACCATGAGAAGAGATGGAGCCAAAGACGGATCAACTGAATTGTACACAGCCAGTTTGGGAAACACATGATGCACTAGCTGCTTTTGAGAGCTTTTCTGTCAACACAAGACAAACGACACAACTCAGGAAATTTCAAACAAAGCAACAAGAAATGAAAAATCAAAATATAGACTTAGGGAAGCCTTACCTGATCAGATGTTGCAGCTAGTTCATGAATACTCCTAGCAAGTTGAGAATAGGAGACGGGCTGTAAATATTTTGAGCAAAGAAAAGGAAATCAATTCCTAACATCAAAGCACATATTTCTACGTAAACAAGACTTTAACCTCACTCACGAATGCTTAGGCCAGTAAAGATGCATGTTACTTGCTATATCAATAGCCATCAAACTAAAAAATGACAAAACACCAAGGAATACTATAATCAATAGTGTGGGTTGCAAGTTTTGGCCAGGAGATGCAAAGAGAAATCATTATAGACTTCTAGCATAAACAAGGCAAATAACACGATGTGGTGGCAAGAGAAGATCGACCATTCTGCAGTGAATGACAAGAGAGTGAAGGAATTTCTCATTTTTAAGAGGAATGAAAAACCATTTTCCTTATAAAGACAACAATTTGCAACTTCAATTTTTAAGAGAGAACAGGGGGCAAAACTTTTCTCAAGATGAAACAAAACAGTGGCAATATATTTTTACTGCATATATAGGCAATTGTCGAAGGAGGAAAGAAATCAAGGAGCACCCCTACCGTTCAAAGACATAAAATTATGGACCTACAAGTGCCCAGCCAAACACATTTATTGCCAATATAACCCTCTTTTCTATAGATCGTCGAAATTGAGTCCATGTACCATGGGATTCCACATGAGCAAAAGCCACTATGCTAGCAAATAATTTTATACAGAAGCAAACACAACCAGCCAGTCTCTCATCTTGAGTTTCCACCTAGTGTGAGACACCACCAAGAAATATGTTGCCCTCAAATCAAGGCTCAACTCCATCCTACCATTTATCTGCACTGACTTCATTCTCTTTCATAGGACATACTACATATATGTAGCAGAAGTTTTCCCCAAAAACTGGAAGTTGTCATGAAATACATCCATAATGTTAGCATATTTCCTGGCATTGCATCTCGGATGTAAGCCAGACCTTGTGGACGAATTACAGCATGTGCAAAATAATACATAACTGAAAAGAAGAACAAGATAAAAAAAAAAAATAGACAGAATAACATGTCCACAAAACATGTCCACGATGATCATCAAGCAATTCCTTAGCAATATTAAAAGAATTTAGGGTCTTGTCAATCTGAAACCTTCCTAAGAAAAGAAAAGGGCACATCTAACACTATACTATGATACAATATGACATGGAAGGCTTCTTTACTCACATACTTTATACAAGATCACTATTCAAAAAGGCTAAACTCTAATAGGCCTTGTGAATCTTATGCACAGATCATGCAACAACATCTGGTGCCACATGACGAGTTTCCCAATGCTCTATACTTTCTACCATAACTTCACCATTGATTGCATCATATGCAATACATATGAATATATAAAGGAAGAGCATCTATGATATGTCTACCAAACTACTACAATCACCAACTACTCTCATCCAAAAATGCACAGCCTGGTCTTTTAATACATCAAACACTAATATGGATCATCTGGTTTGTTCGATGCAAACAATATATTGCTAAGAGACACAAGTCCCTAGTCACACCTTAACAAACATTCCACGTCACCTCCTCTATTGAACATTCACTCTTTATTACTACATGAAGCCTTCCATCTCCCCAAATTTGGAAATCAGCAGCAACCTGAGTCAACATGCGAGCAAGCGCATTACACTTGTAGGATCCCCAGAAGAACAACCTTCTCCATTTTGATAACGCATGAATTTCACTTTCCATGCCACATCTTACATGGTTTCAAATCAACAGTCTCCTCTATCGCTCATTCACTCTTTATTAGTAAATGTAGCCTTTCATCTCTCTAAATTTGGAAATCAGCAGCATCATGAGTCAATACGCGAACAAGTGCATTACACTTGTAGGATCCCCAAACGAATAAAACTTCTCCATGTTGATAACAGATGAATATCACTTTCCTCTAATTTTGCATGGAATCAAATCAACGAGTTCTTTCCTCTAAATTCGATCCAGGGGAATTCGAACCGCCTGCCATTGAACTTTCACAGGAAGAAACTCATACAGCTTTGCGGAAGAGTGATGTCAGACCTAATTCAAGTTCTAACGAGAAAGGGTAACTTCTATAACAGCATTTATCAGCTGACGATATCGACCAAAATCAGACTGTTGAGACAGAAACCCCCGTTCGCTCCCTTTATCGTCAACAAGCACTCAACTGATGCACTCAAAAACAGGAAGAGGAAGCGAAAGAAAAGGGCAATGTAAAGTCCACTAAAGGTAAAGCTCAGCTACAAGTCAATTAAGAAGTAAAATCGATCAGAGCCGAACCAATTACAAGTTCCACGCGGGATCAGTCACGAGTGGAGGAGCAGGATGGAGTGGCTAACCTTTTTCTTTTGCCTCTGGGGCATGATGTTGGTGCGGACGGGGTTGAGCGCGGCTTTCGCAGCGGAAATGGTGTCGTTCTGGATCTGCATGAGAGTGGCCTTCCTGGACTTCCTCTCGGAGGCAGGAACCACCGGCCTCCCGAGCGCCGTCGGCTGAGCCGCCGGAGCCGACGAAGCAGACGACGACGTCGTCGACGACGCGGTCGACGGATCCGCGGTGATGAGATCCATGAGCGTAGTCCCCGAGTCCTAGAAACACAGCAAGAGGGAGAGAGGAAGGAGGAAATCAAGATCGAAATTCAGATGCTCGCGTGAGTCATGGATCTACGACCCGCTCGGCGGCGGATCTAAGGAGGAATTACCGCCATTCTCCGGGGAGGCGGGGCGGCGTGATCGGGGGAGGCGAGGGACGGATTCCTGCTGAGCGGCTCGCTGCTCGGCTCGCCGAAGCGCGGGGGGCGGCGGAGGACGGGGGACGTTCCGCCGCGCGCGGTGGCGGAGGGATGGAGGAGCGATGGAACGGGAGGTGCGGATTCGGGTTTCCGCCGGGAAAGCCGAGGAGGAGGAGGAGGAGGAGGAGGAGGCGCGACGGAGGGGAGATGCCGAGGGAGATCGCGCTGCCGCCGCGGAGGAGGAGGAGTCGTTTCCGCGTCGGGCGTCGCGGCTTCAAAATTCGTTTTCGCGGCTGGGCTTGGGCTTGAGAGGTTTGGGCCTTTTCCCCCGCTATCCTTTGAGGGCGCTGAAGGTTGGACCGTTGACCTCGCCGCAAAGTGGATGTGTGCTCACATTTGCACGCTTTTTAGCGTGCCTGCTAAACGTGCGGGTCAGATTGGATCGAAAATGATCCGATCCAAAATTGACATATTTTTATGCGATATAAATTTAGTGATTGATACCTAATTCGATTTGTACCCATCGCATATTCGACCCGATCCATATTTTTGAGGGGTAATATCACGAAATCCTAAACTGGTACACTTATGTTAATGTTATCATAAACTAATTTTTTAGCTACAAAATACTCCAAACTACTACACTTGTGATAATTTTACCCCATGCTAGTTTCCGTTAAATTTTATGGTCAAATTGCTGAGCTGGATGGCCCGTGACAATTGACGGGTGTATGAGTTTGTGGTTTGACCCTCCGTTTGTCACATGCGTATCAGTTTGTGATTTTTCGTGGTATTAATCTAATTTAACAAAAACTAACTGAAAGTGAATTTGTCACAAACGTACAAGTTTAGGATTTTTGGTAGTCAAAAAATTAGTTTTGGGTAAATTTGTCACAAGTTTATTAGTTTAGGGTTATTCGTGGTATTAATCCTATGGTTAAAATACTTCCTATTTTTAACCTAATCTAAGAAAATTCATGCACAAACTGAGGTGAAAGAGTAGAGTGAACGATCGAAGATCGAGAGAAAATTATAGAGATGAGTTGGATCCAAATAAGTTGTGAACTCATTTAACACGTATATTATTTTTGGCTTTGCTATTTTAAGCCTATTTATGACTTATTATAACTAACTCATATGACAATTCAGTTCATCAAATAAGGGTTAAGAAACGAGTTTATGAATCATTTTGACATGTCTAACTTTTACCAAAAAATGCACGAGTTCTTTTCCTTGTTTGTTTAGAATCTTGTACCATATGCATATTGAGAATGTGATGGGAAGAGCTCACAGGCCATAGGAAATGCCAGAACGGCGATTGAGATTGTGTCGAAAGGTCTATTAGGATGGTCTGTCTGAGCATTTAAGCATAAAGGAGGTCGCTTCCAAACTTCTGCAGACCTCGATGTGATGCAGAAAACATACGAGATCGATGTCCTCCATGGGCTGCGGGCCTGTGGTGTGGCTGGAATGGCGTCCGACTCCAGTATGCTCAACATTACAGCAACAATTCAACGGCGGCGATATGCTTTTGCTCACAAAAGGGAAGCCATCACTGGCCAAACAGCTTGTGCAGTCCTAAGTGCATTGGAATTCGCGACGGACGTTCGTCGGAATAGATGACATGACTTGTTGAGTCTAATTAGAGACATGATGCTGCACTGTTGCCAGGGGCAGCTCCTTGCCGAAAATTGAAAACAAGATTAGGAAAAGATATGAAAGAGATGGAAAAACATCATATAATAGCCACAGGTATGAACTGTAACCAGATCTTTTATTTAGCATATAGACGGAACAGTTCATTAATGTGCAGCAGTAAGATACCATCGGTCGCTCTGAATACCCAAGTCCGTTCTCATATCCAATGCATTATGCATTAGTAATACATGCCCCGTGGTTACAAAGCTTTGAACTTTAAGCAGCTGCGTCAGCAGCTGATGATACCATCTTAATGACGTTGACAGGATCTCCAACTTTGATGACCTTGCCGTTCCCATCCTTGTGGAAGTCCTTTAGAACCATGTTCTGCCCCATGAAAACCTGCAAAGGCAGGCGAAATAAGGTGATCTGTATCTTCTGCAAAAGCCTTCAACAAAGGAATTTGAAAGTTCATAGGCCATTACCTTTCCCTGCTGCTTTCCAGTTGGGCGCAGCACTTTATCCGAGCGGAACTTCTTTAGAGTTTCGTTAATCTCTGGCTTAGCTACAGCAGTGTCTTGATCAATTGTCGGTACCTGAATGCAAGTTTGTAGAATCATCAAGACATGACACGGCAAGTGATGCAGGTCTTTTTGTCGGTGTATGCAGCTAGCAAACATGAGACAACAACCTCTTATTTTCAAGTGGCTTTAGATGCAGACATTGCTGCAGAACATGACATCTAAGCAATCGGTAGCAGGTAAAGCGAGTGGACAATTTGGGAGCTAGGCATTGGAACAAAAACATTTAGCCATGCAATTTGGAAGAGTATTTTGGGAAAAAGAAGAAAAACTGACATGATCAAGACTGCGAAAGATAGATGACTTGTTTGTGATGGTTTTAGAGATAAGACTTCCAGAGAGTCCGAGAGCGTCCCTTGTTTTGCTTCATCACTTATATTGTCACCCTCTATACTAAGAGCCTAAATACAATCTGCAGTTCCTTGTACATTGTTTGGAAATATATCCGCACTTGCAGAGTTTGTCGACTTTTGGAGTTTCGGAGTTGTGGTTTCTTGTGATGAGCAGATATTGAAGGGTGATCCGGCTAGCAGGGTTAGCAGTTAGTAAAAGCCTCTTGGTGTTGTATCATGCATGTAAAACATCATTTTCATCGCACTTCAGCAAAGATAATAGGTCGTGCAGAGATCTACCAAGATCTAGCTCAGCCATTAACAATAACTAACGAATAAAGAGACCGGTCGAGGAAATAGGATAGCCTTGTACCTTACAGCGGGAGCACAGCTTGACACCCTGGAAAGTGAACTTGTTAATCTTGATCTCTGTCCATAGGTCCTCGGAGAATGGTTCGCAGCCATCAACGAAAATGCTGTCGCATACAACATAAAAGTCAGCAAGATGCTTGTCTGCTACATTCAACCAATTACCTAGAGACTTGGGACACTTCAATATTTTTACATTGTCTTGATAAGTGGCCTACAGTAAGTAGTAACAAAGTACTTTCCAAAAATTACTTTGGTCTGAAACGATTAACTGGTACCGGCTCCTTGAGAAGAGTATTGAGCACATCCAATGATCCCTGCAAATGATAGCCGGTAAGATCTATGTAAAGAATTCATCCAAGATCAAGTTCATCTTAAAATCATCATTCGCCAAGACTGACCTGAGATAACAGCAAGAATGGATATCCATCAGCGAACATGATATTTTGTCCATTAGCATATTGAGGATCCACTGGCCGAGATTCTGATGCTGTATAAACAGCAAAATTAAACACAAATCACTTTCAATTTAGTACACGACATAGATCCAGCTGTCAACAGGAGGAAATTTTCAGCAAGCTTGTTCTAATAAAATCATGTCGAGGAGTTCCGTTTTCTGAAATTACTCTAACCACCCCACCAGAATTGAAACGAACTAGTCGACTAGGTTTTCCAAGATAGTTCGAAAACCAGTTTGCTGCTTCATGTCCTTCATCCCATGCAGAGCCGGACCATTCCCATACCGAGATGCCATCACTAACCTCATGAGGCTTGCTCAAAGAAATCTTCAGCTCATTCATATCAGGAGCCTTCAGTACTGAACATAAAAGATGAGCGACAAATCACGAATCATTAGCATATGAACTGATGGGACGAATTGATCTCTCCCAATCCCAAGTTCAAAAAGCGGAAATCGAATAATATCCACAAACAAATATTAAGAACAGTCAGTAATTTTGTTACCTAGAAAAGAATTGGCAGTCGGTAGCCAACCCTCTGAAAATGCCTCATCCGGAAGCTTGACAGTTACCAGGGCAAGCTTGGGTTCATTTCTTTGAGTGTATGCCCTGCCTTTACTGTTCACGACTAACCATTGCCGGTCCCATCGAAAGCCTGCATATGCAGCATCCCATCGATATTAAAGAAAAAAGAGTACTTCATGCTGGTTTGCTCCAAAATTTATGTTTCATATTCCGATTATTTTACTTAATTAAGTAAAGCAATATTATCAAGGGGAGCAGCCTATATTGACACTATTTTTGTTTTGACTTGGAATAAAGAACCCCAAGCCCAGGTAAAGAAGATAACAGAGAAGGATCTTTTAGAACTAAACCCAATTGATGGGAGAATCTTGTTGGCAAAGAGCTGTGTCTCGTGATCAACCAAAAGTCAGGGACTCCACAGGAAAACTAGAGTTCCCTTCTAGGCAACATGAACCAAAACTGTGAGAAGATTCTAATAATCATCTACGGTCTGAGTAGAACCCGCGGACTTCGGCAGATTTAGAAATCTCATCTCGTGCAAACCATCCACGAATACAATCAAGAAAGATGAAGGTGTTGAAAGATTGAACTTCTCCACCCAGAAGCGGACAGAGACACCGCACAAGTGAGACAGCAGACAAAGTTCAAACCGAGCAGAAAGATTCAAGAGAGAGGGAAATCCACGTGGGCGACAAGAAGAGAGGGAAAGAGAAGAAAACGAACCGGTGGGGGCGAGGGGTGCATGAGGAACCGAAATGCCACGGCAGGACTTTATTGGGTACACGAAGATTGATGTGACTCTGGCTTTGGTCTTCTCCATCTCTCTCTCTCTGTCTCTCGGTAGGAGCGGAGATGCCCGTCACTCCCAAGTTAAATACACAGCTTGGGGAGTCGTAATTCATAGTCCCCACCAATCAGAATTTGATGGAATCACGTTTTTTTCAATTTTCTTTTAGGCATTTCGTTCTCCGTGTGGATATCCTGGTCCATTCCTTTATAGATAGACATGCCGTTTCTGAATTCCATTCCTGGAAGTTACAATCCCAGAAGACCCCACTAATTGTTTTTTGCTTCTATTTTATGTTTTGTCTCGTGTTAAAGTCTGACCAGCACCCTAGCAATGGCCTATAGATCATGGGACTCTTTATCTGCTAGATTTTCAGTGAATTGGGAACCAAAGACAACCTTGCCAGAAACCAAAAATGAGGAGACCGAAAACAGACTCCTAAAGACAGCGCGTGAAACTCGAAAATGGCAATGGCATGTCGATTAGCGGGGCCAAAGGACTCAACTCTCGAGACAGAACGAACGAGCACCATTGTTCGCTCCTATACCAAAACAAGGGAAATGCTTAAATTTGAATGCGAATCTTATTAGGAGCACACTTATCGCGTGGACCATGCACAGGCGATCCAAAAATGGAACGCAGAATGGTCCTCCCTTCTCACTTTTACTATAGTGGATCCTCCAGGATGACAATGGATAAGCTGGAATCTGGAGAAAGGAAGTTCTCCCTTCCTACTGACTACTGAGCTGTATGGAAAAGAAGAAAGAGATGACGAAGCTTTACATGATATGCCGCTTCTTTTTAATCCTAAATGAGAGCATCCTATAGATATTTCAGTGGGGCAGCCGGTAATTCATGAGGTATTTCGGCAAATGAAAAGTACCCGCAATTCAGCTCCACAACAAACTGCTCATATGATACCACAACTTCGAATCAGAATTCACCCACATAAGCTGAGGGAGAGGGATCTCAAGTGAAGTAGTAAATGATTCATCCATTCATTGACGTACCAAGTTTTGGTACCAGATATGCTATACACTATCAGGGGTGTTAGAACCGAACCGAAAAACCAAACCAAGATACGAACCGAACCGAACCGAAAATTTCATGTATTTCGGTTTGGTTTCGGTTTCGGTTCGGATCATCAAAATTAACCATTTTTTTTTTCGGTTCGGTTTATTTTAGTTCGGTTCGAATAAGTTCGGATCGAACCGAACTGAAATAAACACTCTTCCTCTTGCCGAACTTCACACTCTTCCTCATTCCCCATCGACTCTTCCTCTCGCCGCCCTCCACACTCTTCCTCTTGCTGTTGTCCCTGCCCTTCTTCTTCCTCCCCATCGACTCGCCGCCCCCGCCCCCGCCGCGCCCCGTTGCCGGTGACAACACCCATCTCTCTCGAACCCTAAATGTGAAAAACCCCCCAAATCATCAAACCCCACAAGGAGACCCAGGAACCCCACCGCCCCCACTCCAATTTGGAACCGCGAGGATCACAACCGCCGGCCCTCGAGAGCGTCGAGCTTGTCGCCGCTCGCGCCCTCGAGAGCGTCGAGCTTGTCGCCGCTCGCGCGTCTTCCGCTACGGGCGCTCTGCTGGCGACAGCCGGGGGTGGAGTTGCGAGAGGTAAAGTGGAATGCTCGTCTAAAGAGGCTCTACGAGGTAGTTTGCCTATTGAAGTACAGTCACGAGGGACCTGGTTTACCTGCAGATCGTCGAGTAGGGTCGGCATGCGATCAAGGTCGAGTAGGGTCGGCATGCGATCAAGGCCAGTGGTGTTCTGTTCCATGATCAAGGTTAGTGATGACAGGTTAGACAATTTTGATTGTTACTGAAGATGTTATTTAAATTCGGAGGAGTTAATTAGTCTGTTGAACTGCGGCGCCACGCTTGGAAACCTTCTTCTTCCTTCAGCCTTGCACCATGTGCGGTCAAATGGATAATGCACAGTGACTGTTTGATGATATGCCTCAGAGGAATACCAAGCTGGTCATGCAGCGGCAGGCACTGCTGTAGCAAATCTAAAAAATTATCATAAAATTATCATAAATACATATTATTATCAAAAAATTATCATAAAAAAATTATCATGAAATTTTTTTCATATAAACAGAAAACCGAGCCATGAATAAAAAAGCAAAAAAAAAACAAAAAAGAAGAAGAAACCGAAAATCAAACCGAACCAAACCGAACCAAATCGGCTTATCGGTGCGTTTCCAATTCGGTTCGGTTCCTATTTGGTTCGGTTCAAGGAGGAACCCTTAACGGTTCGATTCGGTTAGGTTTTTCAAGAAAACCGAACTAAAACGAACCGTTTACACCCCTATACACTACCTTCTTCCTCCAATGCACTGCTCTGTATAGCTATTGTACATCAGTCTATTGCATTGGGGCTTTCAATACCATCACCATCGAGATGGAGCTAAGAACTCAACACAATAATATATGAGACAGCCTCTGAATACTACTTCCGAATTCCAGTTCCTACGTAGGCCTCGTGAAATTGGGCACGAAAGCAGATAATTCCCAAGGGCAAGATTCATTTTTCGATTTTAAAGTTACTGATGAGTTTACGACCTCACATGTTAACAATACATCCATCCAAAAGAAAGACAAGTTCGATAAGAACTTTGGGGATCCACTCACTTTTCTTTTGCCTAAAGTAGTACAAGCTAAAACATGAATATACGACAGTGGGGCTGATGAGTTTCCTGGATTGGGTTCCTTGCTTGCCTTCCCTAGACATCCAGATATTCAGCAAGAGGAGAATCCCTGGCCTCGCCAGAACAGCAGTAACTCAAAAGCATGGTCATCTACTCAATCATCCTCTCTTTCTGGTGGTAGACCACATGGCAAGAGCATTTTCTACATAAGAAAAGATACCAGAGGATCAAAAGTTCAACACCAAGTTAGATGGAACAAACTGAAGCAACATGGTTCAGACATTGAGGGAAATCATATTGGTAAAATATCACCATAATAGAATTATGAGTATCAAATAGACTTCAGAACAGAGTGTGCCAATATTTGTTGAGAAAGACTATTGACCTCCAGTGCAAAACATCTAATTTGTCCTTTCAAATCCATGAAGTATGATGCATGCTTGAACGGAAAGCCCGTGCAGCACATCTATAAAATTAAATGATGAAACTATCCTACGAGGCTATTTTTACTTCCATTTTCAACCAATCCAGCGAGAGGAACAGAAAGAAAGCATAATCAAGCTCATTGTTAAACTCCACCAACAAAAGAAAGCTTGAGCAGCATTTGTTAAAACAAAATGGATATTGTACCTAACTTGTGGATCACCTGAAAAGGGTTAAAACTGAATTACGATACTATCATGCTGTTGGTGGGTATAACTCACAACTGACACTGCAATATCCACTCAGATATTGATGGGACCTATTTTCAAGGGTCAGATCAACCAAAAATAAACTAGAAATTAAGTACGTTTCTCAAACCTAACTCCAATGGCACTCGTCCTCATGTTCTTTATCATTCACAACAAGTGACAGAAACGAAGCTTAAAAATTATAACCCAATGAATGGCAAGAAGATATATCGAATCAACTAAGTAAAACAAGATGCACCCACATGCCTATGAAATCGGCTCAGATCCACATATCTCCTTAGTCTTAGACAAATAATACGATATGGTCCCAATGGATCACGACCCATTAAAAATCGGAACTGGCTATAAATACGTAAGCAACAAATCGTGCTGAACACCAAACATACACTACATGGCATCTATCAAACCACCATTGGTCTCCACATCACACAGCAGAGGATGCCCAGCCTTAACTTACACTACTATCAACACCGATTTGTCAGGATTGGACTTGAGGAACAAAGACAAGTTGAGAAAAGATTTGGATCGCACTGATCAAGCACGACCCTGCGACGGCAAAGATGACGCCTTTCACAACTAAAATGGACCCAGGAACCAAACCTCAGCCACCCTCCACATCCCTTAAAGAATCATGTTCCCTCCATACCGCAAAGGCTAAATAATCCTACCACTCATTGGGACTCACTTGGGTGATAAGAAACGGAATCACAACAGGTCAATCGTGCACCGACAAAAGCAGGACAACGCACGCGGCAAGAGGCAAGCGAAGGGAGAAGAAGAAGGGAAGTGGGGGGCGGACCTGCATGAAGTTGTAGCGCTCCCTGCCAATGGACTCATTCTCGGCTATAGCGAAATACGCCAGAATCGGGTAATGCCCGATGTACGAAGCAAAGCTATCCCGCTGGATGTTCACCGCCCACTCGCTACACCCCCAAAACCAATCCAAAAAAAAAAAAACAAGAGAAACCAGAGGCACCCCAGTGAGCAGCCAAGGAAAAGGAACTCGAGCCCCCACAAAACCAAAAGAGATCGCGGTGGGTGGGTGGGTGGGGAGAGAGAGGAACACGCTCACAATCGGTTCAAGTCGGCATGTCCGGTCCCGACGTACTTCGCCTGAAGGTGCTCGAGCTGGGAATTGATGTTGAACCTGTCGCTGGCCTGCACCGCAAAAGAAGAAAGAAAACACAACGCGAAGATGGGTCAAGAAGATCCGAGCCCCCGGCAGATCGGTTGGGGGAATTCAAGACTACGAAGGGGGAGGGATTGTGGGTATTGGGTTTTCGGCGCTTCTGCTACGAGGAGCAAGAGAGCGCAGGTGCGGCGGAGGAGAGATCGCGCTTACCTGCATGTTCGGCTGCTGAGAGGCTCGACGGAGAAACTCGAAATTGGATTTGCTCTCTCCCTCCCTCTCTCTCTCTCTCTCTCCTCAGCCGACTGACTTCGCTCGATGAAAACCTCGTTACGCCTTCGACGAGCCCTATTCCCCCAAAATTATATTGTTCCGTTGTGAAGCTTTTTGCAATATTTTTTTTTATTATTTTCGCTTATGAAATGGTACCTTTTTACGTTTTTAAATAAGGATTAATATCATGAAAAGCTTTAAATCGATATATTTGTGATAAATTTATCTCAAACTAAATTGATACATTTGTGATAAATTTACCTCAAACTAATTTTTGACCACGAAAAACCTCAAACTAGTACACTCGTAACAAATTTATCATAAACTAATTTTTTAACCATAAAAAACCTTAAACTAGTGCAATTGTGATAAATTTACCCCAAACTGGTACACCTATAATAAATTTACCCTCTATTAACTTCCATCAAATTTTACCGTTAAATTTGTTGATGTGGATGACACATAGTGACGTGGTATAATGACGTGGTAAGTCCATGTGAAAATCCATAGAGCAAATACCACAAAAAAACCCCAAATTTGTCAGCTAACAAAGGGTAAATTTATCACAAAATTATCAGTTTAGAGTAAATTTCTCACATGTGTACCGGTTTAGGGGTTTTTGTTGTCAAAAAATTAGTTTGAGATAAATTTGTCACGGATGTACCAGTTTGAGGTTTTTCACGGTTAAAAAATTAATTTTGGGTAAATTTGTCACAGGTATACCAGTTATGATTTTTTGTGGTCAAAAAAATTAATTCGGGATAAATTTATCATAAACGTACCAATTTGGGGTTTTTCATGATTAAAAAATTAGTTTAGGATAAATTTATCACAAGTGCATCAGTTTGGAGTTTTTTTTATGGTACTAACCCTTTCGATAATTACACAAATGATTTCCAATCTTTGGCAAAATATATAATATCGTTCGTGGACAGTTTGTGAATTTTAACTTATTGTGCAATGCCGCCTCTGAATTTTTAATTTCTTTGATGTGGTCCTTGAACTTTTTGTAGATATATTTACCAAAAGTTCAAGGATCATATTGAATAAATTAAAAGTTCGAGAACGAGCTTGCACGTTGAGTCAAAGTTCAAAGATTATTTATGTCAATTTTCCTCTTTTTTACCTTGAGAAGAACTCACTTCTTCATTTGCATCGATTGTGACTAATAAACTCCTTGAATTGATACTGTAATGTCCTATCATTGCACTCGGATAAGTCTACGAAATTGCGAACAAGGTATACGAGGTTGCAAAGATGGGTCAAGAAATCCGAACCCACCAGATCGGTTGGGGATTCAAGAAAATGCGGATGCGGCGGCGACGTGATGGCGAAGGAGAGATCGCTCACCTGCATGTTCGGCGGCTAAGAGCGTTTGGAGGGGAAACCTGGAATTGGACTGCTGTCGGGAATGGAAGGTAGAAAGCTTTCTCTGCTCCACCAGCTTCACTTAGATAAAAACCTTGTTAAGCCTTTGATGAGCCCTATATATTCTCATAAAGCTTTTTTTTTAAAATATTTTTGCTATTTTTCCTTATGAAATGAACTTTTTTTTTGTAATTACACAAATAATTTCTGAATTTTGACCAAATGTATAATGGTCGTCCATAAACTTTTAATTTATTTAATGTAATTCATGAATTTGTGTAATATTGCGCATGAACTTTTAATTTGTTCAATGATCCTTAAACATTTACCAAAGTTTTAAGGATTGAATAAATCAAAAGTTCTGAGGATGATTTTGTAAACTGAACCAAAGTTGATGGACCATTTATGTCATTTCCCTCCCTTTTTTTCCCTTGAGAATAACTCACTTGTTGATTTGCATCGACTACGACAGATAAATTCCTCTCAAAATACAACTATGCCCTACCATAGCACCGAAGTAAGTCTAGGAAATTGTGAATAAGGTATTCGAACCTCCCATTGGTTCGCCGAGTGAAGAGCCCAGACCCCTTGATGAACTCAAAAGGTAGAAAACTCATTATTTGTTACTTAAAATATTCACAACGTATCAACGTTACTCGTTGTTGACGCCTCTCTCACCACTTACCTCTATCTCGACTTCCAAATTGCGGTTCGAGGTTGCAACCTAAGTAGATAAGAGCTTACGGAATTCTGTCGACAAAAAACTTATGACTGTCACGCAAAAATTTAGAACATCATTCGATGTGAATTTATGTTTCAATGTTTATGTACTGCGGAAATTTCAGGTTGGTCCAATTAAGGAGTCAAAAATGTCTAATCGTTGATATTAGGACTAAGAAAAAGAGCAAAATGCCAAAATCAATGGAAAAGAATGGGGAGGGGGAGAAAATTGGAGCGACCGCTGCAACCTGCAGGCTCTCCAGGTCAAGTCAACGGCGACTGTTGACTCATGAACACCACCAATCAAACCAAGAAAAAGATAAACGAAAACTTCCCGAATTCTGGTCCTCGGAATTAATGGCGATGCGATGAAAGCATGAATTTTGACACCTACCCTCCTTCCTTCCTTCCTTCCTTCCTTCATTTGCTCTCTCGACCCTCTCCGCCGGAGCGACCGTGGAGCTCCGCCGCACCGTTCCCGCCGCCGCGATCCCCATGCCTCTGCTCCCGCGGTAGCGCATCTGGGTCGTCGCCGCTCTGAGCTCCCGTTTCTGGGTCTCCCCTTCCCGGAATGGCCGTGACGCGAGGAGGGGCCCTCATCTCCCTGCTCTCGCTCTCCGTCCTCGCCGCTTCGTTGGTGGTCCCGCTTCGTGCTTCCGCCGCCGTGAGATTTGTTTTGGGCTTGCTCTGCTTTTTTGCTGCTCGGTGGTCGGTGGGTGTTTCCGGTGCTCATTCTCTCTCTGCTCTCTGTTTCAGGTGCGCAACGAGACGCTCGACTGCCCCGCCGCTGCTTCCGGGAAGGAGAAGCCGCGAAATGGTACGTGCTGTCTTCACTTTTTTCTGACATACTAGGGAGCTCCAAGGGACGAGAGAGATGAGTTTGAGGGGGGTTTTTTTTTTTCTATGGGTCAAACATTTCATTGAGATCAGGACTTCTTATGAACTGGGGGATTGGTTTTTTAATGTTTATTTTCCTATGCTCTTGATTGTTATGCTGCTTCAAGAAAGGCTTGACCTGCGGTTTCTGCTCTCTTTCTTCTGTTCGAATCTGTCTGGCCCTCTTCCAGTCTATCATTAGCAGCAGATGGTATGTTAAATGCCGATAAAGTGCGAATCTTGTCTTGGAGATTCTTGTTTGCCATGATAACCAAATTTGAAAAGAAAATATTCAGTAACTAGGAAATGAACTGCAAGGCGTAATTGTAAAAATGATCTTGAATTAGTCAGCAAGGGGGCATCTACCGCATGACCTCCTCTATTTCTTTTTGAGGGGAAGTATGTATTGACATTCCAGAAGAAACATCAAGTTGTGGTTCTATAGAACATAGCTCAGATAGAATAGAAATTGGCTATGTGAACTGGCCTTTCTTGCTTTTGTATTTATTTTGCTGAAACTGCATTTGAGCTTGCATGCTGAAGTTCTATCTTCATTATTCACAGGAACGTGTCCTAAAGATTGGGTAGTTGGCCCAAGTAAAAGGAAGTGCTTTGGCTTCTTTGAAACACCCGGTTCATGGAATGTTTCGGAGGCCTTCTGTAGAAATAATGGTGGACACTTAGCAGCTCTGGTATCATTCGAGGAAGTGAATCTCACTCAACATCTATGCAATACCACCAGCGGTGGCTGCTGGGTTGGAGGAAGGACAGTTAATTCTTCTGATGGCTGGAAGTGGTCTGACAATTCTTCGCATTGGAATGAATCCATCTTCCAAATTTCAATGTCAACATCCAATTGCTCTAATAGGGCCTGCCAACTCAATAGCTTTGTTGATTCTTGTACACTGGTGACTAACGGATCTGCATTTCTCTCTATTGAAGACTGTCGGCAATCGCACTCTTTTGTGTGCATGCTAGAAATGGGTAAAGTCATTATTCATTTTTGGAAAGCACACTCTTTCGCATGTAATTGCCAATTATACTGAGAACCTTTTAATTACTTTACATGCAGAGAGCAAATGTTACCACATGCACCGCCACATGGAATATTTCATCATTCTTCTTGTCGTTAGTGGTGTAATTTTTTGCACCACCTTGGCTGTTGTCCTCTGGCTTCTCCTTTACAAGCAAGGCAAAAGGCGCAGAAGGTCACGCAAATTATCCAATCCAGCTGCTTCTGCATTAGTTGCACCATCATGGAAAGTCTTCACCAAGGAGGAATTGCGGTCAATAACGAAGAATTTCAGCGAGGGAAATCGTCTACTTGGAGATGCCAAGACGGGGGGAACTTATACTGGACTCCTGCCAGATGGTTCTAAGGTTGCAGTCAAGAGATTGAAGAGGAATACTTTTCAGAGAAAGAAGGAGTTTTATTCTGAAATTGGAAGAGTTGCTAGACTTCATCATCCAAATTTAGTTGCGGTCAAAGGATGTTGTTATAATCACGGTGACCGTTACATAGTCTATGAGTTTATAGCTAATGGGCCTCTAGATAGATGGTTACACCACATACCAAGAGGTGGCCGGAGCTTGGATTGGGCCATGAGAATGAAAATTGCCACAACACTTGCTCAAGGAATTGCGTAAGTCTAACCCTTTTTTTATTATCATATATAGGCTCTGAGATGCTTGCCCTCTTCATTTTGTCTTTCTTTTCTATTTCCAATGCTACCTTCTGATTGGTCTTTGAAGGGTGGGTTTCTATGAAAATTGAAAGCACAGCAATACATAGATTGCTAATAGTTGGACCAGAAATAATATGAACATGATTTCCTGTATGGCATTGATCTAAACAATGGGAATAAATAGGATTGAAGTTCTTGCATATTTTGAACGGCAGTTTAACATATGTTTTTTGAGATTCTCACTTTGAAGTAGAAATTTCCTGTATGATGAACAGAATCCTACTTTTCCTTTTTTTTTAACTTGGCAAACAGAATCTTACTTGGTGTTGTTTTACCTCTAGATTCCTGCACGACAAGGTCAAGCCACATGTGGTGCATCGTGATATTCGCGCCAGTAATGTATTACTTGATGAAGAATTTGGAGCCCATCTAATGGGGGTAGGCCTTTCAAAGTTTGTGCCATGGGAAGTGATGCACGAGAGGACAATGATGGCTGGTGGCACACATGGGTACCTTGCCCCAGAATTCGTGTATAGAAATGAGATAACAACAAAGAGTGATGTGTATAGTTTTGGAGTGCTCCTGCTTGAAATCGTCAGTGGGCGTAGGCCTGCACAGGCAGTTGACTCCGTCGGTTGGCAAAGTATATTTGAATGGGCAACACCTCTGGTGCAGGCTCACCGCTACCCTGAGCTATTAGATCCACTTATATCTTCATCTTCTTCTGCTAACATTCCAGAAGCTGGAGATATTCAAAAGGTTGTGGACCTTGTTTACGCTTGCACGCAGCATGTCCCATCCATGAGACCGAGGATGTCACATGTTGTCCACCAGCTGCAACAGTTGGTTCCTCCTGCTGTTGCGTAGTAACTAGCTAGTGCATCGACACGAGGTTTTTATTTGTTGTACTTTTTGTCTAGCAACTAACTGCTACAGATTCTCTGAGGAAGTTAGACGTGAATGAAGGGTTTATCTTTCCTAACCGTTTGTAGTTTAGGTAGTTAATTCTGAAAGTAAGAAAGCAGTGTTCTTGGTATAAAGGGAGACTTTGCTCCTGTGGATATTGATGTAACATGCAGTTAGAATTGGATTTTTGTTTTGGAAAGAACTCTGAAGTAGTTGGTACTCTCTCTCTCTCTCTCTCTCTCTCTCTCTCTCTCTCTCTCACTCTCAGAGTCAATACTTGAGCACTACAGGAGTAACGTTTTGGTGAAACTGCTGAAGCGCAACCAAATCAAGTTGTGAAAAAAGGCAACTAATTTGCTTCCTTCAGTCTGCAACACGCAACTAATTTGCTTCCTTCACTCTGCTACACTGCTCATCCTTTTATACAACTATTAGCTTCGTGCTTTGCCTGCTTTGTTGTTGTTTTCTTTTGGCGGTCGTACCTATAAATGAGGCTGCACAGGCATGAGGCAGGTTGCCAATTGTAACGCAGGAAATTTTTAGATTGTTCTTGTGCCTATCATGCCTCTGTTTCTATGCAAAAGGTCACCAAATAATCAATGAAGTACTTGAACTCAGCATGCTGTTATTTGGTTGATTTGTCTCTGTGGAATTATCCCGATTTCTAGGACCTGATTATTAGGAAATAGCTATAAATAATTAGTTAGGAAATGATTTCTTAGTATCTCTTAATTTGTGGGATTATAGATGTATTTCAAATCTGTTTTTTTCTAGTGTGTACTTAAAATAGTCCTATAAATAGCTTTGTAATTGTGGTACAAAAAAGAAATAGAATTATCACAATTCTTTTCTCTAAATTCTCGCATGGTTTCAAAGCTTTAGACTCGTTTTTCTGGGATAGTGTTGCAGTGAAGCCTTCATTGATGCAATAATCTTCCAATCATAGCCTTCATTGCTGGATTTGTTTTTTTTTGCTTAACAATATGATTGCAACCGTCATTGTTGTAATCCCTTTAGCTATATTTTTCCTACTTCGCCTCAAATCTTGTCTCAGTTTTTTTCTTTTTTGGTCCTAAAACCTCATTCACTTACGGCCTTTATTGCTTCTGCTTTGCTCTTCCCTTTCAGTACTTTCCTTATGCCTGGAAATACTCATGTCTGAGATAAAAATTCAAGATTCAGATACTTCGGGTCAGACTAAGGAGGCCAACACCAACCATGTGACTTGAGATCTACAAAATATGATGGCAACTTATAGGCTAAATGAAAAGAATTGTCTCAAATGGTCATAGTTCATCAAGACCTACCTGAAGGGTAAAGAAAGACTAAGCCACCTTCTCGGAACAGGTCCAAAACCAAGAGATCCGACATTCAACGCATGGGATGAAGCAGATTCAATGATCATGTCATGGCTATGGGATTCAATGGATCCAACCATAAATGATAGATATATGTTTCTCAAGACTGCAAAAGAGATCTGGGATTCTATTTGCAAGACTTATTCAAAGGCTCGAGATGTAGTGTATGAAATCAAAGTAAAGACAAGTGCAACAAGAGAATGGAGCAAAACTGTGATGGAATATGCCATTTGTGATGAAGTGCATGGATGATGTTGCAACTCTAAAGACCTTCATTGAAAAGGATCGAGTATATGATTTCCTAGCATGTCTTAATTTTGAGTTTGATCAAGTCAGAATTCAAATACTTGGAAAGGAAGAAATCACTTCTTCGGAAGAGACAATTTCTCTAATCCGGGCAGAATAAAGTCGAAGGGGAATAATGCTAGAGCCTCAAGCTGTGGAAGGCTCAACATTAATGACTCACAATGCGTCAACACTAGAAAGAGGAAGGATGGATGCTTCAAAGCCTACATGGAGAGAGAACCAAAATAGTATGTGGTGTATAAGAAGCCACGGCATACAAAGGAGCATTATTGGCAGCTGAATGGCAAACCAACAACCTCACACCGAGAGTGGGGAAACAAAGGAGGACAACAGAGGCCCTAGGCTCACCTAATTGAACAGACCAGCTAGCAAATCACTCATAGTGAAGGACAGGAGACAGAATCCTTCAACAATGAGGAAATAAAAAGAATTAGAAGCCTTTTAGGATCTCTTGAAAAACCCTATGGTGCATGTTCCTCGGCACTCTCATGTAAGCTTCTATTCTCTTTTGGTCTAAATGCCTCAAAAGCACTTTCGAGTGAAACTTGGATAATAGACTCTTATGCTACTGATCACATGACTCACACTCCATAATTTTTTAGTACCTATACCCCATCCAAGCAATAGAAAATAGTGGTGGCAAATGGTTCCCGGGCCACTCTTGTAGGAATTGGTGATATACATATTACGCCCATTCTCACTCTCAAAGGTGTCCTCCATGTGCCGAAACTATCAACCAATCTTGTCTCCATACAAAAGCTCACTAAAGACCTCAAATGTTATGCAATTTTTTACCCGACCTATTGTGTTTTTCAGGGATACGACTTGGAGAGGAAGATTGGACTTGCTAAGGAAAGGAATGGGTTGTACTATCTTGAGACGCCGAGGATTTCGAAGAAAGTCATGAATAAGTCATCATTGTCATTTCTTAGTACTTCAAATAAGGGTGTCATTTGGCTTTATCATTTTCATTTTGGTCATCCATCTTTTCGTGTCTTAAATATCATGTTTCCTTTTTTGTTTAAAGGATTAGATATAAGTGACTTTCAGTGTGATGCTAGTGAATTTGCTAAGCACACCCGTGTATTTTTTCCTATTAACAATAAAAGAAATCCTTTTGATTTGATTCACAATGACATTTAGGGACCTTCCACAATTCCAAATATCTTGGGGGCTCGATGGTTTGTTTCTCTAATCGATGATTGCATTAGGGTCATATGGATATTCTTACTAAAACACAAATATAATGTAAGTAGTATTGTTCCTAATTTCCATTCCATAGTTCAAAATCAATTTGGAGTTAAAATAAAGAGCTTTAGGTTAGATAATGCCAGAGACTATATTAAGATCTTATCAACCTATTTCCAAAAAGAAATGATCATTTATGAGTCATCTTGTGTAAACACACCACAACAAAATGGATTTGCTGAAAGGAAAAATGGTCATTTGCTTAACACTACTCGAGCATTGTTGTCTCATGGAATTGTTCCTAAGTCATATTGTGGGAAAGCCGTCCTTACATCTACATACATGATTAATAGACTGCCATCAAGAGTATTAGATTTCAAAACTCCTACGGTAGTTCTTTCCGGCTTTTATCCCCATTTCAGGATAACAAATAATCTCACACTTAGAGTCTTCGGTTGCACCTCATTTTTAGATGTTCATAATCAACAAAGGGGAAAACTAGATTCTAGAGCAATCAATTGTGTCTTTCTTGGTTATTCCTCAACACAAAAGGGGTATAAATGTTATTATCCTCCTTCTCGAAAGACCTATATATGAGCCGATGTTACATTTGTAGAAAACAAACCTTGACTTTCCACAGTCTTATCTTCAGGGGGAGAAATCATTAGTGAAAACTAAAGACTTTGATGACCTTAATCTTGACTTAACTCCCGATAATCTTCCAATCCGAGCTCTCGCCTCTGATCAACCTGTCCTCGATCAATCAGCTCTTGACCAATCAGTTTCTGATAAATCAGTTCATGCTATTTTAATCTCGGACTCACTCTCTATGTTTGAGTCTATTCCGGAACAAGTGTCCGCTCCTGTATATACCCGTATTTATGACTCTATGAGATTTCCTCAGGTGTACTCAAGAAAGGCAGTTGTTCCAGACTAAACACAGGTTCAAAATTCCTATTTGAGTTTTGCAAATGAATTTTCGGTAAGTTTCGACTTTCCTTTGCATAAACAGTAAATTGATATGCCAAAAAATGACTTGCACATTCCCATTGCTGTTAGAAAAGGTACTAGAGAGCGCACAAAGCGACCCTTATATCCACTGTCTCACTATGTGTCACTTGAACACCTATCACCATCTCATAAAAATTTCATTGTTAGTATGAAAATCATTGCTATTCCAAATACTTTATCCGAGGCATTTTCTAAAGAAGAATGGAGGAATGCAATGAGAGAATAAATGGATGCACTAGGAAAAATCAAACTTGGGAGATTGTCGAAAAACCCAAGGGAAAGAATCTTGTGGGCTGCAAATGGGTTTTTACCTTGAAATACAAAGCTGATGATTCTCTTAAGAGATATAAAGCAAGATTGGTGACAAAGGGTTATACTCAGACTTATGGAGTAGATTATCAGGAGACACTTGTTCTAGTGGCAAACACTTGCTCTAGTGGCAAAGATGAAAACTGTGAGAGTTTTACTTTTTCTAGCGGCTCACTTTAATTGGCAACTTCAGTAGTATGATGTGAAGAATGCATTCTTACGTAGAGACGTAGAAGAGGAGATCTACATGAGTATTCCACCGGGCTTTGAAGGATAAAGGACAACAAACAAAGCATGTAGATTACGGAAAGTACTATATGGGCTCAGGCAATCACCTAGAGCTTGATTTGGGAGATTTTTCAGAGTTGTGAAAGCTTCGGGCTACAAACAAAGCCAAGGCGATCACACCCTCTTCATTAACCATTCAGCAATAGGGAGAGTGACAACACTTCTAGTGTACGTTGATGATATTATTGTCATGAGTGATGATAATAAGGAGAAACAGGGGCTAAAACGGTGTTTGATTAAAGAGTTTGAAATAAAGGAGCTGGGAAGACTCAAATGCTTCCTTGGCATTGAAGTTTCTTACTTTAGACAAGGAATTTTTGTCTCACAACAGAAGTATGTGACCGATCTCTCGAAGGAAATCTGAAAACTTGGTTGTAAAACAAGTAGTTGCACCTATTGAGCCTAATAAAAAACTTGGGGAGGCAAAGGAAGAACTTGCTTTAGATCAATAAATGTATCAAAAATTGATTGGAAAACTGATCTATCTGGCTCATACTAGGCCTAATTTTGCCTATTTAGTGAGCATGATTAGTCAATTTATGCATGACCCAAGAGAATCATACTGACAAGTCGTCAATTGAGTGATACATTACCTAAAAGGAAATCCCGGAAAAGGAGTCCTATTTAGAAGAAATCAAAAACTGGTGCTGCAAGCTTGTACCGATGTTGACTATGTAAGATCCACAGTGGACAGAAAGTTAACATCTGGTTATTGCACATTTCTTGATGGAAATTTAGTGATTTGGAGGAGTAAAAAATAAAATGTAGTTGCAAGATCAAGTGCCGAACAAGAATTTCGAGCAATGGCCCAAGGAACATGTGAGCTATTGTGGCTCAAAATCATCTTAGAAGATTTGAAAATTGAGTGAGAGGGTCCTATAAAGTTGTATTGTGACAATAAATCAGCAATTAACATTGTTCATAACCCCCTACAACATGATAGGATGAAGCATATTGAAATTGACAGACATTTCATCAAAGAAAAGCTAGAAGAGGGGTTGCTCTACATGTCTTACATACCTTCTGGAAATTAACTAGCATATGTGCTAACCAAATGACTTAATGGTGGGATCTTTCATGAAATAATTTCTAAGCTGGGAATGGAAGACATATATTCCTCAGCTTAAGAGGGAGTGTTGAATTATCCTGATTTCTAGAACCTGATTATTAGGGATATTCGATTTTGATTTTTAGGTCCTGATTATAAATAATTAGTTAGGAAATGATTTCTTGGGATGCGTTTGGTAATCATTCTGTTCCCAGAAACAATTTTTACTCAAAAATGATTTTTTTATTCGGTTTTTAGAAATAATTTCTAAATATTTGAAAGCATTTGATAACTGCTCAAAATTTCTATTCCTAGAATAGAAAAATAACAAAAATGCGTTTGGTAACTGCACAAAATATATTAAATTTTTTAATATTTCTTTCTCTTATTTTCCTTTTCTTTTCTTTTTTTTTTCTTCTTCTTCCTTGGCCTTTGGCTGGTCTCTGGTCATGGCTGATGTTCGGCAATTGGCCACAGGCCAGGGCTAGCGAAAGCATCGCGGCCCTCGCCCTCATCGGCAAGGGCTGGAAGGGGCTAGCGAGGGTTGCGATACTCTCGTCGGCCATGGCCGAAGACCAACCACTGGCCAAGGAAGGAGAAGAAGTAAAAAAAAAATTGTTTCTGTCTTGATTCTTTTGTTCTCAAAATCAAGAATCAACTTTTTTTTTTTTATTCTTGATTATGTTCCAAAACTATTCTTGGGAACAAATTTGTTTTCGGGAACAAAAAATTTACCAAGCTGATTTCTGTTCTTTGTTTATTTCCTGGAACGAAAGAATAGAATCAAATACTATTTAGCCGATTACTAAGGGTACGTTTGGCAATCATTCTGTTCCTGAAAATAATTTATGTTCAGAAATGATTCTCTTTTATTCGATGTCCGAGAATAATTTCTAAGCATTTGAAGGTATTTGGTATATGCTCAAAATTTCTATTCTTGAAATAGAAAAAAAAACAAAAATACGTTTGGTAACTACACAAAATTTCTTTTTATTAATAATATTTTAAAATTTTTAATATTTCTTTCTTTTTATTTTTTCTTCTTCTTCCCATTCCTTGGCCATGGCCAGGTCGCCGACGAGGGCGTTGCAGCCCTCGTTGCCTGGGCAAGGGCTGGACACTTGCTGCCGCCCCTCGCCAGATCCAGCGAGGGCGGCTCGCGACCTGGGCAAGGGTCACCTTCTCCAGATCCGTTGGCGACCAGTCACAGGCTAGGAAGAAGAAGAAGAAAACCAAGAAGAAGAAGAATAAAAAAAAATTTCTTTTCCATTTTTGATTATTATTCCTAGAATCAAGAAGTAACTTTTTTTTGTTTTTTGATTATGTTCCAAAATTGATTATGATAACAATTTTTTGCAAATTTGTGCTCGGGAACAAAAAATTTGCCAAACAGATTTATGTTCCAAACTAATTCTGAGAACAAAAGAATAGAAATAATTACTGTTTGGCTAGTTGCCAAACGCGCTCCAAACAGCCCCTTAGTATCCCTTAATTTGTGAGATTATATCTGTATTTTTCAGATCTGGTTTTTCCTAGTTTGCACTTAAAATAGTCCTATAAATAGCTTTTTAATTGTGGTGCAAAAAAGAAATAGAATGATCACAATTCTTTTCTCTAAATATTCGCATTCTCGTCTGCTCATGTTCATGGGGTTGAAAGATCATCTATCAATTTTAATGAACTGGAAAAGAAGATTACAAGCGGCTCGAAAAAATCTGTGGTGGATATAAAGAACCGTGTATCTCTTGCATATTTCAGGCGGGAAACATGCACGTAATTTGAAACCGGAACTTAATAGACATTAATCAGTATCATCTTGGTGTAAGAGAAGGAATATGTATAGATCTAACGCAACTGCCTTTGTACTTACATCTAATGCAAGGGCTCAAGTACGTTATGGTTCTTTCGCCTTATTTTTTAACATCTATTGATCGTATAAAATCTCTATATGAACCACCAACGGAGGCTTATAGTTAATACACATGTATACAACTCAACGACTCCCATCTACAGAACAAGTGGGGTTCTGCCAATACTTTCCTTGTGTGGTATAATTATCATAATCCTAATGTGTGTCGCGATGAACAAAACCCCACCCTCTTTATTTCTCATAAGGAATGTATACCATAGATCAAGGAAACGCAAATATAGTCTGCCATCAGCAGGAAGCAGCTTCCTCACGTCTCAGCTTTCGCACGGCACTGTGTGTATTGTCTCTCGCTGCCAAAGTGAAAGAAAACCACGGGTTAGTATGTAAAATCCTGGCTTCCTTAAAAATGGGAGGTGAGGATAGAAGTACTTGTCGAGTCACTTACCTCACACCCTTGTTGCTCCCCGTAGTGGCTGCACATCTGTTTGAACTTCAGGGGGATGGTGGCTGTCTAGTGGCATGTATCGAGAGATGGTTGCCATGATCTCTGAGTCCATGTAAGACTGCAAAGTGCAAATTTTCAGCGAAATATCAGCTCATTGCCAAGGTGTGAGAAAAGGATATAAATCTGCTCAACCATATATCCCACATACCTGGAGCCTGTATTTGTAGAAGATATATCCGGCAATTGCAACACCTGCTACAGCTGCCAATACCAATACAGTGACGAACCATCCAAATCTAGAGCCATTTCTCTCTGTAGAGTTGTTAGCAAAGTCACAAATTTATGTGAATAAGAGATTTATGGAGTTCTTCTTTTTGGTAAGAACATAAAACTAGCCATGCCTGGTTATCAAAAAAAAAATAAATAAAACTAGCCATGCCAGCTACTATCTTATTTCATCTCCATTTCTTTGTGAGGCCCTTTCAGGATATATGTATGACTATCATCTATCATGCATAAATCTCTCTCACCAAGAGAAAATAATAGCTTAAATAAGAAGCAGAGGCAGATTCGTAATCAGTACAAAACTTCAACTTTCGAAGCTGGTTTCCAATGAAGAGAAGATTTTTAAGACTGCTTCCTGCAGATCTTGGGCTAGTGCACAGACGGTTTCACAAGTAGTATATAATTGCCTTACCGGTGCATGAATCGTGCTGCGCAATATATATGTGGTTTCCCTTGCACTTGCAGTCATATCCACCCCATGTGTTCTTGCATGAGCAACCATCGCATTGACAAGCAGAACGTTCCTTGCATTCATCAACATCTGTTAAACAATGATAGCAGAAGGTTGACGTATGTGGATGTCACAGATAACTATGTAAAGATAATTTTTCAAGTCACATAGGTAAAATTTCGCACCTTCACATTTGTGACCATCCCCACGAAATCCGTGTGGGCAGCTGCATCCAGACAATTGAGACTCCTATTCATATGAACAAGGAAAATGATCGAGATAAGTCATATGTTAGACCAAGTGAAACTTCTGGTGGCAGGTAAAGTTATTGTCAATGGTAATAAAGAAACTAAAGCAAACAAAAAAAAGTAACAGTACTGAACTGAGCATGCTGAGAAGGTTCTCCCATTTTTCTCATCTAACCAGCAACCTCCATTGTTGATGGCACACCGTCCAGGTCCAAACGCTGCCATTTATGAACCAAGAGTGAGTACTAAGCTAATGCATTCACTATTTGGTCACTTGGTTAGCTAATTTACTCGATTAAATAGAGGCAACTATATCTTTAATACAGCAAGGTAGGCACGGAAGCATGGCCGTGCAAAAAACTGCTTGCAAAAGTGAATTTATAGCTGAATACTATGTCATCAGCTACATTTCCAAAAGTTGGCACAAACCAACCAGAAATATTTTCTCCGTCTCTATTTAGATATTCCCGTCATTCACCAAAGTCATCACAAGTCACTAGCACCCAAAACTTGTTTCTCCTTCACCTTTTTCCATTCTAAATCACGTGCTCCAATAGTTGGATGCAGTGAATACTTTACACTTCAGGGGCGAAAACAACACGTCTACGACATGCCACTCATTGGTGAGGCAATAAAGCTGTACCTTCGCAAGACATATAGCCATCTCCTTTGTACTGAACACCTTGTACACTGGGGCACTCGCATACTCTTCCTCTAAATGTGTCCTGGAAAAATAACGATTCGGTTTAATTGCAAAACTGAAACTTGGGGACAAATGCAAAATATTTGAGGAAGGTCTTCAGAGCGTACTTTGCAAGCAGTAACATTTGACTGGCCATCCTGCCAACAACCGCCATTATTTTCAACGCACTCGTTGGTCTCAAGATCTGTGAAGTAGTATCAAGCCATCAGTAAGTGTGAGATAATATTGCGAACATTGAACCGCACGTCATCAACTGGGAAAAGGACACAATAATGCAAAGATTAACCTGCACTCAAACAAACTGGAGGATCCGTCCCCTCCTTAAATCCAGCACATAAGGCTTGCAGCACAGCAGTTCTCTCCAATTTTCCTAGAGAGTAACAAATAGATGACTTCCTCATAAAGTACACATTTATTTTACTTTAGAATATAACGATAGATACTGGGCAAGCACAGATACTGAATCAGTCTGTAGCTACGGATGGATACAGGAGAGCAATGCAAACAGCTTGATTACACAAGCAATTTGGAAGAACATACAAATTCAATCCTCTATCACACTATAACACCTAGAATTGCAAAACAAACCTCGATATTGAACATTGTTGATGACTAGCGTTGGCAATATGGTGACATCACCTCGAGATCCTCGGCCAACCTAAATATCAATTACATAAATAGAGAAAATTAGACAACTTGGCTAGTATTTTTGTCTCTACATTAGCTTTAAAGAAACTCATGAAAAATCTACTTATTTCAAACGCACTGTGAAAGAGGAACAAAGACCATGAATTACCTGGAGCTCCTGCTCAATTTTCAGGACTTCATTCTCAACATCAGCTTCAGGATTCCCCGTGCATCTTTTAATTTTATCAATAGGCAAACCTGGCAAAATAGTCAAGCTCATTCCCAATTATGGTCACAGAAGCCAAAAACTGAATAATTCCCAGGAACATAACTCACCAAGTGATTTGATCACATCCTCGGCACAATCTTTGCTATATTTCTTTTCCTTCATGGAACATCTAATGTGAAAATCGGTAACATAATCCCACCAAACCCAGGAGCGGTTGCTCTCGTTCGCGACGCGATGAACACAGAGTTGCCTCAAGTTCTCAAATACCACATCCTTTCCATCATATCCCTCCCCAAAGTCCTGCTCCGGGTCTGGCGCGCAATATCTCCCACGGTTTATGCACTGAGACTTGCATTGGTTGCTCTCAACGAAAGCCCGAGGACAGTACCAAGTGATATAATGAGGCGTGAACAAAGTGTAACCGCGCTTCTCGAGGATCTGGGCATGGCCCTTGAAATTCTTCACGAAGTTCATCTGCTCATCGCATCGGTTCCCGCACTCGTCATTGCTATTGGTCCAGAACTCATACTCGACTCTCTCATCAGGGTGAGGCATGGACTCTCTCCAGTCCAGTTCTATTACGACCTCTTCGTCTTTCTTCAACGCTTGCTTCAAGCTCTCCCCAAACGACCTCTCTATAAGAGCCGATGGAATTCCAATCTTCTCGATGTATCCGTCAGCGTCAATGCTCTCCTGAGACGAATCCATGGTTATTAAAGGCTCATCTCTGTTATCAGCGACTAGCACCGCAGCAGCTCCGGCCTGCTGGCCGTTCCACACTTTCTTCGCAAAATAGCAACCTGAAGCAGGATTGAATTCAAGAAGTTTGTCTTAGCATCTAAGCCGCGAGCCATGCCAAACAGAACTGTGCACTGAAATCAAGAACGAGATCTGTCCTTCTGATTTCTATCACTGTTGAAGCAAACCAATAGAATCGATCTTTTCATGCCAGCAAAGTACTATGATCCCACGTAACTAGTCTAAGCAACAATGATCAGGAGGTCTAAAGTGGGTAATAAAGCATCACTTTTTAGCACCAGGAAGACCAATCAGCGAGGAGACATAGCTGTGCCTGAAGCGATGCCTCTCACAAAAACACAGAAAGGAGCGCCACGGACACATCTAAGAATTTGAGAGAGAGAGAGAGAGAGAGAGAGAGAGCAGTTACCTCCACGGTCAAGAAGGAGGATGGTGGGTCGAGAGAACTTGGACTTGAAGGGCTTATTACCATCAAAGGCCTCGCAACCATAGGAAACATCCTTGCCAGGATAGGCCACAGAGCCAACCAGGATGCCTCCATACTTGGGCCCTCCGAAGTTGCCGATGGCTCCGTCGTGCTTCGACCTCATGCTCAGCGGTGAAAGGACCTTGATGCTGCTCTTCTCCACTATGACGTGAGCCCAACAAGCAGAGCTCGCAGCCAATGCAAACGCCAGAAGCAGGGCTCCGAGCAGAGCCATGGTGGTGGGTGTGAAATGGGTTGGAGGCTCTTTTCTGATGCAAATGTTATGGTTTTTGTATCCAACAGTGAGGGGGAAGTTTAAGGAAGAAGGAAGTAGTTGACTAATGGACAGACTTAGGAGAGAGAGACGGAGAGATATTCACCTGGGTAGTTTGAAGTCCTTGTAATTGCTTTAAAGAAATACGTATGTCTATATTTATACATATATATAAGTTAAATATATGAAAAATGTAGCTGTGATGTAAAGAAAAAGAGAGAAGTGTGACATCCTGAATTAACTCACTCGAAGTATTGTACATTGCTTTAGCCTGAGCTTGCTTAATTTGGGAGTTCTCAAGCAAAGTTTGCCATTACGTCAAAATGCGTATCCATGAGTTAATTCAAGTTTTCACACACACACATATTAGAATCATTGTCCTCCTATTTGGTGTACAGTTTGGTTCATTCCTGCCCCTTCGCCATTCTAAAAACTTGCCAGGGGAGTCGCTTTTTATCTAGTTCATCTAGCTCTAGTGACCGCTCTAGTGACCACTCTTCGCCCGCTTCGGACCGGGTTGTTACAAGGAAAGAGTACAGAGAAAGAAGGAGGTGGAGGGTGTTGAACGGAGTTAACCCACCGACTATGCTTTGGTGCAGCTCAGCCACTTGTACTTTTCAAATCTCTTCCATCTCATTGCACCATGGCCTTCAGTTCATTCATACCTTGTTTTTACCTTTCTTACTTATTTGATTTGATTTCATGAACGTCCTGCTTTTTCATCAGTTAAATTCTATTCTTGCCAAAGCCATTGACACCCAATGACTTCCATTATTAATCCCAATATATCTCTTTATCTCATATCGCCCATATTACATTTGTTGTGCTGGTAAACGAATTTCTTTGTAACCTTCAACTAGCATGAAGCATTTTAAGGCCATCCAAGCACAGATGAACTGCGACTAGAATGAACAATGTCACACTAATGATGGACCCTAGTGCAGCTACCCAGATTGGTACTGACTTTGTGTTGGAAAATATTTCTAAAAGTTTTGGTAATAACAAAACTTCTAAACTAAAAGACCCAGCTCATAGCAATAAAGTATGGTACTCCAAGATTATTTATGCAAAAGATCATAGACTAATTTGCTCAAGTGGTAGGTGAAATGGTGTTATCAAAACTTGCCACCAAAAGATAACTTGCCATTAATAGAAAATCTAATTGACAGCCCAATGTTTTTCAAAGAATTTTGCCAAGATTTTTTACATTGAATTAGATGGATTTACAGCTACATGATCCAAATGCACGGTCGAATTTGGAGATCTATAAATTGGAGAAAACTTGGCCATAAGAAATTGAGTCGGGAAGGGCAATCAATACGAGAAAGTTTTTGAATCTGTCTCTTTTGTAAGTTTGTAATACCCATTTGAGTGTTTTTCCTAAGAGTTAGCAAGAGTGGCAAACCCACTTGTAAATACACAAGAAAAATGGTTGTACTTGTAAGGCATTTGTCTAGGTGAGAGACGCATTGTGCAAGAGTTTCTTTGTAAACACTCTAAAGTGTGGATTATAGTATGGAGAGAGGATCTTGGGTCTAATAGTTGCTCAATCTATAGCAGGATTGATATAGAAATTAGTCAGATTTTGTGTGGTAGCAGGTTCTACACTAGTAATAAAGCTGCATTTGTACTCGTGGCGTAACCGGTGGAATTTAGCATAATTGGGCTACTAGGGCCGGAAGAGAGGAGTAGGCACAACTAAGCCGAATCTCTAAAAATCTTGTTTGCAACTTCTGTTTCCCTAAACTCGTGTAGTCGTTGCTTATATTGCTAGTTCACTTTACACATGGGAGCAATATTTTTATTGGGGTTGATTCTACAAGAGTAGTTTATGTTTTCTTGAAAAACCAATTTACCCTCATTCCCTCTCGGTTACTTGTTTGGACCTAATACATTATGCTAGTAGATACTGCTACCAGGAGCTATTAGATCCACTCATATCTTCATCTTCTTCTGCTAACATTCCAGAAGCTGGAGATATTCAAAAGGTTGTGGACCTTGTTTACACTTGCACGAAGCATGTTCCATCCATGAGACCGAGGATGTCACATGTTGTCCACCAGCTGCAGCAGTTGGTTCCGCCTGCTGTTATGTAGTAACTAGCTGGTGCATCGGCACGAGGTTATCATTTGCTGTACTTTTTGTCTAGCGACTAACTGCTACAGATCCGAGGAAGTTAGACGTGGATGAATGGTTTATCTTCCCTAGCCGTCTGTAGTTTAGGTATTTAAATTCTGAAAGTGAGAAAGCAGTGTTCTAGGCATGAAGGGAGACTTTGCTCCTGTGGATATTGATGTAACATGCAGTTAGAGTTGAATTTTTGTTTTGAAATGAACTCTAAAGTAGTTCTGAAAACAACCAAAGCAAGTTGTGAAAGGCAACTAATTTGCTTCCTTCACTCTGCAACACTCCTCATCCTTCTATACAACTACTAGCTTCGTACTTTGCCTGCTTTGTTGTTGTTTTCTTTTGGCGATCGTAGCTTTAAATGAGCCCGCACAGGCATGAGGCAGGCTGCCAATTGTAAAGTAGGAAAATTTTTAGATTGTTCTTGTGCCTATTATGCTTCTTTTTCTATGCAAAAGGTCACCAAATAATCAATGAAGTACTTGTACTCGGTATGCTGTCATTTGGTTGAGTTGTCTAGTCTTCTCATATTCATGGGGAAGAAAGATCATCTTTCAATTTTAATGAACTGGAAAAGAAGATTAGAAGCAGCTCGAAGAAATCTGTGGTGCATGTCTTGCATATTTCAGGCGGGGAACGGGCACTTGAATTGAAAAGGGAACTCAATAAACAGTAATCAGCATCATCTTGGCGTGAGAGAAGGAAGATCTATAGATCTAATGCAAGTACTTTGGTGCATATATCTATTGTAAGTGCTCAAGTACATTATGGTTCTTTCACTTTATTTTTTAACATCTATTAATCGCATAAAATCTCTATATGAACCCCCAACTGAGGCTCATAGTTAATACACATGTCTACAACTCAACTCCTATCTACAGAGCAAGTGGGGTTCTGCCAACACTTTCCTTGTGTGGTATAATTATCATAGTCCTAATGTGTGTCGCGATGAACAAAACCCTACCCTCTCCATTTCTCGTAAGGAGTTTATACCACGGATCAAGGAAAAAAAATATGGTCATAAAGATGAAATCCCACTTTCTCTCTGAAGCGTTCACTTTGCTTTCACCTTAACGCCACACCCTTTTCTTTCGGGTTCATCAGATTCACGTCATCCATCCAGAATTGCTGATTCATCAGCCTAAAATTGATGTCCTCCTTTCCAGTTACTACTCTTATCCTGCCTGAGAAAGATTAGTCCAAGCGAAGCAGGTTCCTAGCATCAGGGATGGGATTCCCACCTCATCAACATCACTATCACAAAAGTCTAAAAAGATGACTCCACTTGGTGAAACTGAAAGCAAAGTGAATGAAAACCCCCAATAGGGTGCTCATGGCAATTCCATCCCCGTGGGTTCAAACGAAATCATACGCACTTCCTACCAAAAATACATATAAGATTAAAAAAAGGGTAAATGAATAGTAGAATCATATCGAGGGAAATTGCGGGTTGAGAGTGCAAGAAACACGTGTCGCGCATTGACTCGGTTCTCTTGCACGCCCTTGCAATCTGATTGGGGAGGCCATTGCAATTGCAATGCAACTAAGTCAAGTCAACCATCTCTTCCTGATACCCCTTGTTTTCTTTTTTCTCTTTTGTTTTCTTGGTGAAGTCAATCCGATTTGTTGATGCTTCTGGATCAGTTGTGGGAGTAAAAGAAAGCATTTCTACTTTCTTGGTATGCACGAGAAAATTCTAAAGGAGACTATTTTATAAAGGGTTAATATCTTGAAAAATTCTAAATTGATACATCAGTGATAAATTAGCTTCAAACTAATTTTTTGACTATCAAAAACCCAAAACTGATACACCTACGACAAATTTACCCTCCGTTGGTTTCTATTAATTTTACCATCAAATTATTGAGTTAAATGACATGTAACGGTTGACGAGTGTCCAATTCTTACCTTTACCCAAAAAAAAAACGGTTGACGAGTGTACCGGTTTAGGGTTTTGCTCTCCGTTTGTTACAGGTGTACCGATTTATGATTATTTGTGGCATTAATCCAATTTAACGAAAACTTACAGATGGTAAATTTATCATAAATGTACCAATTTGAGATTTTTTGTGATAAAAAAATTAGTTTAAGATAATTTTATTATAAGTATACCAGTTTAGATTTTTTTATAGTTAAAAAATTAATTTAAGATAAATTTATTATAAATATTTTAATTTGAGATTTTTCGTAATATTAACTCTTTTTAAAAAAGGAATGTGTGCATATTGTGTGTTGAGATACTAGGGTAGGTTACATCAATTGCTGAGTTGACTTGAAAATGCTGTACAAAAGTCACCAGATTTGGAAGACTCCAAAGGATTCTTCTACGTGCGTGTCGGGGCAAAGCCTAGTGCGTGTGGGGAGGGGTTCGAACCATACGGCAATGAATGACGATTGACATAGACAGGTCTTTGTCAAGTTTTAATTGGGACTCGGTCAATGAAGACTTTGACGAAGGACCTGCTCGATCAAAGTTAGCAATCATCGAAAGATCATGAGAAGATTAGTAAAAGCGTAAGGTAGACGGAATGTCGGATGTAAAATGAGAGATGCGTAATCTTGATATGGCATTCTCAATAGTTTAAATTGCGTGTCTATGGATTAAATCTAAGCACGAGCTGTACATTGCATCGACTAGATCCATACGATTTTGAAACAGCATGAAGGCACGAGCTCCATGCTATGCATTAGTCTTCCCATGGCGGGCTGATATTTGCCATTTGCTTTCGCAAACCATCGGCGAACGATTCAATGCCTCCAATCAAAGCTTCAAGTCTATGCCCTTCATGCATTTTAGGCCCATGAAGCACTGTCCGATGAAGTCACAGAAGAAGACAGCCCACTAGGATAGTTTTCGATGTATTTATGGTCCTCCTAGGCTCCTAGTCCTTGTAAAAAAGTGGGAAACATTCCATGATTTTTATCATAGTGGCCCGATCAGTGCTCGGTCAATCTTGACAGCAGTATGCCCACGAGCTCCATGATTTCCTAGAGATGTGTTGGTCCCCTAAACACGAAATACTTTACCTACTAACAGATAGTGAAACTGCAAATATATGTACAGGGGATAGAATGCCAGTTTCTTTAGAAGAGTACCCACCAACAGCAATTGCAACAGACGTAGAAATTCTCATTTTTCATTCAGGATACATAATTCTAACAAAAACTCTGCAAGTACTAGGGACAAAATTGTATTCTGGTTACATAACATGAACAACTCCCCCCACCAAACTTTTTGCATACTATTAGTAGATTGTTTAAAACATATGAACTAATCATAAGTAAGCCTCATCCTTGGATTAGGAAGGTTATCCCAGGTCCAGTCAGCCAAAAAAACTTCGATACGAGATGATTTTTCCTCCAAAGGGCATTCAAATGTTGCGCTTTCTCCTGACATTGCCCTTACCGCGGTGCTTGTTTTTACCCACCTTGAATTTCCTCTTGGATTTCTTCCCTACACCACCAGCTGGCTTCAAGGAACTCTTGTTTTGATTGCCATCAGCCATTTCTACATCTGTTCAAGCACCAAATCATTCAGACAATCTAACCACCGCAAAAGAAGCTACAGCAGAGAGTTGATACTACAATGGCAAAGGCAACTTATTATCTGGTTCCAGTCTCGGAGCTTAAGACTTATTTCCATTCTTTGAGGATCCTATCATTTGTCAACTCCTTGTTGCATCCGAGCCAGCAAATCAGGACAATTGTATGCAAGAATGACAAAAGAAGTACCGGTCACAGTGCACGCATTCTAACCGGAGCTCGGAGCAATTTTTGGCTAGGAGTTGAAAGAAATTTTGTATGCCAGATGGTTCTAAGGTTGCAGTCAAGAGATTGAAGAGGACTACTTTTCAGTGAAAGGAGTTTTATTCTGAAATTGGAACAGTTGCTAGACTTCATCATCCAAATTTGGTTGCGGTCAAAGGATGTAGTTACAATCACGGTGACTGTTACATAGTCTATGAGTTTACAGCTAATGGGCCTCTAGATAGATGGCTGCACCACATACCAAGAGGCGGCCGGAGCTTGGATTGGGCCATGAGAACGAAAATTGCCACAACACTTGCTCAAGGAATTGCGCAAGTCTAACCCTTTTTTGATGATCATATATATATAGGTTCTGAGATGCTTGCCCTCTTCATTGAGTCTTTCATTTCTTTTTCCAATGCTACCTTCAGATTGGTCTTTGAAGTGTGGGTTTCTATGAAAACTGAAAGCACAGCAAATACATCGATTGCTAATAGTCGGACTAGAAATAATGTGAACATGATTCCCTGTGTGGCATTGATCTAAACAATGGGAATAAACAGGATTGAATTTCTTGCATACTTTGTACTGTAGTTTAACATATGTTTTTTGAGATTTTACTTTGAAGTAGAAATTTCCTGTATGATGAACAGAATCCTACTTCTCCTTGTCTCTAGCTTGGCAAACTGAATTTTACTTGGTTTTGTTTTACCTCCAGATTCCTGCATGACAAGGTCAAGCCACATGTCGTGCATCATGATATTTGCACTGGTAATTACTCGATGAAGAATTTGGAGCCCTTCTAACGGGGGTAGGCCTTTCAAAGTTTGTGCCATGGGAAGTGATGCATGAGAGGACAGTGATGGCTGGGGGCACACATAAGTACCTTGCCCCAGAATTCGTGTATAGAAATGAGATAACGACAAAGAGTGATGTGTATAGTTTCGGAGTGCTTCTGCTTGAAATCATAAGTGGGCGTAGGCCTGCACAGGCAGTGACTGTCGGTTGGCAAAGTAAATTTGAATGGGCAACACCTCTGGTGCAGGCTCACCGCTACCCAAAGCAATTAGATCCACTCATATCTTCATCTTCTTCTGCTAACATTCCAGAAGCTGGAGATATTCAAAAGGTTGTGGACCTTGTTTACACTTGCACGCAGCATGTGCCATCCATGAGACTGAGGATGTCACATGTTGTCCGCCAGCTGCAACAGTTGGTTCCGCCTGCTGTTATGTAGTAACTAGCTAGTGCATCGGCATGAGGTTTTTATTTGTTGTACTTTTTGTCTAGCAACTAACTGCTACAGATTCTCTGAGGAAGTTAGACGTGAATGAAGGGTTTATCTTCCCTAACCGTTTGTAGTTTAGGTAGTCAAATTCTGAAAGTAAGAAAGCAGTGTTCTTGGTATGAAGGGAGACTTTGCTTCTGTGGATATTGATGTAACATGCAATTAGAATTGGATTTTGTTTTGGAAAGAACTCTGAAGTAGTTGGTACTCTCTCTCTCTCTCTCTCTCTCTCTCTCTGAGTCAATACTTGAGCACTACAGGAGTAACGTTTTGGTGAAACTGCTGAAGCACAACCAAAGCAAGTTGTGAAAAAGGCAACTAATTTGCTTCCTTCACTCTGCAACACTCCTCATCCTTTTATACAACTTTTAGCTTCGTGCTTTGCCTGCTTTGTTGTTGTTTTCTTTTGGCGGTCGTGTCTATAGATGAGCCCACACAGGCATGAGTCAGATTGCCAATTGTAAAGTAGGAAAATTTTTAGATTGTTCTTATGCCTATTATGCTTCTTTTTCCATGCAAAAGGTCACCAAATAAACAATAAAGTACTTGAAATCGGTATGCTGTCATGTGGTTGATTTGTCTGGTCTGCTCATATTCATGGGGTAGAAAGATCATCTTTTAATTTTAATGAACTGGAAAAGAAGATTAGAAGCGGCTCGAAGAAATCTGTGGTGCATGCGAGGGACAGTGCATGTCTTGCATATTTCAGGCCGGAAATGGGCACTTGAATTGAAAAGGGAACTCAATAAACAGTAATCGGCATCTTGGCGTAAGAGAAGGAAGATGAATAGATCTAATGCAAGTGCTTTGGTACATACATCTATTGTAAGTGCTCAAGTACATTATGGTTCTTTCACCTTATTTTTGAACATCTATTAATCGCATAAAATCTCTATATGAACCTCCAACTGAGGCTTATATGATACACATGTATACAACTCAACAACTCTTATCTACAGAACAAATGGGGTTCTGCCAACACTTTCCTTGTGTGGTATAATTATCAGAATCCTAATGTGTGTCATGATGAACAAAACCCCACCCTCTCTATTTCTCACAAGGAATGTATACCATGGATCAAGGAAACGAAAATATAGTCTGCCATCAGCAGGAAGCAACTTCCTCGCATCACAGCTTTCACATGGCACTGTGTGCATAGTCTCTCCCTGCCAAAGTAGAAGAAACCCAAGGATTAATATGTAAAGCCCAGCTTCCTCAAAAATGGGAGGTGAGGATCGAAGTACTCGTCGAGTCACTTACCTCACACCCTTGTTCCTCCTCGCAGTGGCTGCACATCTGTTTGAACTTCAGGGGGTTGGTGGTTGTCTAGTGGCATGTATTGAGACATGATTGACATGATCTCTGAGTCCATGTAAGACTGCAAAGCGCAAATTTTCAGTGAAATATCAGCTGATTGCCAAGGTGAGAGAAAAGGATATAGATCTGCTCAATCATATATTTTTCCACATACCCGGAGCCTGTATTTGTAGAAGATATATCCGGCGACTGTAACACCTGCTACAGCTGCCAATACCAATACTGTGACGAACCATCCAAGTCTAGAGCCATTCCTCTCTGTAGAAATGTCAGCAAAGTGACAATTTTTTGTGAATAAGAGGTTTATGGAGTTTTTCTTTTTGGTAAGAACATAAATCTGGCCATGCCAGCTACTTTCTTGGTTCATCTCCATTTTTTGTGGGGCCCTTCAGGATATATGTATGACTATCATCTATCATGCATAATTCTCTCTCACCAAGAGAAGATATAGCTTAAATAAGAAGCAGAGGCAGTTTCATGATCAGTACAAAACTTCAACTTTCAAAGCTCATTTCCAATAAAGAGAAGATTTTTAAGACTGCTTTCTGCAGATCTTGGGCTAGCGCACAAACGGTTTCCCAAGTAGAACACAATTGCCTTACCAATGCATGCATCGTGCTGCGCAATATATATGTGGTTTCCTTTGCACTTGCAGTCATATCCACCGTATGTGTTCTTGCATGAGCAACCATCGCATTGACAAGCAGAACGTTCCTTGCATTCATCAACATCTGTTAAACAATGATAGTAGAAGGTTGACGTATGTGGATGTCACAGATAACTATGTAAAGATAATTTTTCAAGTCACATAGGTAAAATTTCGCACCTTCACATTTGTGACCATCCCCATGAAATCCGTGTGGGCAGCTGCATCCAGACAATTGAGACTCCTATTCATATGACAAGGAAAATGAGTGAGATAAGTTATATGTTAGACCAAGTGAAACTTCTGGTGGCAGGTAAAGTTATTGTCAATGGTAATAAAGAAACTAATGCAAACCCAAAAAAGTAACAGTACTGAACTGAGCATGCTGAGAAGGTCCTCCCATTTTTCTCATCTGACCAGCAACCTCCATTGTTGATGGCACACCGTCCAGGTCCAAACGCTGCCATTTATGAACCCAAGAGTGAGTACTAAGCTAATGCATTCACTATTTGGTCACTTGGTTAGCTAATTTACTCGATTAAATAGAGGCAACTATATCTTTAATACAGCAAGGTAGGCACGGAAGCATGGCCGTGCAAAAAACTGCTTGCAAAAGTGAATTTATAGCTGAATACTATGTCATCAGCTACATTTCCAAAAGTTGGCACAAACCAACCAGAAATATTTTCTCCGTCTCTATTTAGATATTCCCATCATTTACCAAAGTCATCACAAGTCACTAGCACCCAAAACTTGTTTCTCCTTTACCTTTTTCCATTCTAAATCACGCGCTCCAATAGTTGGATGCAGTGAATACTTTATACTTCAGTGGCAAAAACAACATGTCTACGATATGCCAGTCATTGGTGAAGCAATAAAGCTGTACCTTCGCAAGACATATAGCCATCTCCTTTGTACTGAACACCTTGTACACTGGGGCACTCGCATACTCTTCCTCTAAATGTGTCCTGGAAAAATAACGATTCGGTTTAATTGCAAAACTGAAACTTGGGGACAAATGCAAAATATTTGAGGAAGGTCTTCAGAGCGTACTTTGCAAGCAGTAACATTCGACTGGCCATCCTGCCAACAACCGCCATTATTTTCAACGCACTCGTTGGTCTCAAGATCTGTGAAGTAGTATCAAGCCATCAGTAAGTGTGAGATAATATTGCGAACATTGAACTGCATGTCATCAACTGGGAAAAGGACACAATAATGCAAAGATTAACCTGCACTCAAACAAACTGGAGGATCCGTCCCCTCCTTAAATCCAGCACATAAGGCTTGCAGCACAGCAGTTCTCTCCAATTTTCCTAGAGAGTAACAAATAGATGACTTCCTCATAAAGTACACATTTATTTTACTTTAGAATATAACGATAGATACTGGGCAAGCATCGATACTGAATCAGTCTGTAGCTATGGATGGATACAGGAGAGCAATGCAAACAGCTTGATTACACAAGCAATTTGGAAGAACATACAAATTCAATCCTCTATCACACTATAACACCTAGAATTGCAAAACAAACCTCGATATTGAACATTGTTGATGACTAGCGTTGGCAATATGGTGACATCACCTCGAGATCCTCGGCCAACCTAAATATCAATTACATAAATAGAGAAAATTAGACAACTTGGTTAGTATTTTTATCTCTACATTAGCTATAAAGAAACTCATGAAAAATCTACTTATTTCAAACGCACTGTGAAAGAGGAACAAAGACCATGAATTACCTGGAACTCCTGCTCAATTTTCAGGACTTCATTCTCAACATCAGCTTCAGGATCCCCCATGCATCTTTTAATTTTATCAATGGGCAGACCTGGCCAAATAGTCAAGCTCATTCACAATTATGGTCACAGAAGCCAAAAACTGAATAATTCCCAGGAACATAACTCACCAAGTGATTTGATCACATCCTCGGCACAATCTTTGCTATATTTATTTTCCTTCATGGAACATCTGATGTGAAAATCAGTCACATAATCCCACCAAACCCAGGAGCGGTTGCTCTCGTTCGCGACGCGATGAACACAGAGTTGCCTCAAGTTCTCAAACAGCACATCCTTTCCATCATATCCCTCCCCAAAGTCCTGCTCCGGGTCTGGCGCGCAATATCTCCCATGGTTTATGCACTGAGACTTGCATTGGTTGCTCTCAACGAAAGCCCGAGGACAGTACCAAGTGATATAATGAGGCGTGAACAAAGTGTAACCGCGCTTCTCGAGGATCTGGGCATGGCCCTTGAAATTCTTCACGAAGTTCATCTGCTCATCACATCGGTTCCCGCACTCGTCATTGCTATTGGTCCAGAACTCATACTCGACTCTCTCATCAGGGTGAGGCATGGACTCTCTCCAGTCCAGTTCTATTATGACCTCTTCGCCTTTCTTCAACGCTTCCTTCAAGCTCTCCCCAAATGACCTCTCTATAAGAGCCGATGGAATTCCAATCTTCTCGATGTATCCGTCAGCGTCAATGCTCTCCTGAGGCGAATCCATGGTTATTAAAGGCTCATCTCTGTTATCAGCGACTAGCACCGCAGCAGCTCCGGCCTGCTGGCCATTCCACACTTTCTTCGCAAAATAGCAACCTGAAGCAGGATTGAATTCAAGAAGTTTGTCTTAGCATCTAAGCCGCGAGCCGTGCCAAACAGAACCGTCCACTGAAATCAAGAACAAGATCTGTCCTTCTGATTTCTATCACTGTTGAAGCAAACCAATAGAATCGATCTTTTCATGCCAGCAAAGTACTATGATCCCACGTAACTAGTCTAAGCAACAATGATCAGGAGGTCTAAAGTGGGTAATAAAGCATCACTTTTTAGCACCAAGAAGACCGATCAGCGAGGAGACATAGCCGTGCCTGAAGCGATGTCTCTCACAAAAACGCAGAAAGGAACTCCACGGACACATCTAAGAATTTGAGAGAGAGAGAGAGAGAGAGAGAGAGAGCAGTTACCTCCACGGTCGAGAAGGAGGATGGTGGGTCGAGAGAACTTGGGCTTGAAGGGCTTATCACCATTAAAGGCCTCGCAACCATTGGAAACATCCTTGCCAGGATAGGCCACAGAGCCAACCAGGATGCCTCCATACTTGGGCACTCCGAAGTTGCCGATGGCTCCATCGTGCCTCGACTTCATGCTCAGCGGTGAAAGGACCTTGATGCTGCTCTTCTCCACTACGAAGTGAGCCCAACAAGCAGAGCTCGCGGCCAACGCAAACGCCAGAAGGAGGGCTCCGAGCAGAGCCATGGTGGTGGGTGTGGGATGGATTGGAGGCTCTTTTCTGATGCAAACGTGATGGTGTTCGTATCAAACAGTGAGAGGGAAGTTTAAGGAAGAAGGAAGGAGTTAGTTGACTAATGGACAGACTTAGGAGAGAGACAGAGAGAGAGATTCACCTGGGGTAGCTTGATGCCCTTGTAATAAGAAATATATATGTATACATGTATAATATATATATATGAAAAATGTAGCTGTGACGTAAAGAAAAAGGGAGGAAGGAGGGAAGAGAGAGAAGCAGAGGGAGGGTGGTGGACGGAGTCAGCCCAACGACCGTGCTTGGTGCAGCTCAGCCACTTGTACTTTTCAAATCTCTTCCCATCTCATTGCACTTGCCCTTCTGTTCAATCATCCCCTGTTTTTGCCTTTCTTGCTTATTTGATTTGATGTGATCTTCGTGAAGGTCCTGCTTCTTCATCAGTGTGATTCTATTCTTTGCCAAAGCCATGAGCACCCAATGACTTCCTTTATTAATTCCAATATATCTCCTTTATCTCGTATCACTCGTATTAGATATGTTGGGCTGATAAATGAAGCTTTAGCTGACATGAAGCATTTTAAGGTCATGCAAGCACCGGTGGACTGCGACTAGAATGAACAGTATCACGCTAGTGATGGACCCTCATGGGGCTACTAACAAAGGTAGGGAAAATTACAAAAAAAAAATCTCAAATCTATTGCGATTGTACCAATTCAGTTCTAAACCTTTCAATTTAGTCGATTTAGTCATAAACCTTTAAACAATTTGCCAATTGAGTTCTCTTGGCCACTTTTGGCCAAAAATCGCTAACATAGACATTAATCATCCCATGTGACTTAGTCAGCGTTGACATAAAGAATTTTTTAAAAAAAACTTCGAATAATTTTATCATTTTTCTTCTTTTTTGCTTTCATTTTGGCCAATGAAGGTCGCAAAGGACCATCACTGGCTATTGGGCGAGGATCCCCTCACCTTGCCGATTGCAATGAAAAGAAAAAGGAAAAGAAAAAAAAATTAAAATTCAAAAAAAAATTTTAAATTGTTCAGGTCAGCACCGGTTATGGCACGTAAGATGAGTAGTGTCTACGTTAGTAATTTTCGGCCAAAATTGGCCGGAAGGATTTAATTGGTCAAATTGAAAGGTTTATGATTAAATTGGCGTAAGTACAATAAGTTTATGACTTTTTCAGTAATCTCCCCCACTAAGGTACCAGAGCCTGAATCAAGACATTATATTGGGAATTATCCCCGAAAGATTTTGATGGTAACGGAACTTAATTCAAGCATTTAATAGGCTCAATTCAGTGTGCAGAGACTCATTTTTAAACCATGCAGAAGCTTGGATTTGATTCTTTCAGCATTTGAATCAAATTTTGTTATGTTTGGAAATTTACAGAAGGAAAGGGTGCAGCACAAAAATCATGGTTCTGCAAAACAGCATGACTTGATCGTTGGGCACTTTTTTGTATGTTAATTCGATGACCATTAGTGTTTTTAAATCGAAGAACCAGCTCACAGCAATAAAGTATGATACTCGACAATTATTTATGCAAAAGATCGCAAAATAATTAACCATAACAATTGGTCAGGTTCCGCAGGGCAGCAAGTTCTACACTAGTAATAAGGCGGTATTTGTACTCGTGGTTTAACTAGTGGAACTCAGCATATTTGGGCTGCTAGTGCCCCAAGAGAGGAGTAGGCATAGTCGAGCAGAACCTCTATAAATCTCGTTTGCAATTTTTGCCTCTATAAATCTCATTTTACGCGTGGAAACAATATTTTATCGGAGTTATTTCTACAGAAATTAGTTTATACTTTCTTTGTAAAAAAAAAATCAATTCACCCCCTCTCTTGATTGCTTATTCGGACCTAATACATGGGACTATCTATGTTTCGGTTACTACGCTAGTAGATACGTCTCTAAAGTCACATCCTTGAAGTAGCATAAAAATGTTTTAAATTAGTGTAGGTGCGAGTGAGCCATGGCCCAAAACAGATGGTATTGTTGCAGCAACGAGCCTAGATGAAGTTTCTCTACAGCACACTAAACGTTCATAAAAAAGAAAACAGTCCGCGATTAGCGTGCAACTCGTTTGCTTGTAATATGTTTCGAGAGAAAGAAAGGATGATCCCACCTTTTTTCATTTGGTTAGTCATAAAGATGAAATCACACTTTCTGTCTGAAGCGTTCACTTTGCTTTCACCTTATCCCCCACACGCCCTTTTTCTTTCGGGGTTCATCAGATTCACGTCATCCCCATCCAGAATTGCCGATCAATCAAGCCTAAAATTGTTGTTGTCCTCCTTCCCAGTTACTGCTCTCATCCTGCCTGAGAAAGATTAGTCCAAGCCAAGCAGGTTCCTAGCACCAGGGATGGATTCCTACCTCATCATCAACATCACTATCGGAAAAGTCAGAAAAGATGACCCCACTTGGTGAAACTGAAAGCAAAGTGAAAATGAAAACCCCGACTCAGGGTGCTCGTGACAACTCCATCCCCATGGATTATAACCACACCACAATTCCTACCAAAAATACATATAAGATTGAAAAAAGGGTGAATGAATGGTAGAATCGTATCCAGGGTGATTGCAGGTTGAGGGTGCAAGGAACACGTGTCGCTAATCGACTCGGTTATCTTGCACGCCCCTGAAATCTGATTGGGAAGGCCATTGTGATGCAACTAGGTAAGTCTAGTTAATCCTCTCTTTCTCATACTACCTTTTGCTCTTTTTTCCTTTTTCTGTTTTCTTGGTGAAGTCAATCCGATTTGTTTATGCTTCCAGATCTGTTGTGGGAGTAAAAGAAAGCATTTTCTACTTTCTTGGTATGCATAAATTTTAAAGGAGACTATATTCTAAAAGGGGTGTGTGCATATTGGATAGAAACTAGGGTTGGTGACATCAATTGTTGAGTTGACTTGGAAATGCTGTATAAAAGTCGCAGGATTTGGAAGACTCCAAGGGGTTCTGCTCCGTGCGTGTCGGGGCAAAGTCTAGTGCGTGCGTGTGGGGAGGGTTCGAACCATACGGCAATGAATGACGATTGACAGAGACAGGTCTTTGTCAAGTTTTAATTGGGGACTCGGTGAATGAAGACTTTGATGAATGACCTGCTCGATCAAAGTTAGCAATAGCGAAAGATCATGAGAAGATTAGTAAGAACGTAAGATGGACGGAATGCTAAATGTAGAACGAAGGATTCGTCATCTTGAAATAGCCTTCTTAATAGTTCAAATTGCGTGTGTATGGGTTAAATTTAAGCATGATTTATATACCGCGTCGATTGGATCTATACGATTTTTAAAACAGTATGAAGGTGTGAGCTCCATGTAAATCGGTCAAAATATATTATAAACTCATTTCTTAACCCATATATGACGGGTTAAGTTTTTATATAAGTTAGTTATATATAATAAATAGGTCATTAATAAGTTTAAATTTGATATGGGTACTGAATGGATCATAAATAAGTCGTAAATGGATTATAAATGAGTTTACAATTTACTTAGACTCAATCCATGTACAAGTGGTTGAGTTGTTACATGAGTTAGTTGTATATAATAAATAGATCATTAATGAGTTTAAATTTGATATAGGTGTTAAATGGGTCATAAATAAGTCGTAAATGAGTTATAAATGAGTTTACAACTTACTTAGACCCAATCCATGTCTACTACTCTCTTTCATTTTCTTTCGCCTTCACTCAATCTTACATTCACTGACTCTGCACTGTCATCTTTCAGTTGAGTATGAATTTTCCTAAATTTGATTAAATACGTAAGTATTTTAGGTCTAGTATGGATTGGGTATATATCACTAAATTTACAAGGTCAAAATGAGTTAAATTAATCTATTTGGGTATGACCATTTTCAAATCCGATCCAACCCACCCACCCGATTAAAAAAGATCTAGCTCCATGCTATGTACGAGTCTTCCCATGGCGGGCTGATCTTTGCCATTGCTATCACGAGGGGCTGGTTTGGTCAAATGGATGGCCCAATCAAAGCCTCAAGTTTATACCATTCATGGATTTTAGGCCCATGAAGCAATCTGCAAAGTCTGCTTAAGTCACAGAAGACAGGCCCACCAAGATAGAATTCGACAAGCTGATGGTCCTCCTTGTCCATGGTGAAAAGTGGGAGGAGGCTCATCAGAATTACATTCATCACTAGCCCTAGAGATTTGTAGGTCCCCTAAACACTAAATGCTTGACCTAGTAACTTATAGTGAAACTGTTTCGACCAAAAAAAAAAACCTAGTGAAACCGCAATTATATGTACAGGGAATCGCCTGCCAGTTTCTTTAGAAGAATATTAACCAACAGCAATTGCAACAGACGTAGAATTCTCATTTCTCATTCAGGATACATAATTCTAACAAAAACTCTGCGAGTACTAGGAACAAAATTGCATTCTGGTTTACATAACATGAGCTACTCGCCCCACCAAACTTTTTGCACGCTATCACTAGATTGTTAAAAACATATGAACTCAACACAAGTAAGCCTCATCCTTGGATTAGGAAAGCTTATCCCTGGTCCAGTCAGCCAAAAACCTTCGATACGGGACGATTTTTCCTCCAAAGGGCGTTCAAATGTTGCGCTTTCTCCTGACATTGCCCTTACCGCGGCGCTTGTTTTTACCCACCTTGAATTTCCTCTTGGATTTCTTCCCTACACCACCAGCTGGCTTCAAGGAACTCTTGTTTTGATTGCCATCGGCCATTTCTACATCTGTTCAAGCACCAAATCATTCAGACAATCTAACCACTTCAAAAGAAGCCTCAGAAGAGTCGATACTACAATGGCAAAGGCCAACTTATTATCTTGTTCCAACCAGGTGAAAACACAATCGATTCTTCCAATCTCAGAGCCTAAGACTTATTTACATTCTTTAGTATCCTTTCAATTGTCAACTCCTAGTTGTGTCCAAGCCAGCAAATCAGGACAATTTTTTACAAGAATGAAAAAAGAACCACTGGCCACAGTGCACGCAGAAGTTCTAACCAGAACTTGGAGCAATTTTTGGCTAGGAGTTGAAAAAGAATTATTTGTTAAAAGCAGAACAACAGAGTTATTCACTATGCATATAGTTGCATGATACAATTGACTTCCTTCACCGGTCTTTTAGCCACCAACTTTCTAATAGGAAACAGGAACAGATTTGTTCAGCTAAAATCTGATAGATGTCCCTCATGTCGTAGTAACACAGTCAGTCAGAACAGGTCGTTGGCATACATAAAAGGAGGAAGTAAAGCAGAAGAGCACACGGCAAGAAACGCAAAACAGTGTAAGGATCTTTCAGCATGAGAGAACTCCCCTCCTCAAATCATTATGTGCATTCACAATGGCACACTACCGTAGCATCGAGCTATTCTACCTCCCTAAAAGCTTGCCTTTCGAGTAAAGCAGGGGTCGCAGCTCACGATTGAATTACTGAAATCTCCACATAATCCTTCAGGCAAGAAATGCAGGATACGGCCCAATTCATGAACTATTCAACTCTAGAAGATGAACTAGAGACCGCATCAGCGAGATTCAGCAACGATGCCTTCATTGTGAATTCAGTCACACCCAATTCACAGTCAAATTGCACAACAATGTATGACGAGTATGTTTGATTCAGCAGCCGAATTGGAAGCTACGGAACTACATTCCCCAAACACCGTCAAACCAAAACCGCCGAAAGATCGTAAACTAACCACTCGAACCCATAGACACAACGACGGAAAACACAGCAACAGTACCGCCGGAGCTACGACACAGCTTCGCTTCAGAATCCAACAACAACAAAAAACTAAGATTCAAGGCGAAGCAGAGACCACGTACCCATGGAAGAAGACGCGGCAGCGGCGGCGACCTCCATGGAACCGGAACCGGAATTGGGGAGAGCGGGGACGGGGAGCTTGGGAGCGGCGAGGGCGGCCTCCTGGGCGGCGAGCTTCGCGGCGTCCTTGCTGTCGTAGAAGGGCTCCACGATCTCCCTCCGGATGGCTCTCAGCCTCTTCTCCCTCTTCGATCTCATAGACTTCGCCATCTCTCTCTCTCTCTCTCTCTCTCTCTCTCTCTCTCTCTCTCTCTGCAACTGCAACACCACAGGGCCTCTACGAAGACGAGCCCCGCCGGCGAGCTAGGGTTTCGTTTCTGCGCCCGAGCAAGGAAGGAAGAAAAAGCGCCGAACCGGTAGCGAGGCGACTTTATATCGGTTTTCCCCTTGCGGCCGGCCACTTTTACAAAATTGCGTTTACGCCCCTACAATTACAATATTATTCCATTTGACACCCAATGCTTTTTTTCCTGTTTCGCAAATGACTCTGGGAGTTCGCCCAAGTCACATATTCATACTCGCATAGTAGGGGTGAGCGGTTCCCGGTCCGGTCCGGTTCTAAGGTGGAACCGGGAACCGATTCTCAATTTTCAGAACCGCGGACCAGATCGGTTAGTTCTAGGACCAAGAACCGGACCGGACCGTCGATCGGGTCCGGTCCAATGGAATCGGTTACTTAGAGTTTAGGGTTTTTTTTTATCAAACACTTAAGGTTTTGTTCACATTTTACTAATTTTTGCCAATAAATTTATGTCAATGAAGTTCACTTAGGGTTTAATTCACATTTTACTATTTTTTTATCAATGAATTTATGATAATGAAGTTCACTTAGAGTTTAGTTCACATTTTATTAATTTTTTTAAAGAAAAAAATAAAAAAATATATTAAATAGTCGGTCCGGTCCGATCGGTCCGGTCCGGTTCCCCCTTGGAACTGGGAACCGGACCGCCTAGAAACCTGTTTCATTTTTAGGAATAGGGAACTAGGAACCGGACTGATAGTCCCGAGAACCGGATCAAACTCGTCAGTCCGGTCCGGTCCCAGTTTGGGCGGTCCAAGTTGCTCACCCCTATCGCATAGGTATTTCAGATGGAGAGACCATGCGTATTTATTTCCCAACCCTCTTCTTTCCAATTTGATCTTTTACAATTGATGAGGAGGCCTTCATTGTCGATCTGATGTGGGTGCACTATGCTTGAGTGGATTCAAGTGCCAATCGAAAAAAAATCCCGACACTGAGTGAAAATGACTTGTTATCTTATCACTTGCACAAACTTATTAGGCTAATTTCGAATTTATGAACATGTATGATGTGTAGGTGCATCGGTAACTAGTCATTTAAAGGGATAATTACACAAGCGGTCCCTATATTTTGGCCCAATATGTAATGTGGTCCCTAAACTTTTAATTTGTTCAATGTTGTTCCCGAACTTTAGCCTAATGTTCAATGTGGTTTCTGAACTTTTAATCTGTTCAATGTTATCCCTAAAATTTTTGTACATATTTAATGTAGTCTTGAACTATATGAAAATATTTGAAGTAGTCCCTAAACTTAAATTAATAAAAGGACTATACCGAATATTTTTACATAGTTCAGGGACTAAATTGAACATGTATCAAAAGTTTAGAGACGACATTAAACAAATTAAAAATTCAGGGATCATATTTCACATTTAGTTAAAGTTTAGGGACCACATTGAGCAAATTAAAAGTTTATGGATCACATTGCACATTGAGTCAAAGTTAAGGGACTGTTCGTGTCATTTTCCCGAATTTGAATTATAATTCTAGCCATAGCAGGCAAATGCCATGTTTGCACCCTGCCCTAATGTGATCGCACAATTGGCAATATAGCATATGTTGAAAAATTTCGTGACTTTAATCTTATGATAATAGTATTTTGAACGTTTTCCCATTTTTATTATGTCGGGTTTTGAACTGCGGACGAATGTGGCGACTTGCAAATATGCATCACTTTCTCCATTTTCGTTTCGATCTTCCACCTCTAAGCGGTATAGCTTTGCTTTGGTTCTTCGCATGTCTCGGCTTTTCGAGTGTTTTATACAACTATGAATGCATCTTGGGCAGGCCTAGTTTTCATTTTGCACCATCTTGCTGCTCACCGAAATAGATTATACGGTTCATTGTTTATGCATGCATCAATTTCTGTCAATTTCATTTACTTATGTTTATGAGTCTGCAGATGTAAAACATACCGAGTTCAGATATACATGACCATGAAGTGAAACAAGACGCTAGAAGAGCCTTTACAGAAACCGGCACGGCATCACTCAAGATCCCGATTTACGTGTCAAGAAAAATCTCCAGCACCCCTCTGTGTTTGTGATGTTTGCCGGCGATGCATTCGCCTCGTCAACCTTTGCCGACAAACTCGACGTCAAACAAGAGCACAGAGTCGGGGGGAATGATACATGATCCTGCGCCACGAAAGATTGGGCTGAGTGAAACTCGTTACTGATGATCACGGGGCTGTCCTGCTGAATCAATGGACCTTACCTGCTCTGCAACCAGCTCCTCTCACGCCATAGCCGAGCTCCGGAGGTAGCTTTAAGATCCGTTTTCCGCCTGTAATCATGTGGTATTTAGACAGATGTGCAAGAATGTGTTGGATCATCACATCAGATGGAATTTCATACCAGCAAGCATGGGTGGCACTCCCTCCCCACCTAAAATGCCTTCATCCCACCCTTTGATCACCTACACCAAATTCCCCATACAATACTAGCTAGCTTAGGTAATTCTGAATTGAGAATCACTCCCTCACTGAGCTCAAGACGGACTGGAAAAGGATGACGAGTACCTCGCCAACCCCGACTTTGAAAGTGAGAGGCTTGCCGCGACTGTAGCTGCTGTCGAACACCTTCCCGTTCTCCAATTTCCCCACATAATGTGCCTGCAATTGCTTTCTTTGTCTCTACTCATATTCTTTACTCCAAAGGAACCAAGGAAAATGAACGAAATCAAGTCATGAGACTCGTAACCTTAATGAACTGTCCTTTGACAGCCTCAGGACCGGTGCCCACCACTTTGTCGCAATAGGCGAGCCCTGAAGGCGCCACTGTCAGCTCGCATGGCGCCGTCTCTGCTGCTTCTGCAATCCGGGGTTGCCACTGGAATTGCCAGGCAATGAGCTCTACAAGGCCTAACCCCATCACCCCAATAGCTTCTCTTCTTCCGGTAGTGGTGCTCAACAAGTTTGGCTTTGGCCCGATCGAGCTGCTCTTTTTGCTGGTGTTCCCGGATTCATCAACATTGTTTCTGGTGACGAATGACACTTCACTTCCAGTCTTCGCGAGGCTCCCAGGATCGAAAGTCCCCGGCAGCGGCGACAACGGCAGCGAACAGGAACAGCTGCTCATTGCCATTAACCCACCGAGCAGGAAGGACAGGAAGGTGGAAGTATATGGATAGGCTTCGATATTTCTGGTTTCTGTGGACAATAATCAATCTTCTTCATCTGACCAAAACTAAGGAACTGGATCCAACACAGGCTCATGCGCCTCATTCAGCCCAAGCTTCCAAGGCCCATCCCTTGGCCATCACCATCCATCACCAAAATCATACTCAGTCCAATCGATAGGCTCTTGGATTGGCCTTTTGGTGAAAATTGAATATCTCTAAAACAAAGTTGACTAGCTCATGATTGATTAATACCAGTAACTTACGATGAAAATTGAATCTCTCTAAGACAAAATTGAGTTGTCCGAAAGGAGTTGATTGAGTGGTCAAATGTTTGCGAAACCAAAGTTCCATGGTAAACCCATCTTCTATTAAAAAAATAATATAAGTGAACACTTTACGAGTGGAGTCTTATTCGATGCACATGAACAAGACGGCTTGTGAATATTCATGACATATATCCAGTTTAATGTTGACCATGCATATGGACGAGACGGCCCTAGATACGACCTTCTATTAAAATAAACCGCAAAATTGATAGGTAGCCCTCGATGCGTAGATTTCGACATCAAAAGCTGGATGTAGACATGGTCCATTAGTCGTCGATTTTCCAAAAATTGAACTCGTCCCCGAGAAGCCATTGCTGCCCCCAAAGTGATCAAAGAATATATAAATATATATGATAGCTGATTTAGGAGTGAATACCTTTATTCTTTATTTTCAGTTCTTTATTTTCAGGCCAGCTGGGGTTCTTGAAGTAAAAGGCATGCAAAGAGACTTTTGCATTCATCCTCTTATTAAAAAGTCAACAACGTTTCAATATCATCCATTTTCCCTGGCTGCTTCGACAAGCTTTTGGATTGATGGGATGATACATGAAAGGAGTAAACCTGAAGCCAAAGATCCAGCAGCTGAAGCTCATCTCTATCGCTACTGCTAATAAACCAGATCTCTTGCCTATCGCATCTTCACGCATCTGCATATTTTACCCCAGAAATCAATCTCCCTCCAGCCAAATATGCCGCGGCCACAGTGTAGAAACTCGATCTCCCTCTGCGAGGACGGTAGCTTCTCAGTGACGGCAGAGTCGTCTGGGGGGAGGCTGAATGAAATGGATGGTTGTTTCTTGCGCTTCACACCCATTTGAAAAAATAAGATTCGATGATGGAGTGCACAAGTTATTAAGCAGATCTACACTTCAAGATTTCTATATATAGACTCATGACTCATGACTCATGACTATCTTTGGTTTTTGTTCAGCATGCAAAGAATACAAACTAGGGTTATACTTGTGTATAATGCTTTGACCGAGTGTTTGCCTCTATGGATCTTTCGTCGCTTGATCATACGCCATGATTGATGAATGGTCCTCAAGTTTCAACTGGCTTGTTAAGTCGTCTTCCTATATCTTTAGTGTAGTGGCGTCTACTGCGTACGAAACTTGGAGGCTCTGCTTCCAGAATTTCTCTGCACTCTTTTATCCCTTCGTGTCTCTGTCAATAGGCAGTTGTGGCACGACTTTGTGTACAAGCACGCAACGGGAAGAAAAATATTTTGCAAGAACAAAGGGCAAGATTAGATACTACATTAGTTATTATGTGGTTTGGTTTAAGTAACGCAATACCCATCACGCTGCTTGGTTTCGTGAATGACGTGTAGAGTTAGGGGAAAACGGCATCGGAATTCACAAATTAGCATAATTGTATTTAACCATGATTATCGCTCTAATAGTTAACCATGATTCGTGAGTTTAATACCGCATGTAAATTACTGCATACAATTTTGTATAAGTGTTTACTTATTATTGTATTTAAAAGTTAAGCACCTATCATGTGATCATATTAAAATAATTTTTTAGTATAGTTATCATCACTTTAATAGCCAATAGTGAGTCCAATTCCCCATTTATTTTATCTATTATTTAATAATGATTTAATGGTTATGCTTCACTTTTTAATCATAAAATTTGTGATTATAGTAAAAAAAATTACCACATAATTAAAAGTATGATTGAAAAATTTATCGAATCACAATTTGACATCAATGATTATAGTTAGTAATCACAATAAACATCATAGTATGACTAATATAATATTACGTTATGAAATATTAATAATTGTCCTTAATACTGAGCAAATAATAATATGCTAATTATTATATTATGATAACATTTAGTGAACAAATAACTATATATATATCAAGATAACATAATTATTATTACTTCAATTTTTTACCTATTATTTGATATTTTAATCATTAATCTTATAATAGGTGACTGAGTCAAATAATTAATAGGTGTTATCCTTACAAAATAATAAAAATAATTGTAGTTGTTTTGGCAATAGCTATTACAACCAGGTAATAATAGCTATTACTATGATAGATACTATGTAGGGGATCCGTGTAATATCTAGTATTGCAAGCAAACACTGTAATAGGTAGTCAACTTGTAATACTTATGTAATGTGATAACCATTACTGCAACCAAACATGTTGTAATTCAAACAATATCATCATTAAGGTGGACTTTCTTGTCAAAGAAAAGAAAAAATTTCTTCACATAGATGGTTAAGAATAATGCTAGATTTATTAAGGCCCGTATACAAGATTTATCTACTAAATGATGTACACTCATTGGGTGCTTGAACAGGTCCACTTAATATTTATTAATAACATACTATATTATATCATTCATTAAACCAATTTAGTGGACAAGTCTTGGTATCCCTAGCATTGCTTGTTAAGATATAAGAAAAAGAGCGATGGTAAAGAGTTATTAACTAAACAGTCCGTCGGACTTGAATTGGGTCTCCTTCAACGACCAATAGCAATATGACACATTACTCAGTAAATTAATAATTCAACGTTAAGTAAACCCGGCATTTGTTACAAAAACAAGCACTTGGTGTGTTTTTCACCATCGAACACGGTCAAACATTTGGTTCTTGTAGGAAATTGGAATTGGGAAGTTAACCTATGAAACCGGCCATGAACCCTACGGAGCATGCCTCTGTATTATAATTATCTTTTTGTACCGAGATTAGTTAGTTTACCAGAATATCAAGCACGACCCTTTTGTGAATCAGATGTCTATTCTCGTACGTATTTATTGGATGGAAACGTGAAGCATGGAAATGTTAATAGCCACGAAAATTCATCATGCATTAGTCATCAACGAAAACGACAGCTGATATAATATTATTTTTTAGGTCTTTCTTGCTGCTCCATTTTCCTTTGGCTGCACTGGGTGTGTAACCCAAACCCGTTAGAAGGCGACAAAAATATCTATGGGTAAAGCAAGTAACACCATCACGTACGAAAAGCATTATCTCTATATTTTATGCAAAACCCTAGACTTGATAGATAACCCTAGAGAATCTCTCCCCTTCCCCCATCAAGATCAGACTGTAGACACCAGACAGGAGAAGACCTCGTTTCTTGTTTTTTGGGGTTTGAACTGAAAGGGAGGAGGAGGAAGCTGAATGGAAGGGGGGGGGGGGGAATGATTGAGTGATTCACGGTAGAGATAGCTTCACAAGTGGGGAATACACAATCGATTGGGGTTTTTTCTGCTTTTCGACCATGGAAAAGGGTCTGAAGCTATGATCATGCGACTGTCGGCAGAGCACAACCATTGATGACCTAGAAGCAACTTTCTTTTTTGCTCCTGTTCCTCGTGATACATTAAGAGTGCGCATGATAACTGGCCAAATAGTATTTGATTCTGTTCTTTTGTTCCCAGAATCAGTTTGGGAACAGAAATCCGTTTGTTTAATTTTTTGATTCTGGGCACAAATTCTTGCAAATTTGTGCCCAGAATCAGTTTTGGAGTAGAATCAAGAATAAAAAAAAAGTAGCTTCTTGATTCTGGGAACAAAAATGAGAATCAATTTTTTTTCTTCTTCTTTTTCTTGATTTTTAATATAACTTCTAATGTCCGGCACGAGGCCACTCTCGTCGTATCTGGCTAGATTAAAATATTTTAATTTAAAAATATTATTAATAAAAAATATTATCGGCCATGGCGAAAAAAATAAAAAATATATTATTAATAAAAAAATTTTACCTCCCATGGTAAAAAAATAAAAAAATATTTTCAATAAAATATTTTTTATTAAAATATTTTAATAAAAAATATTATTAATAAAAAATTTATTTATAAAAAAATATTTTACCAGCCATGGCCAGCGACCAGGCCATGGAAAAAAAAATAAAAAATAATTTCAATAAAAATATTTTTTTATTAATAATATTATTAATAAAAAATATTTGTATAAAAATATTTTACTAGCCATGGCCAGCTACCAGGCCATGGCGAAAAAATAAATAATATTTTCAATAAAATATTTTTTATTAAGATTTTAATAAAAATATTATTAATGAAAAAATTATTTACAAAAAATATTTTACCAGCCATGGCCAACGATCAGGCCATGGAAAAAAATAAAATAATAATTTCAATAAAAATATATTTTTTTAAAATATTATTAATAAAAAATATTTTACCAGCCATGGCCACCGACCAGGCCATGGTGAAAAAAATAAAAAAATATTTTTATTAAAATGTTAATAAAAATATTATTAATAAAAAATATTTTACCAGCCATAGCCAGCGACCAGGCCATGGCAAAAAAATAAAATAATAATTTCAATAAAAATATTTTTTTATTAAAATATTATTAATAAAAAATATTTTACTGGCCATGGCCAGCGACCAAGCCATGGAGAAAAAAAGAAAAGAAATATTTTCAATAAAAATATTTTTTAGTAAAATGTTTTTAAAAAAATTATTTATAAGAAAAATTTTTATCGGCCATGGCCAAAAAAAATAAAAAAATTATTTTTAATAAAAGTATTATTAATTAAAAAATATTTTACTGGCCATCGTCAAGAAAGAGAGATGAAAAAAAGAAAAGAAGGAAATATAAAATATTTAAAGTGTTATTAAAATATTATTGATAAAAAGAAATTTTATGCCGTTACCAAACGCATTTCTATTCATGGGCACAGAATTTTGGATCATTACCAAACGCCTTCAAATGTTCAGAATCAGTTCCCGAGCACAGAATCAAAAAGAATCATTTCTAACCAGAATCTGTTCCCGGGCACAGAATGGTTGTCATACGCAGCCTAAGTGTACAGCTTTAGTTTCATTGTTTACTGTGGAGATTGAGTGGCATTTTAAGTTGGTTTTTCGCTCCTTATGTGCTCTCGATTTTCATCATCGGTCCAATCAAAAGCAAATCATCCACATTACGGTAGAGGGTTTGTGAGCGATTACATCCTTGTTATATTGAGACTTGTACATTTAGAGGGTACAAAGTCCTAATCTCATTGCCAATTCATTTTCTACCTTAAGTGTCATTGAGATGTGCAACGGAATTCAAGTAATGAACTACCTCATTCATATACCTAATTGGACCCGACTTTATCAAGTTAGTCAATTATATAAGCCATCTAATTGATTATATTGATTGGTCCTTTTCACTACAAACATTTATGTTTTTGGATTCTGAAATTGGACTAACCCTCATATTTGTACCCTAACAAATTTAGTATCTGAAAACTTGCGACAAGAATTAGAGATATTTTTTGGACAATTTTGAAATCAACATGTTAGCTCATTCCTGCAAAGCTGAAATCTAGATACCCTTTTATGAGATACTTCACTCGCCCGATTAGTATTATTGTACGAAGTTAGTTAAAAACGTGTGGCAACGTTCCAAAAAACATTGCGACATGCTGCACATTGCGCAAATACTTCATTAACACCCTGAAGTAGTGAAATGTGTCTCAATCGACCCCTCAGCTCATTAGCAACCACAATAAGCAAAATGGCATTGTTTTGAGTAAAGTTGTCTATGCCAAATGGCTAGCCATGACACGTAGGATGATAGGTGACAATTAGATTGCCACATCAGCAATTTCAAGTGACACTTGGCTAGGAGGATTTTATTGCAATTTCACTCCAAGGTTTAGGACTACATTGATTCAATTGAAATGTTTAAGATTGAATTAAAATCTGTAGTTTAGGACTGAAATTGTAATTTTCCCTATTGCCTTAAGTCTATGCAAAGGTGACAAGTATTTGGGGCTTTTAGCACGCGAAGTTCTTTGAAAGAGATTGTGAAATAGAACACTGAGGGGGCACCTTGAGGTGTAATTGTAGGAGTAGGGAAACACTTTCATGCAATTCTCGAGTGTGGTTCAATGCTCGTTGTATTGCTACATCTAAATATAGAATTGTTTTTTTTGCTCTCTAGTGAATGTCGGTTGAACAAACCGAACCACGTATATCTATTGCATCATTTCCTCTGCCTCTTTGTTTATTTCGATATCCAGTCGGTTGTTGCAAATTGCTATAGCGGCACTTGTGCCCGATGCTTCGCAACGTTTTCATCATTCGACAAGAGTCTATCACATCATTTAGCAAATCAATTTTAACAACCCGAGTATCTATATTCACCTATTAATATCTACTCCTCAACAGATGTATCATGCTTCAAAGGTATGCTTTCGTTTTGGCCATGCATATATCAATTCAGCCTGTCCTTATAGTGCAGCGAGGGATAGAAAAAGACAGCAGGGAGACATGTCAGCACATTCGACACGTGTGTGCCAATTAGAATAAGGAAGCCGGAACACGTCGGTATGGGGTGGTCTCCAAAAATGAGGGTAATGATATCTGACAAGGGAAGTCAAATCGACATTCATAAAAGGGTAGGTTGCTTTTCTACGTGATTTCCTCCGCAGGGGAATTCTATATGATAAGCACCTCCTCCACAGAAAGGAGGAAGGAAAAGAGAAGGGCAAAGAACATGGAAAGCAAGATTAACCCAATCATCTCAATCTTCTTCGACACCAAGAAAATGACAAATGAAGCAACGGTTGAGTAAACCAAGGATGGATGTGTTGGCTAATTCCTCATTAATTCTTATTATTTAATGCAAATGCTTGTGTAAGGTGGAGAGAGAGAGAGAGAGAGAGAGAGAGAGGGGGGGGGCTTGGGTAGATGCTTCTCTTCTGCATGTCAAATTTGGAGGCAGGCAGCAAAATGATGGGGCCTCTCTTTATAACATTATTAGGTCTTCCCCCCAAATTGGCTTTTCACAATCTTAAACCATCAATATTCGGCTGTCTTTCTTCCAATCATGACATGTTATTCTGCAGAATAGATGAGTAATTGGAGCAAAGGGCCTTGTTACCATGCTCTATAGTCATCTACTCTCACTATTTATATAAGATGGGGAGCCGTTGACATCAGCATTGGAGGTTGCGGTGGTGCTTGGTGGCGGGGCTGAGTTATGCCCGGAGATGATCAGATTCAAGGGGGAGAGAGAGAAGTGTTTTAATTTTGGGAAAAAAGCCACCAAAAATGTCATATAGGTACAAGTTTGAGACTTTTGATATTACAGAAAAAAATATAAAGTAAATGAGTCATAATGAGCATAGACTAGGTTTTTTGACAGCTTTTTCCCTATAATTTTTATGATGCAAGGATAGCATTGTACTTGTGGAGTCAATGAGGATATGCAAGGTGCATTCAACGGTATTATTGAAAGATGAAAAGAGAAAGGTGGCTAGAGTGATATGACAATAAATAGATTACTTTATTGCCAAGTAATGGGTGTAGAAATACAAATAGAGAACAAAGGGTTTTGATAATTCTAAAAATGAATGAAGTGAGCATGCTTATTGAAGCTGGATGTTGCACAACTACTCTTCTCATGGAATTTTAGTAGAAGTGAAACAGAATTAAGCTCCTAGCTAAGCTTAGCTAAGCTACTGCGGGTACTGTTTTGTACAGATAGGCATGAAAGAACAGTAGCGAAAACATTCAGACAAAAGGAGAAGAAAGCTTAGCCGGCGGCTGGCAAGTCAAGTATAGAAGGTCTAAAATGAAGTTAAATGGAGGGTGATGGAACATTGTGGAACAGTGGAACTCTACTCTGAAGAAACAAAGTAAAAAACACTCAATTGAGAGAGATCAGACAGTGGTCCTCTCATGAGTCATGAGTATACCCTAAGTTAAATATTTCCAGTACATCTCTCTCTCTCTCTCTCTCTCGCTCTCTCTCTCTCTCTCTCTCTCTCTCTCTCTCATCATACACGAAAAGAAAAGCCTTGTTTAGAGAAAACATTTGATAAGATTTTGTACCAAGGTCCACTTTCCCTAATAAAACTGGAGGAAAATATAAGAAACCCCACCCACCTGTGCACACTCCAGGTTGATCAACTGAACCTCAGTGTGTTATGTAGAACGGGAAGGAGGAGGAGGAAGAAGAGGAGAAGAACAGAGAAGGATCAATAGATGGGTCACCACTGCTGCACCAAACAGAAGGTGAAGAGAGGGTTGTGGTCTCCCGAAGAAGACGAGAAGCTCGTGCGCTTCATCACCACTCATGGCCACGGCAGCTGGAGTTCTGTCCCTAAACTAGCAGGCACGATGAGCAATACCATCCAGACCTTGCATCTTACTTTTCCTTTAGTATTTACCCTTCTTCTTTGCTCTTCCGATTCAATTAATAGTTGGATATAAAATAAAGCAGGGTTGCAGAGATGTGGGAAGAGCTGCAGATTGAGGTGGATAAACTACCTGAGGCCTGACCTGAAAAGGGGTTCGTTCTCTGCCCAAGAAGAGAGGACCATCATCGACGTGCACCGAATTCTTGGCAACAGGTGGTCTCAGATAGCCAAGCACTTGCCCGGTAGGACCGACAATGAGGTCAAGAACTTTTGGAACTCCTGCATCAAGAAGAAGCTCCTCGCTCAGGGCCTTGACCCCAACACCCACAACCTCCTCTCCACCACCTCGTCTCTCAAAAACAGCAATGGAGGCAATGTCAATTCCTCCAACAATAGTGCCGCTCTATTTCAGAAGGCCAACTCATCATCCATTTTCCACATGAGCACCGACACAAGTACTAGCAATTGTTCCATGGATGTGAAGATACCCTTTGTCACATTGCCTTCTGTTCCTTGTCCTGATCAGGCCATTACTCCTACTGGTACTGGTCTTTTTCCCCCAATGTTGCATGCAACTTCTTCAACAAGCTCAAACATAGTGTCGTTTGAATACCACCAACAAAACCCTAGTGCTGCTTCTCCACATGGATTGGTGGATTTAGCAGCCGCGGGCAGGTCATCATCGTCTTTCTCTTCTCTGTTGAACTCATTGTCGACTGGGTTATTGGGAAATGTGGAGGAGAGTTACCTCTGGGATTGTGGCCTCGAGGCAAATGCTGTATTGGCAGGGCCTAGGCACGAAGACACCTCGCAAGAGCAGATGCAGCAGCAGCCTCCTGGACTCAATCCAGACGATGAGAAAAATGGGAAATTAGGGATGGAAAGCGACAACTGCGATTTCATGAGCACCGCTGCGATGGATTCTAGCTTTGATTTTGATTTCGTGGACCGATCGTCAACGGGAGTGGCTGCAGGTGGAATGTATTATAATTTGAGCCCCATAGACCAACTAGCGTGGAATTGCTAGGGGTCACTTTAAACTCTTGTATATTTTGTTTGGATTACATACATTCTTTCTAGAATTTGATATATTGAGATATTGTTCAGCTCATTGATCTAGTATACTCGCAGCTCTCAATTCGGCTGGTGAAGATCTCTCTCTCTCTCTCTCTCTCTCTCTCTCTGACAGGATCACGTTCTCTAGAGCTTTATCAGTACGAACTTATTTTGGAAATAGATGAATCACGTTCGGAAACCGGCTATCTTATCATTTGAGTCATTAATCAATGCGAATCACCGTCTCTATGGATGAAGTATCTTCTACTGTCATTAATTGATGATCGAATTGGCCTCGGCATCGTCGTTAGTCACCATATATGCAGCTACTGCCAGCTAGCTGTCATCCCGGCCACCATTTGGCTTGTTGAAAGAGCATACGCGAGTACATATATCTCACCAAAATTGTGGTAGTCAATAAATGAGTTTTAGACGGGGGTTCTTAAAAATGACGTTCTATCTTTAGATATACAAAATAGACGTGATGACTTGCTCTTTCAAGTACAAAGTGTAGTTTAGCTAACTCATGTGGGCGATTTATAGTTTGTCAACATCGGAGACCCCATTTTAGCGTGCAAAAAAAAAAATACTAACGCGAACTATCAAGAACATTAGGCTTGACATAACACATGTCCTTTGTTGGTGAACAAGTCTCGCTATCTCTATAGATTTAATTTACCTTTTCAACAATGTACAAACTATAGTATACTAAGAAATCATTATATGAGTATAACATGTATACTAAGTCGAATCCAGACCATTGGAAGTAGTGAAATTCTATGCGGGTCTTGCATGAATCACGCCAGATCCAACCGTCAAAGTTCAACTGATGTATACTAAGTTCATTGAATATCAGATCATAGTATAATGGAATGCTTGTTGAGGGAGGGAAAGGAAATACAAGGCAGGGAGAGACAAAGGGGCCTCTCAATTGCTTGAGTCTGATCGATGGCCTGGGCTGCTGGAGTTTGACTGGGCTCTCATCATTTTACAGGTTCATTCAAAGTTAAAGCAAAGGCTCAAATCCCAATGGCACAACCAGACATGGCAAGGCCCATTTTTAGGAATCATTATGTGATGTTTAAGTGAGGTGGCCTGCTTTCCTATCATTATTTGCATATCAACTGTCCTTGCTTTGACTCTTTAAGTCATGTGCTATTGTTAGACGGATGACCTTACTCCGTGCTGGTATATTTCTGAAAGAGTCAGAAAATGTTAAAAAAAACTGTTATTGCAAAAAAATTACCGATCACCCGATTTTTTGGTATCTTATTAGTAGCTTACGGGCATTTTTATGAAAGTACTAACTCTTTTTGAAAATTTACAAATTATCAATTTTCTTTTTTTTTACTAAATTTATTTTTCTTCTTACTGACACCAAATATACCAACTGCCACACATGAAATTACCAATCTTAATTTGAGTGATTTACCAACTTGGTTTTGATTAAATTGCCAGTTGATTTTGAGTTATTAATGCTCATTTGAATTATTTACCAAAACTTTCATTTGATTTGTTTTTGTTAATTATATCTCAGCAATTCTTTTTTGCTTCTCTTACAATTGTCTTCAATTTATGAATTTTATCTATGTGACTTACTAGTTCTCTTCCATTAGGTCACCTACTAGTTATGATTTATCAAGTCACGTTGAAGCTGCATACCAACTTTTTATTTACCTTTCTCATCAAACCCATTAAATTTACCAACTCTTTTTAGCAATTACTAGCCTTAATCGGAATAATTACCAACTTTTTATCCGGTTAAGTTACCCAAGTTAGTTACCTATGTTTCTCTCCTTTTTTAAATTACCAACTTCTCTTATTTATGACCAAAAAAAATAACCCTAATCATTTATCAACCATACATACTTAACCATCACCTTCATTTTACCAATTATTAATTGAAAGTACCAACTTTTATCTAAAACACTTATTTCGCTCGCCCTATTAAGTTACCAACTATGCATAGGAAAAAAGAAAAGATTTCCATAAACGAATAGTTATTGCTCGATGGATGTGAAGTGGAAAGAAATATCTTTTCATCTGAATATAGGGATATTTTTTTTCATGTAAGTCACTCAAAATATATGGATTAGTGGAGGGGAAGTATTTTACTAGATCAGATTTTACTTTGGATTCATCGCAATCTCTTTGCAGAAACAACTTTTCATGAAATAAGACCACGGTATTTCTGATTTTATCGCAGATACACAGAACTGAGGGGAGAGAATTGAGAGCTTGGTGGGATGCGATGCGATGGGATGAGGAGGACCCACGTAGACTTTAGCACGCAAAACAACGAGTCTCCGGTCAGGTCTTGAGTCCTTTTACTTTTTCTCCTTTCATCATTGCACTTAGTCTCGTCTGTGCCAAAAGCGCAACGCAAGGACAAAAGGAAAATCTGAACCCACCAATGCATTTCGGAATCATTCAACCCCTCTCTTTTCTTGATTTTCAACTTTAGCCTTAAGCCGGCACCGCCTGATTTGCTTTTGTTAATCACCGAGCTAAACCAATTCATGTACATGTTGGTATAGAGATGGAATTTACATAGATGGAAACTCTCTATTCTCCTGACCCGACTTGAAAATGCAAGAGGGATGTCGCGAAGTTTGCTCGTTTGTTGGTCCGATGATTGTCTCTACTCTCAAGTGTGTAAAGATGATACGATCTCTATTTGCCCAACGTCCACTTACATATCTATATGGACTGAAGTTTGTGAAACAGGGTGACTAGAAATTCATGGGGTGCATGTATAATAAGAGATGACGAATGATCGGGGAAGTTAGAAAGCAAGACTGACCTAGCTTTCTCTCGAGTGCTCACAGATATAATATACGACGCCTCTGGTGAATGATGAAGGTGTCTTAAAACTAAGGAGCCTTAAACAGTCAAAAGAGCAAAAAACACAAGCATACATATGAAAAAATACCGCGAAGAAGAGGAACAAACATATCGGTATACCGATCCATTCAGCCAAAAGAAAAGGACTCTATGTACCTAAAGATGGGTGGGGTGTCAATTTGAAATAGGGTTGGGACCACTTGGAACTTCATGCGCCCTGGCTTTGAACATATCCTCTTTCCATGGCCGAACTGGTAACCGATGGCTTTGAACTTCCTGTCCTTGGCGCCCGCACTCACGCTGGAAACAGCCACCTCTGGCGCTTGCCGACAATGTGTTCGAATCGCCCCTCTCGAGCTGCACACCATTGGATTCTGCCATCGTGGTCCGAGGAGCTCGCGGAGACGGGATGTTTCTTTGCTCTTGCTCAGCCAGCGTGGCAATGCTGGGAATCACAGCGAGCAGGACGAGTAAGAGGGTTAAGTACGAAATGTTGGGAGACTCTATGCCTTCACTAGCCATCTAAACATGAGCTACTACCAACTCTTTCAGCAGAAGAGAACCTTGTACCATTCCATTGACTTCTCTAAGGACACAGGAGAGAGAGAGAGAGAGAGAGAGAGAGAGAGAGAGAGAGAGAGAGAGAGAGAGAGAAGTTTGGTATGGTGCGGGAGGTTGGAGAAGAGAAAGCTAAGAAAAGAGCATAGGGTGTTTGTCGTCTCTTTTTTGTTTGACATGAAGGCATTAAACCAAATGGAGACAGAAAGAGGATAGGATAGGGGGGTGGTGACAACTACAAGATGTCAAAGGAGAGGGGTGTTGTGTTGGAATAGGCACAAGCACATACAACCAACTTTGTCTTTACAAAAAGATCCACCCCCCGCTCCTACCAAGTTGCCTTTGCCCCCAGACATCCGAGTACAAGCTACGGGCTTCCTATGAAAAGGAAAAAAAGAAGATATGACCGACACCTTTGTTCTTAGCTTGAACATCTATATTAAGCGAGAGATGGTCTTTTGTATCCATTCAAACTCGGTCACTTTGATCTTGACATCTGATTGAGTAGCCAGTGCCTTACTTAGTCAAAATCAGAGTGAAGCACCTAATTGAACAGGAAAATGGAGTTAAATATTCTACGATAAATAAAATTTTTATGATGGTCAATCGAGAAATTTGGAGACGTAATTGCTATATGAAATTTTTGACTCAATATTCTCATCATCCATGATAAAGAGCATGCGGTCGCACAAGGAGAGAGCGAGAGAGATTTTCCCTGATGAAAGACATACATTTAGTAGATGTGGATCTATCAACTTGAAAGATCGGATAAATGATATCAAGCCGCCATTTACGTCACTTGACGTCTGACTCGACATCCAAGTATTCATATCTTATGAGAGTCATCAAACACAAGCGAACATAACCAGCTTGGCACCTAGCTGCTCAAAGGGTAAGAGATGGCTCAGCTCAATTTCGGGTATTCTTTTGGAACTGATACAAGAGAGGAAACATTATTTTTTTTTCATCAGATTCAACCCCGTTCTTCATGTGACACTCCACATTTTTTTTTCACAAAAGAGCATTTTCTTTGCGATAGTCCTTCCAATCCAATCCCTGTTGAGAAAATGAAATTCGACTATTTTGTTTGTATATCCTCCCCCTTTCAGCAAGTGATCGGTCTGCCCGAAAAAGAATGCAGGGTCACTAGGTGCTCTGCGCACGCATCTACTTACTTATTTTAGTCTCTTTATGGAATAGTCCGGCCGTAGCATCATACATTCTTATGAAAAAAAAGTGAGAAACAATTGGATTTTGGAAACTTGATTTGTTGGGATCGTTATATGGTCCCAATCCTAAGTGATGACACTGTTCATAAGATCAATACCATCAATCAATCCGGTTCTAAACTCACATAATGTCGCAAGTTGTAAATTTCGAATGACACCAAGATTCTTGTATAAAGGTCTTGCGATCCTCAATCCGAAGTTACGACCCTATCCTTTGGACACACTCATTGATCCAAAGTAGGATCCCGATCTTAACAATCTAGCTTGGAACTAGAACAATATGGGAGGATGGTTCCGCCTATAAATGTATCCACCAAGGACCTTGAATAATACTTGCATGATTATGTTTATGACAGATTGAAGACTAGGAACTATTGAGATTACATCTTCGACCAGTTTGTGTGGAAATCATTTGCAGATAATCGAAGGGAAGAAGAAGGAAGAAACTCTAATCGAAGACAAAGGTTTTAAGTGTCAAGTTATTGCAAAAACTCCAACTGGAAGAGAGGGTTTATGTGAAGAGCGAGCTGCTCAATCAATCAGAAGGAAAGGAAAAGAAGTCTTAAAAGAAAACAATGCCGTCTTGTCTTGTACACAAATATATTCTCTCGAAGCTTCTAGCAATACATGTCAGCATCAGAAGAATTGTACTCTCAATAGCCATTTTGCAACTCTGAGCCTTGAAGAATTACAGTGACGAGAAGAAGAATTTGTGAAGGAATTTCTATAGTTTTATTTCTTTATTTTTTTGCGTGCTGAGCTGTAATTCAAGTATTGACTACTCTGGATCTAGATTTTTTGGTCATATAAATTGTAAAAATGAACACTGAAGAAGATGAGCTGAGTTCTCGAATGAAAAGTTTCGTGAGAATGAAGGAAATGGCTATGGCAGCAAGATTTCTTTCTATTCTGCTTTAATTATTTCCTGCTTTTATTCAGTTTTCTACATGGTATCATAGCTTTTCATCTAAGAGCTCAGCTTGTCTTTTTTAGCATTCATTTTTACAATATATATGACTAAAAAATCTAGATCCAAAGCAGCCAATACTTGAATTATAGCTCAACACACACAAAAATAAAGGAATAAAAATATAGAAATTCCTTCACAGATTTTTCTTCTCATTACTGTAATTCTTCAAGGCTCAAAGTTGCAAAACGGTTATTGAGAGTACAGTTCTTCTGATGCTGACAACTGCTGGAAACTTCGAGAAAATATATTCGTATACCAGACGAGACAACATCGTTTTCTTCTAAGACTTCTCTTCCTTTCCTTCTAATTAATTGAGCAGCTCTCTCTTCATGTAAACCCTCTCTTCCAGTCGGAGTTTTTACAACAGATTGAAACTCAAAACCTTCGTCTTCAATCAGAGTTTCTTCCTTCTTCTTCCCTTTGATTATCTGCAAATGATTTCCACACAAACTGATTGAAAATGTAATCTCAACATCCCCGCAAACTAGGTAAGGGTTTGAATCCTAAACCCAGTTTGGTTCGGATGATGCAATGGTCCCGTCTTGACAACACCTCAGTAAAAATGTCGGCAATTTGACGGTTGCTTGGAACATATTATACATTGAGAGAACCCAAGGATACTTTCTTGCAGACGAAGTTTTCTATATGCTTCGTCCTAGCATGTAAAACGGGATTAGCAGCAAGAGAAATCACTGATTGATTATCACAAAAGAGTACCATTGGTGAAGCTAACGATATTCCAATGTCCCGGAGAACGAAACTTATCCACTTGAGGTTAGTAGTAGCAGAGACAAGCGCTCTGTACTCTGCCTCCGCTGATGATCGAGATACGATTGTTTGCTTATTTGCTGACAATGAGATCATATTTGAGCCAAGATAAGTACAAAACTCGGTAGTAGAACATCTCGTTTCAACACAACCTGCCCAATCAACATCCGAAAACCCATAAAGTTTCAATGAACTGTTAGAGTGAATTAAGAGTCCCAAGTTGACAATCCCTGTAACGTACCGAAGAACTCGTTTCAATTTGTCAAAATCACTAACGTTAGGTTTCTGCATTTTCTGACAAAGCATATTGGTAGCATAAGCGATGTCCGATCTTGTTATCGTTAAATATTGAAGACCCCCAACTAAGCTTCGGTGTTCAAGTGTTTGATCAAGAAATACTTCATCATCTGATGTATGAGATGGTTTCATTGATAGAGGTGTTGATATCGGTTTGCACTCTTTCATGCTTGCGCTCTCAAGGAGATCAACGGCATACTTTGTCTGACAAAGAAAGAGTTCCTTGGGTGTGTGCTTTGCTTTTATACCCAAGAAGTAATGGATGGTATCAGAGCTGAATGCTGTTTCCGTAGCATTTGCGGTTCAAACTTACAAGTCAACAATGCGACTTCATTAAGGCTTTTCATCTTCTGTTGGTCGACTTTCTGGTCATAAGAATTGGCATATTGTTCAATCTATCTTCCATCGCTTTTACGAATGCCAATATTAACATCTCTGCTTGCTTTGACGACATGTCTTTAGCCTCTAACTTGCTTTTCAGCTGGGCTACGTTGAGATTTGACTTTGACATTATAGACATTCTTGCTAAACCGACTCTCAGTTGAAGAATCTGCTTTACAACAGACATGCTAGAGAGAAATCGGGGGAACCTACGTGAATAGATGAAACTTGGAGAGAAATCGCAGCTTTAAACCAAGAGTCGAATGAGTTTTGGGCATATTGATACACCCTAAGTCCTGCATGTGAAAAGTTGAACCGAGAGATTTGATCAGTTGTGCAAGTAAATAATTAGAATTACCAGTCAACAAAATATCATCCACGTAAAACAAGAGTAGAATTGTGTCTTGCCCCTTATGAAACACAAAAAGTGATGGATCCGTGGTGCTACACAAGAATCCCGACTCAAGTAGGAAGTTACTAAACTTCTCAAACCAGGTGCGTGGTGCCTGTCGTAGGCTGTAAAGAGACTTCCAGAGTAAGCACACATGATCAGTAAGTATAGGATGCACAAACCTTGGAGGTTGCTCCATATAATGTGCCATGCAAAAAAGCATTCTTGACGTCGAGTTGACGTATCGACCACTTCTTTACCATTACAACCAAGAGAACGATTCGAATTGTTGCCTGTTTTATGACCAGACTAAATGTCTCGAGGAAATCAATTCCCTCCTCTTGGTGGAACCCCTTTCGCTACCAATCGTGCTTTCAACTTGTCAAGACTTCCATCAGGTGCTAATTTGGTTTTAAAAACCCACTTGCACCCTATTACATGCATCTGATTTGTTCTCGAAACTAAGGTCCAGGTTTGGTTTTCATGAAGTGCATTCATCTCCTCTTTCATCGCTTTGTTCCATCCCTCATGTGCTAATGCGGATTTGACTGCCTTGGGCTCTGCAGGCACGTGATATTCAGCCAAACAAGTGTACTTGGATTTGGTTTCACAATCCCTGACTTGGACCGGGTTTGCATAGTGTGTTTTGATGTTCCACTTGGTTGAGAAGGCTGCAAAACTTGTGTTTCCTGACCTGGGCAGCTGTCAATTGGAGCTATAATGGGTTGGATAGGTGGACTTTCCCCCTTCTCAGCTCTGAAACAGATGATGAATCTGAAACAGGTGGTGATTGTTGATCTGATGGTTTCTGTGACTCCTCAGTTGTAGTATAAGGAACACGCATGTCGCGACCTCCCCGAACCGGCCCCGCCGCCTAAGGGGTTTGGCTAATGGATTACTAAATTAAACCTAACTCGAGCTCTCCCAAGCCCATACCAATTCACGACTTAAGTTTAAGTTGTTAACATGCAAATCAATTTTATCTAAGAGTCGCCACTAATCGATTTTTAGTGGGTCGATTAGACACCTAAGTGAAGCACGGGAGAAATGCTTCACTTCTACGAACTAGAAATTAAATTAGTATGGGGACTTGATTACACTAATCGACCAATTAGTGCCCTTTCGGTACATAACCTTGTTCAATTACCGCCTAACGTGTTCACACTAATCAGGAGTTTCAAAATTCAATTCCTAACCAAATTAGGGTAAGCAACAATCAACACATGTACCTAACGTGCAAAATCGACCTTGTGCTAATTAGATTAAACACGTGATTCAAAGTGTATAAACCAAGCAACGTACAATCGAATATGACAGTAATCACATAATAGGGCCAGAAAAACCAATTCCAAAGTCCAAATAAATTCTCTGATTTTTCAAAAAAAAATTGTAATTTTTAATTTTTTTAATGTTTTCTAATGCTTTTCAGACTTTTCAATTTTTTTTTGAACTTTTTGAACATTTTCGAATTTTTTGGAATTTTTAATTTTTAAATATTTTAATATTTTTTTTGAATTTTTTAATATATTTTGAGTTTTTGAATTTTTTAAATATTTTTAATAATATAACAATTCCGGACCGGGTCTCCTGACCTGATCCGCCCAACACCTGACCCGGGTTTCCCTGACCCACCCGTATCCCTTTCTCTTATTTCTTTTCTTTTCTCTCTCTTTTTTTTTACTTCCTTTTCTTTTTTTTTTTTACTCCCATTCGTGCCTTCTCGCCGAGAGTTTGCCATGTCAGACAAACTCTCGGCGAGACCACGGCCAGTCCAGCATCAGTCACCACATCGCCGCCAGCGGCCACCACCCCACTGGATCATCGCCTAACACAAAAACGGCACCGTCGGTGGCTATTTTCCTCACCAAGTCCATTCATCTTAAACCAAACTTCTCTTGTCAAACAAACAAACACGCGTATTTCGGAAAGAAATAGCGAAGAAGAGGACTCACGCTAGCGGCCCTTAACCGCGGGCAACGCTCCGGCGAGAGGAATGATTTTCCGGTGGAGGCGGCTCCGTCCACGGCCGGGTCCGGATGTGCGAACCGCGACAAAACCACATGAAAGACGGAGAACTTGAAGGCAGTGACGGCATTAGAGCAAATCGAGCGTAAATCGAAGTTGCGGAGAGTCGGTCTTACAGAAAAGGATTCGGCGTTCGTTTGGGCATTTTATCAAACAGGTAATGCGCAACTCGGGCCATCACTCCCAAGCCTGGATTTACCATCATTTAAGGCCTAAACCTAGTATATTAAGTGTTAACTCAACCATTTTTCATCACGAATCAATGTGGGTTTCGCATGGTACGCTCAGAATCTCTTTGGTTGGTTTAACATTCCTAAAAAAAAGAACAGTAGGCGGCGAAACAGGGAATTTTCGGGAGGCTTACCTGGTTTGACCGACTCCTTCGACGATGAATGACGGCCGGCCGGTGGAGCTTTCGATGAGAACGATAGCTACCCAAACGGACCATCGACGAACGAGCAAAAACCTCTTCTTTTTTTCGATTCTCTCCCAGTCTCGGCTCTCCTTCGAAGCCAGCTCTCCCCACTCTCTATTCTCTCCTTCCTGCTCTCTATTCCTTTCTCTTTTTTCTCCCCCCGAACTCCGCCACCTCTCCTCATTTTTTAAAATGCCTTGCAGGTTCTCTTTTGGGCCTCTCTCCAAAGAGGCTCCCCAAGGTCAGCGAAGCCAGCTGCTATTTTCTTCCATCTCCAGCTCAAAACTGCCGTTCATGAGTCCACCCTCCCTGCCTATGTACATGCCTGACTGAGTTAGGTCTATTTTCGGCCAAGATAGCCGAAGGTTTTCTTGGGCTCTGTTCAGCATCATTGCTGCCGCCACATTGCAGCAACATGTCATTGCTTCCACTTCTCTAAAATCACAGTTGTCACTCTCCTCGTGCAGAGAGATCTTCTGTTTTGTCCTCTCTACTTGTCGTCTCTTCCTGTTATGAACAACGTGAGGGAGATGGAAGGAAAATGGGTGGAGGGCTGGGCTTGACAAGTAAGGAGGAAAGGAATAGGGCTAAGCCCAGAAAGGAAGAATGAACAAGTAAAAGGGCTTGGCCTAAACAGCTAAGATAATTAAAAGATAGGGCGGCCCTATTGGGCCGGATCAAATCAGCCCGATCAATTCCCCTTTTTTTTTTTTGTAAACTTATTATCTCTCTTTTACATTAATTTGGTCCACTTACAATTTAAATATTGATTTAACGAGGTGGGCAAAATTAGGTATCAACAACGCATATGCCCAATTTCAAGCACCCCATTTTCTTGTAAAAAACCTGCATTGTCATTAGTGATATTCCTTACTGGCTCTTATCTATTTGAATCCAGAAATTCAACCTCTTCGTCCCATTTCTCATACAAAGCAGAATAATGTGCAAACACTTTGTTCAGCTTCTTAGCAAAAGGGAAGAAACTTTCATCAAATGTGACATTTCGGCTAATATAAACTCTGCCATTAGAGGGTACAAGACATTGGTACCCTTTATGTCTGTCACTATAGCCGAGAAACACACAAGTGAGTTGCCACTGTAGCCGAGAAACACACAAGAGAGTAAGCGAGGATCGAACTTGTGTTGCGCATAAGGTTTGAGACAAGGATAACAAGCACTTCTGAATACCCGTAGATGTTCATAACTTGGTTTACGCCTGAAAAGCTTGCTATGAGGAGACTCCATTTGCAAATTTGGAGCCGGAAGCATGTTTATAATATAAGTGGCAATCAAGAAAGCGTCCACCTAGTAAATCAATGGAACTCTTGCATGATATAGCATTGATAAACCAAGTTCCACCACATGATGATGCTTTCGTTCAGAAATCCCGTTTTGTTCCAGAGTGTATGGACAAGACATGTAATTTTTCATCCGAAAAGCCTTTAAATGATTCTGAAATTTTACGCTTGAAAATTTGCCCCCGCCATCACATTGAAACACTTTAATTTTGCGATCAAATTGATTTTCCACATATTTCTGAAACAAGACAAAGATATCATAGAAATCCGACTTCAACTTCATTGGATAAACCCAACAACAGAGGGAAAAGTTGTCTAGAAAAGATAACATAAAATCTGAAACCCTGAAATGATCTCACTGGCGATGGTCCCCTTTCCAAAGGAAAGTTGGTTCCAGACTCAGACAACGGTAATGCTAACTTAGTACTTTTTACTATATGACAACTCCCGCGATTTCTCTCCATGTTTCATCTATTCGCATAGGCTCCCGCGGTTTCTCTTCAGCATGTCTACAGTAAAGCAGATTCTTCAACTGAGAGTCGATTTAGCAAGAATGTCTACAATGTCAAAGTCAAATCTCAACGTAGTCCAACTGAAGAGCAAGTTAGAATAATAATGATGTGTAGTTTTATTGATCAGAAAATACGGTATATATACACATCAAAATCCCAAAGACCATTATACCCTTTAACACTCCCCCTCAAGCTAGAGCATAGATATCAAGCATGCCCAGCTTGTTACAAATATACTCAATCTTACTTCCCCCTAGAGATTTGGTAAAAATATCAACTAGTTGTTCACCGGTCCTAACATGACTAGTAGAAATAACTCTAGCTTGAAGTTTCTCACGGACAAAATGGCAATCAACTTCAATATGCTTGGTACGCTCATGGAAAACTGGATTTGAGGCAATATGGACAGCTGCTCGATTATCACACCACAACTTCATTGGCGTAGGGTCTTCAAATCCAAATTCAACTAATAATTGACGCATCCAAACCAGCTCATAGGTAGCTTGAGCCATAACTCTGTATTCTGATTCTGCACTTGATCTAGCCACCACACTTTGTTTCTTACTCTTCCAAGATACTAGGTTTCCTCCTACAAAGGTACAATACCCTGATGTAGACCTCCTATCTATAGGAGATCCTGCCCAATCAGCATCTGAGAAGGCTTCCACTCTTCTATGACCATGATTCTGATAAATGAGACCACGACCAGGAGCTTTCTTCAAGTATCTCAAAATTTTGATTACAGCAGCCCAATGTGAGGTACGAGGAGAAGACATAAACTAACTCACAACACTCACCGGAAAAGAAACATCAGATCGAGTGATAGTCAGAAAATTTAGCTTTCCAACAAGTCTTCGATACCTCTGCGGATCATCCAACAGCTCACCATCTTCCGCTGTCAATTTAGACCCCACTTCCATTGGTGTATCCAGTGATTTAGCACCTAGCATACCTGTCTCCATAAGCAAATCCAGAACATATTTTCGTTGTGAGATATAAATACCTTTCTTCACCCGTGCTACTTCGATACCGAGAAAATATCTAAGAAGACCCAAATCCTTTGTATGAAACTCCTTTGTATGAAACTGCTGTTGCAAATACATTTTCAACTCTTTAATCCCTGTAGAATCATCTCCAGTTATGACAATATCATCCACATAAACTACAAGGAATATCCGACCAGCTCCAGAAACTCGATAAAACATAGAATAATCTCCGGTACATCTACACAACCCAAACTGGAGTACCACCTCAGTAAACTTCCCAAACCAGGCTCTGGGAGACTGTTTCAAACCATATAAAGATTTGTTTAAGTGACAAACATGACCAGACTCCCCCTGAGCAACAAACCCTGGAGGTTGCTCTATATACACCTCTTCCTGTAAATCTCCATGAAGAAAAGCATTCTTTACATCGAGCTGAAATAGAGGCCAACAAGCAGAAGCAGCCAAAGAAAACAAAAGACGAACAGAGGTTATCTTAGCCACTGGAGAAAAAGTATCACCATAATCAACCCCATAAGCCTGTGCATACAATTTAGCAACCAGTCTAGCTTTGAGACGAGCAAGAGAACCATCAAGGTTAACTTTAATAGTATATACCCACTTACATCCAATGGCTGTTTTCCCTATAGGCAAAGGAACAAGATCCCAAGTCTGATTTTGGTCCAGTGCCTGTAATTCCTCTTCCATAGCTGCCCTCCAGCCTGGACTAGATAATGCTTCAGCAACAGTTTTAGGAATAGGATGATTATCAATGGTCATTAGACTGGCTTGACAAGAAACAGATAAACCAGAATATGAGACAAACTGGGCAATGGGGTGTTTGGTACAACTACGAACTCCTTTGCGATGAGCAATAGGAATATCGAGATCAATATGTGACTGACTTACCTCAGGTTGAGAAGACGAAGTAGATGAGATAGGCTGAGGTACATCTGCAGGGGGCTCCACATGCTGACGAGGACGTCTACTATAAACATACTGGACAGGTGGAGTAATAACTGGAGAGTCCGAAGTGGGTGTTGATTCCGTAATAACATATGTTAAGGAATCATCATCCATTGTAGGAGTCTCCATTGAATTATCAACATAGACAGTAGACTCGAAAAATGAAACATCTGCAGTGGTGAAGTACTTATGCAAAGAAGGACAATAACAACGGTAACCTTTCTGTGTACGAGAATACCCAACAAAAATGCATTTAAGAGATCGAGGATCAAGTTTGGAAAGTCCTGGACGATGGTCACGAATATAACAAACACAACCAAATATACAAGGTGGCAAATGAAATAAAGGGTTAGAAGGAAAAAGAAGAGAGTGAGGAATGGCGCCCTTAAGAACAGAGGACGGCATGCGATTGATAAGATAACATGCTGTCATAACAGCATCAGCCCAAAAGGATTTATCTACCTTCATTTCAAACATCAAACAACGAGTAATTTCTAAAAGGTGACGGTTCTTTCTCTCAGCTACACCGTTTTGTTGTGGTGTATTCGAACAAGAAGATTGATGAAGAATGCCCCGTTGGGACATGAATTCAGAGAATGTTCTAGAAAAATACTCCTTGGCATTATCACTTCTAAGAATGCAGACAGAAGTAGAAAATTGAGTATGTACTTCATTAACAAATGCACAAAAAATAGAGAATAATTTAGAACGACTTTTCATTAGATATAGCCAAGTGGCTCTTGAATAGTCATCTACAAAAGTCACGAAGTACTTGAACCCAATTTTGAAGCAGTGGAACATGGACCCCAAACATCATAATGAACTAAAGAAAACGGCCGAGAGGCCTGTTTATTGACTCTTGGACTATAACTAATACGATGCAATTTTCCAAACTGACACGACTCACACTCAAAACTAGATAAAGAATGAAACCGAGAATCAAGTTTCTTCAAACTTGCTAAAGAGGGATGTCCCAAGCGACAGTGAACTTGATGTGGAGTAACTGCTGAACAAGCGACAATGGTAGCATTATCAAACATATATAGTCCCCCTGACATATGTCCTTTACCAATCGTCTTCTTCGTCTTCAAATCCTGAAAAACACAGGAATCAAGATAGAAGGTTATAGAACAATTATATTCTTTGGTAAGCTGACCAACAAACATAAGGTTAAATGGAAAATTTGGGAGGTACATGACAGAGGATAAAGATATGGAGGATGTCAGTGGTACTGTGCCTATTCCTTTTACTGTGGACAGAGAGCCATCAGCTAATGTAACACTAGACGATGACTCATGAAAGACAGAAAAGATACCTGAAGATCCAGTCATATGATCGGTGGCACCTGAATCAATGACCCAGGGGCGAGAGGTAGATGAAAGACATGCTGTTGCATTACCTGTCTGAGCAAAAGTAGTTGTGGAAGAGGAAATTGGCTGAGAAATCTGGAACTGATTGTACCTCGCAAGTTCCTAATCTGACATTCTAATCAGTGTTCCTCCTTCAGAAGACTGCGAAGAAACACCCAACTCTACTGCATTGGCTACATTAGCGACAGCCGAATGAGGGGGCTTTCATGAAGCTTATAGCAAAAACGCTGAATATGTCCAGGCATACCACAATAATGACATGTTCGTGCAGGTCCGATATTACTCCCTTTGTCACTAGAGATGCTACCGTACGACTGTGATTGGCCTCTATTGAATCCACGACCACTACCACCACTATTAAAGCCACGGCCACTACGACCATCACCACGACCTCGACCACCACTTTGATTTCCTTGGATTGCCAAGGCAGAACTATCACCTGTGGGGGATATATCCTTAGATGGCTCACGTGAAACCCTTAAGACCCGTGAAAAGGTCTCCGTTAGTGAAGGCACAATATTTCCTCTAAGAATTTGTGAACGAACTGCATCGGACTCTGGTCCAAGTGCTCCCAAAAATCCCATAACAGCCAATTGTTCTCGTTGCTCCTGCATCTTCTTAACATCAAAGGTAATTGGCAAAAGATGATTAAACTCCTCGTACATTTGTTTAAAATTAGCAAAAAATTAAATAAGAGATCGATTCTTCCTGTCAGCTCTAAAGAAATCTTGGGAGACTTCATAGATCCTTGAGAGATTATTTTCCCCAGAGTAAAGAACATTCAAGTAATCCCACAAATCCTTAACAGTAGTGGCATGTGTAACTAAGGCAGCCACAAGAGATTCCATAGAATTCCACATTTGCCCAAGAATTCTAGCATCCATGGTATCCCATTTAGTATCAGCAGCAGTTCGTTCACCTGTCAAATGGTGATTTTGCTCTCTTCCGGTCAATACTATCACCACAATTCTCTTCCAATGCTGAAAGTTGGTGATCCCAGCTAATTTTTCCTCAGTCAAACGATTAGAAGATGTAGATACGACTTCAGTCAATACTCCTTTGTTCTTATCTGCCATAATCACTCACACTAAACCAGGAACAAAACTCCACAATCTATCACAACAACTTCAAAATGATTGACCAAATCCGAACCAATCAACGCATCAGCTTAGCACATCAGTATTACACAACAGTACTCAGCCCCCCCTCCCCCCCTCTCTCAATCTACATATATAGCACCATACATAATCAGCCAATTAGCCAAACCAACATCCACAGTAATAGTCTCCCTTCCCTCAAACATATCAGCAATCAAGTTAAACTTTAGAACACATTCACCTCCTTCTTCTTCTTCGATTCCACTTCAATCAACAGCCATCAAAAGAGGCCGTTCCTCACCTAGTGACGTCAGAAGACGTCGAAGTGGGTCGCCTGGCCTGGAAACCTTCAATCGACGCCTGGAGGACTCAAATCGGCACCGGAAATGGGTCGCCGGGCCTGGACGACCTCAGGTCAGGCTCGTCGACGCTTCGCCGGGCTTGGACAACCTCAGATCTGGGTCGCCGACACTTCGCCGGGCCTGGACGACCTCAGATTTGGGTCGCCGGCGCTTCGCCGGGCCTGGATGACCTCAGAACTGGGTCGCCGGCGCTTCGCCAGGCCTGGGCGACCTCAGATTTGGGTTGTCGGTGCTTCGCCGGGTCGCCGGTGCTTAGTCGGGTCGCCAGCGCTTCGCGGGGACACCGGGATGAGGTCGCCGGCCTTGTATGAGGTTGCCGGTCTTGGGTTCTACGGTGGATGAGGGTGGATGACGGTAATTTTAGGGTTTTGGCTTTGATACCATGTAGAATAATAATGATGTGTAGTTTTATTGATCAGAAAATACGATATATATACACATCAAAATCCCAAAGACCATTATACCCTTTAACACTTATCTTGGCTCGAATATAATCTCATGATCAGCGAAGAAGCAAAAAACCGTATCTCGATCATTAACAGAGGCAGAGTACAAAGCGCTTGCCTCTGCTATTACTGACCTCACGTGGATAAGTTTCGTTCTTCGGGACATTAGAATATCGTCAGCTTCACCAACGGTACTCCTTTGTGATAATCAAACAACGATTTCTCTTACTGCTAATCCCGTTTTACATGCCAGGACGAAGCAAATAGAAATTGATTTTCACTTCGTCCATGAGAAAATATCATTGGGTTCTCTCAGTGTACAATATGTTCCGAGCAACCGTCAAATTGCTAACATATTTACTAAGCCATTGTCAAGACTAAACCATTGCATCATCCGAACCAAATTGGGTTTAGGGTTCAAACCCTTACCCAGTTTGCGCGGGGGGGGGGGGGTGATGTTGAGAATACATCTTCGACCAGTTTGTGTGGAAATCATTTGCAGATAATTGAAGGGAAGAAGAAGGAAGAAACCTTGATTGAAGACAAAGGTTTTGAGTCTCAAGCTATTGCAAAAACCCCAACTGGAAGAGAGGGTTTACATGAAGAGAGAGCTGCTTAATCAATTAGAAGGAAAGGATAAAAAGTCTTAAAAGAAAACAATGTCATCTCATCTGGTACACAAATAAATTCTCTCGAAGCTTCTAGCAATACGTGTTAGCATCAAAAGAATTGTACTCTCAATAACCGTTTTGCAACTCTAAGCCTTGAAGAATTACAGTGACGAGAAGAATTTGTCTAGGAATTTCTATATTTTTATCTCTTTATTTTTTGCGTGCTGAGCTGTAATTCAAGTATTGGTTGCTCTAAATCTAGATTTTTTGGTCATATAAATTGTAAAAATGAATGCTGAAGAAGATGAGCTGAGCTCTCGGATGAAAAGTTTCGTGGGAATGAAGGAAATGGCTATGGCAGCAAGAATTATTTCTATTCTGCTTTAATTAATTCCTTCTTTTATTCAGTTTGTGATGTTGAGAATACATCTTCGACCAGTTTGTGTGGAAATCATTTGCAGATAATTGAAGGGAAGAAGAAGGAAGAAACCTTGATTGAAGACAAAGCTTTTGAGTCTCAAGCTATTGCAAAAACCCCAACTGGAAGAGAGGGTTTGCATGAAGAGAGAGCTGCTTAATCAATCAGAAGGAAAGGATAAAAAGTCTTAAAAGAAAACAATGTCATCTCATCTGGTACACAAATAAATTCTCTCGAAGCTTCTAGCAATACGTGTTAGCACCAAAAGAATTGTACTCTCAATAACCGTTTTGCAACTCTAAGCCTTGAAGAATTACAGTGACGAGAAGAAGAATTTGTTCAGGAATTTCTATATTTTTATCTCTTTATTTTTTGCGTGCTGAGCTGTAATTCAAGTATTGGCTGCTCCAAAACTAGATTTTTTGGTCATATAAATTGTAAAAATGAATGCTGAAGAAGATGAGCTGAGCTCTCGGATGAAAAGTTTCGTGGGAATGAAGGAAATGGCTATGGCAGCAAGAAATATTTCTATTCTGCTTTAATTAATTCCTTCTTTTATTCAGTTTCTACAGAAACAGTGTATGCCAGCACAGGATCCTAAACTACATCATCAATTTATGCATTCTGCCAGTCTACGATTACACAAAAACCATACAAGAAATCGTCATTCTCTGAATCCGTCAATGATGTGACTAGAAAAGAGACTTATCACTGGGAGATAATGAAAAGTTACCATAAGGTGACGGAACTGTAGTTTTCAACATTTACAGTTATATGACTTTCGAAACTAGTCATTACATGACCAAATGAGACTGATCATACACAGAACATAGCACCTGACCTGCTTTATGACAAGTTACCCAGGTAGTGCATGAATTCTCAAGCTAGACAGCTGAGAACTTGAAGAAAATCTCATGCAAACCATCAGTCATCATGATCATCTCTACAAGTCAACTAATCTATGAGAACATTCAAGCTTAAGTTTATTGAGAACCTTCAATGCGGAACAAGGTTCCACAAAGCTGTTGGTAGGGTTAAACAGATAAATGATGGCAGTAAGCTTGCAATGAATTGGGCACTATTTATCCAAGGTACCCCCATATGTTGCAAAGTTTCAACTGCATAGGAATGAGTCGATTAGCAAATATATAGCAACATATTAGAATACTGACCGAGTTTCAGATGCCAAATAACCAAGAACCAGCTCAAATTCTCCATCCATTATCCATAACACTCCTAAGAGACCATTGGCAGTCCAATTTTATCGACAAATATGGAAAAACAGTGAGGCAGCCATCATTGTCCACTAGGATCATTCAGTTGCTGGGATACCTAGCATCTAGTGTAAGAGCAACCTGCTGATTCACTAGCTTAGAATTCTTCCTCTATACACATTTATGCCCTCACAAGTCGATTCGCAGAAAACCGAGCCTTACCATTATAGAATGATTAAAAATTCCAGCATGATATTCCACCTAGTCCCAAAGCCCAACAGAAAGAGGATCCAAACACATTGCACCAATATCACAAAAAGTAAGCCTCTTAAAATTTATTAATGGCAATGCTTGAGGTCTGCTTGGAAAAAACGCAATTCACATTGAAAATCCATACTTGAAACTCGAACAGCACCGTATCGCAAAGATGTGTCCGCATCCCACCAAATAAAGGGTTGAAAATTCCACCAGAACGATAAAATGCTACTACTCATCATCTTGATCTGCAAATAAACGAAGATGGAGTCAGTATACTACCTTTCACCTACACTCTTTGTCAATTTAGCCAGCGTACTCTATTTCCACGAACTCCTCAGTCAAGATAGCTTCTCATTTCAGTTTTACATCAAAACACATACTATCTAGTACAAAAGCAACGAGTGGAAAATGATGCCGATAAATCGATGCAACTTGGCCACGGAACGATATTCCCTTCCATGAAAATAGCCCTTCGAAACAGGTACTTAGTTGAAAGTATTCCACTCCTCAGGCACACACATAGACATAGAACCCAGTATAAAAAGACAAATCCCACATACTCTGGAGAGAACTGAGGAAATTGTTCAGCACGAATCCCACATTGCTCTTGCCTCGAGCACACGGAACTCGGGATGGGTTTCACGGTTTAGCAATACAAGCCAGTCAAGGAGCACTTAAAATGGAATGCCAAAACGAGAACAAGAAGATTAAAATACAAAAAGGTTGCCGCAAGCCCAGGTCCGATCAGAACAAGAGAAACGGAAAGGAAAGAGCTTTAATCCAGAGACAGCAATTCCATGGAACCCCCCCACCAATTCACAGCCAAGAACTCGAGATTAACGCGGCGACAGAATCAAGGGACGAACAAGTTGGGGAAATTTACGCAAAAAGGGGGGCGAAAAGATTACCGAAGTAGCGGCGCTCATTGGCAGCCTTGGCCTTGTCGAGCATCTTGTCGAGATCCTGCTGGAGCTGAGCGTCCCATTTCACCAGCTGGGTCACGAACACCGCCCCGAGCCCCATCCCGATCGCATGCTCCCACGGATCTGAGCTTCGAAACAAGAAGGCACCAAGTACCCAGAAAAGCCTTCAACCCAACATCTCACAGGAGCGGGAATTCAAGGACTGGAAAGCAACGAATTCGCGGACAAGATTAGGGTTTTGGGACGTACGGCGCATGTAAGGGAGCTTGCGGAGGGCGTTGGAGTACATCTGCGTGCCCAGCCCCAGCAGCGCTCCCACCATCGCCGCGCTCCACGCCATCGCTGCTCTCTTTCTGCTCTCTCTGCTCTGTGTGAAGAAGAAGATCAGCTTGGTTTGAGCTTCGAGAGGTGCTCACAGGGAGAGACAGAGAGCGTTCGCCAATGGCGGTTGCGTGGCTCGACCGGCCCTAAAGCATTGCTCCCCCCACAATTTTTTTTCGGGATTTTCGATTTGTGCTCCCTCTAATTTTGCCGAAAAAGTCAATTTGGTCCCTTAGAAAAACGAAAAACTAGTCGTGTGCCTAGCCCGTCCTCCTTTTTACTTACGTACTCAATAATGTTTTTCCTCGTTGTGCGCCGCAACTTCTTCATTGATGATTTGATTAATTCGAGGGCTAATAGCACAAATGGTCCGTGAAACTTTAATTTGTTCAATGTGATCCCTGAATTTTTAGTACATATTCAATTTAGTTTCCGGACTATACGGAAATGTTCAATATTGTCCTTCCATTAATTTAAGTCCGAGACAACATTGAACATTCTCACATCAACATTAAACATTTACGTATAGTTCGGGAATTAAATTGAACATGTATCAAAAGTTGATGGATCACAATGAACAAATTAAAAGTTTAGGGACTACATTGCACACTACGGCAAAGTTCGAGGACCACATTAAATAAATTAAAAGTTTAAAGATCATATTGCACATTAGATCAAAGTTCGTGGATCATTTGCATCATTTGCGTCTCTTTCGAGACCAGGACCTTTTTATCGTGATTTTTACTCAGTTGCATAGTTCGATCTACTATTGTCCGAGTAGCATTTTTCAGACTACGGTGCGAGCACATATGGTGTCCTGCTTCTTGTACCATCGAATCCATAGGTTCCGGCGGCGAAGGAGGACCGAGAAATTAGTCGACCCCATGGAGCTATAATAGTCGCAATGGTATTGTTGAACTTGCTTAAACAAGAGCGATTTTCTTTAGCATCCCAAATTTACCCTAATCTAACGGACCTAGGGGGGGCCTAAAAGTAGGGGTGAGCAACTTGGACCGCCCAAATCGGGACCGGACCGGAACGACAAGTTTGGTCCGGTTCTCGGGACTATCGGTCCGGTTCTCGGTTCCTAAAAACGGAACCGGTTTCCGGGCGATCCGGTTCCTGGTTCCAAGGGGAAACCAAACCGGACCGAACCGACCGGACTGGACCGATTATTTAATATATATTTTTATTATTTGTTTCTTTAAAAAAATTAATAAAATATAAACTAAACTCCAAATGAACTTCATTATCATAAATTCATTGATAAAAATTAGTAAAATGTAAATTAAACCCTAAGTGAACTTCATTAACATAAATTTATTGAAAAAAAATTAGTAAAATGTGAACCAAACCTTAAGTATTTGACAAAAAAAAAACTCCAAACTCTAAGTAACCGATTCCATTGGACCGGAAACGGAACCGGACCGGACCAACGGTCCGGTCCGGTTACCGATCCTAAAATCAACCGGTCCGATCCACGGTTCTCAAAATTGGGAACCGGTTCTCTCGGTCCAGTTCCCGGTTCCATCTTGAAACCGGACCGGATCGGGAACCGCTCACCCCTACCTAAAAGTGACCCCCCAACGCCCTAGGCTTGACAATCGCTTATATTTAGGTAAAAAAGGAAGTTTCAAGAACGATATGATATTTATTAAAGGGGAATTTCTCGTTGCATGGCGACCTCGATTTCTCGACCCGCCATTGCTTACGCGAACCTCCACGAACGTTGCCATGCGAACCGTTTATTAATATAGATTTCGCCGTACTGCTTTATCATTGCATAGCAAAATCTGCGGACGGCTAAGCTAGCAGCAAATTCATTGGTCGTTGACCTCGCCTTACACGGACAAGGAAAGATGTCCAAAGCAAGAACAGGCCAGACATTAATCTACGGAAGCTATTGCACAATTGGAAAACAATCTCTCGATTCTTTAACGATCCGCGCCAAAGCTCCAATCCCGTTAAACCAAGAGGGGTGGTGCAAGGAGATGAAGATGAACTTCAATGGAGGCATGGGGAGGGGGGGGCTAGTTCTTGGCGGGGTTACTGCAAAACTTGAGGGGTGGACCGGTCAACGCAAGATTAAAGGAAACTGACCAGGATCTGGAGGGGCGAAGCGAGAATGGGCAGCGCAATTAAAGGCGATGCCAGCTCAGATCCGGTCAGAAGTCAAGGATGGGAAGAAAACGGAAAGAAAGAGGAAGTGGGAGCGAATGAGACAACAAGTGACGAAATGCGGGGATGCAGAGGAGGGGAAGGCTCTTAAAGGCAGGCCTATTTTTGGGCATTCTTTCGGGATTTCGATCTAGAAAACCGAACTCCATAAGAAGGGAGGGGGGGCCCGACGCCCGCACGGCTTGCAACGGGTCAAGGGGAAAAGAGAACCAACGTCCGTCCCTCCCTCCCTCCCTCTATTGATTCTTTGGTTGCTCTGCTTCGCTCTGTTTCGTGTTCTGTTTCCTCTGCCCGATCCTCTTAGCCTCTTCTCGTTCCGAGCCAAATTCCCCACTTCTCTCTCTGTCTCTCTGTCTCTCTCTGTGTGGAGCTGTTAAACGGGAGGCCCAATTATAGGCAGAGAAAGCGCCTCTTTAAAGATAGAATGACGGGTTTTATGGTGTCGTCAAAGTAGTTAGTCGTTGCCCATCTCTCTCGCTGTCTCTGTCTCTGTCTCTGTCTCTCTCTCCCCTCGTAATTTTGCTCTGGACGAACACGTCAAACGAAGGACCAGGGGGGGGCAAAAGAATGGAAATCCTAAAAAAGAAGATTTGGAATTGTCAAACGTATTCCCGTGAAATTGATTGATTGATTCCTTTGTCAATCTCTCCACCCATTTTGCTCCAATGGGTTCTCTCGCCTTACATTTGTCATCTTGATTTCCTTTTCTTTCTTTCTTTCTTCTTTCCTTTTTTCCGGGGGTTTTTTGAGGGGGAAACAATGGCGTCTTCTCAGGTGGAGATTGCGGCAGCTTCGCCTCCGTTCGGTTGCGTCTTGAGGGATCACAGCCGGAGAGACGGATGTAACAGGGACTTTCGCAAGAACATCAAGGACTTGGTCAGAGATCACCTCCACACGTGCCTCCCCGGTGACAATGCGTCTCGCAACCCCATCGTCGCCAACAACTCCGACACCAACAACGACAGCGACAACACCGACGCCAATGACAGGAACAATCGCGCGAATTTAAGGCCTTTGCGCAGCTCGAATGGCATTGACAGAGACAGAGACGGACAGGAATCGTCGCCGCCGCCGCCGCTGACGCCGAGGCAAGCCCTGGGTTCCGATCGATGGGCACCTCAACAAGCTGGAGACATGGTGTCCTCCACCATGGAGATACCTGCTCCTTCTCCTCATTCTTCTTCTTCTTGTGTGCCGAATTCGCAATCCCAATCGGAGAGCGGTAACAATAATTCAGGGGTCGGAGGAGGAGCTTCTTCTCTTGTGCAGATGTGGGAGGCCAGGCTTAATCGGTCAACGAGCATCAACAGGAGCAATAACATCAATATTAGCATCAGCATCCCCAACAACAACGCTAACCATAACAGCAGTAGCTGCAGCAGCAATTCGTATTCTTCCGCGTCGAGCAGTTCCAGCAGGAGTCCTAAATCTATTGCTTCCGCAAATGTGGAAGATTTGTCGAGGGTACCTGACCTGGAATTGAGCGATAAAATGGTTGCTTCTGAGGACCCGTCTCCCCCTTCTTCTTCATCATCTATAGCAGATAGTGCCGCACTAGGAGGAGGAGGAGGAGGAGGAGGAGGAGGAGGAGGAGGAGGGGGGCAGAAACAGAAGGTTAGAGTGGCTGATATCATCAGGAAATTGACTATTTCCGATAACGATCATGACACGAATGGGAATAGCGGATCGCCATCTGTATCGGAATACATGGAGGCACAGAGGGGATTTGTGCCGGTCTTGAGTTCGCCGAGGATAAGAGGGCGACAAGCCTTTGCCGACTTGCTCATGCTGATGGAGCGCGACCGACTTAGGGAGCTTGACTCCTTATCCGAGCGCCGAGCAGTTTCTCAGTTCTCGCACAAAGGCCGTATTCAGGTAAAAAAAAATTGGAATAATTCATCCTCTTAGTCAAGCGGTGCAATCCCTATATTATTCGTGGAAAGTAACAAAAAGTGGAGCGTGGTCACATGTTTAATCTCTGTCTGGTCCCCTGAAATTTGCATTAGTCTGTTAATTCATCGCAATACGTGCAGTCAATGCTCAAGCTTAGATTTTTGCAACGCGGCATGGCGGACCGCGATCGACAGCGCCTCATTTTGGGAGCCTTTGGAGGGAATTCCTCACCTCATAATAGTTCAGCTATCATGCATCTCAGGTATAGCCTTTTAGAAAGCCTTCTTCTCCTGTCAGATTACTAGCAATAATCTTATACTTTGTTATAGAAGGAAAAGTGAGCCAAAAAGGGGAAATGATCTAAGAACGTGTGATTTCTAGCGCAACTTCAAATAAATGTTTGGCTCATCAGAAGAGAGCCCATATGCTAATGATATATTGATGTGCTAGTGGCTGACGATAAATTGACATTGTATATATAGACATCAACTGCAAAGCGATTGTGCCAATCATCTTTTTGTTTGATGAGACCTGTAATTAATATAGCTTCTATATTGGCATTTGCCAAGCACGACGAAAGAATTAGGACATCCTGGTTCTGGATGTGCCAAAATGATGATAAAAATTGCACATTTGAAGATTCCACTTGGCAAAGAGATTCTAACATGCTTAGGACATCATTCTGTTTGTATTAACCTGTAATCTCTAATAAAACAGGGAAAGATTTAGCACAGCCACGGAGCATGACCTGGGAGATCAGAATCACCCAGTTGAGCCAAGAAGCTCTCCTCGGCACCCACTTTCGAAGAACTCCGGCACTGCAAACGCACAGTGTTGGACTAGTCATCATCAGGAAGATAATGCTAATACGATTGAGCACTCGTGTGCTCTCCTAATTCCTTCATCAGCACACTCTATTGAAGATCTTCATGATGAGGCTAGTCCAACTTCGAATGCCATATCAAAGCACTCGTGTGCTCTCCCAGTTCCTTCATCAGCACACTCTATTGAAGATCTTCATGATGAGGCTAGTCCAACTTCGAATGCCATATCTGAAGATGATACAAGCCTTGGGAGTAGCAACAGCAATCTTGAATTAGAACATCCAACTGAAGCGTCCAGAGCTCTTTGTGAACAGGCAAGTCAAGCTCTGACTGTCATATGCGAAGATAATAGAAGGGTCGAGAATAGCAACAGCAATCTTGAAATACAACAAACGACTGCTGTGTTCTCACCTCTCCATGAAGTAGCCGGTCCAACTTCGGATGTCATGGCCCAAGCTACAAGCTCTGATGCTAGAAATGGCAACAATCTTGAATTACAACAACCCACAGATGCATTATCATCTCTACATGAAGAGGCAGCTCCGCCTCCGAGTGTCATAAGTCAAGGTACAAGCTGTGAGGGTTGCAACAGAAATAATGTTCAACCACAAGCAGCAACAGACACATTATCATCTTTAAGTGTCTGGTATGAAGATGACATTACAGAGGAGCAAGATGCTGATAATGCCAACGAAGAGGAAGAATGGTACAGAGAACGTGGAGGCACTTATGACTGGTTCAGGGATATAAGTCGTCCAAGAAGTTATTGGGAGGACCGAAGGCAAGAATGGTACAGAGAGATGCTTGAAACAAACTCCGTAAATGAGGAAATCCGCCAACTTATCGAGAGGTACACCATTAGGACTACTTTTCCACCTTTTTTCTCCAACTTAATCTAATTTTGCCATTCTTACAGGACCAGATGTGCTTCTTAAGATATTTGAATTGCATTGCAATCTATGGATAGGATGGATACTGAAAGATAAGCCTTCTTGACAAGCAAGACATAAAGCAAGAATTAGCACATGCATTAGACAGTTGGGAAGAGCCAAATACCAAGTATTTGACTATCCATTGATTGCTGTAGTACATATAACATATATTGTCTCGCATCTACACCACAGAAAGCATGTGATTAAACTAAGGGACCTCTTCCCTGAACAATCAATTGTCTTCTGTGCTTTTCTTGATGCACCATGAATGGCTGGTGCTGTCCTTCTGAACTCACACAGGATGAGAGAGTAAATTGTAGATTTTTCATGGGAGTTAATCCATGATAAATGTGAATTTTGTATGCAAAATTTTGTGAGGCACAAGTTTGATCTAGTAAATCATTGGTTCAGGGGCAGAGTTTCCAGTTTCTTGTCTAGTGACTTCCGGGAGAGAATGGACGCGTTGATGACGTCTCACTTACAGAGACAAACCCAACCATTAGGTCACCAAGAAGAAGAGCAAGATGATTTAAGCAGTCAAGAGAGAATGGAACAATTAATGTCATCCTTGTTACAAGGCCATGAACATCCAGTTGGCAACCAACAAGGGGAAGAAGAGCGTAACGAACTGGGACAACAAGAAGAAGAGCAGGAAGAGGGGAATGCACCAGAAGATGATGAACAAGAATATATCATTGAGGATGAGGAGGATGACGATAATGATGATGAAGGGGAGGAGATAGAGGAGGAGGACGATGATGAAGAAATGGAGGATGACGAAGAAGTGGAAGGACAAGAGGAGGAGGAGGACAATGAGGAGAGAGGAAGCCTAATTGGGCATCAGTATCATGAAGCGAGCGATTATTTTGATCATTCCACATCTTCATTCCATATGCCTTCTCAATCTCTGAGATCGTGGAGTTACAATGATAATGAAATGAATGACGACCATGAACAAGTTGCTTCTACGTCATCTGAGCAACCTCCACCATCTCATTCCTACTACGAGGATCCTCAGCAGCATTCTACCTGCATGGATAACCTTTCGATGGTGAGTCTTTATGCCGTAATCCTTCCTTCTGATGTCTGTCTGCTTCTGAAATCTGTGCTCAATGAACGTCATACTACTGGAATTGTAGGAAATGGAACTTATAATCGATCTGAGAGGACAAATGAGGCAACTCCAACGTGAGATGTCCGAGCTCAGGAAATCAATAAAAGGCTGCATGGAGATGCAGGTGACATTGCAAGACTCCATGAAACAGGAGATGAGTTCTGGTGAGTTGATAAATCCAATCTGTTCACTGGCATATTATTACTGCATTGTTGATGGCCTCGTTACTTTGCCATTATCTACTAGAAGGAAAACACTGATTTCGAATGGTTCAGTTCTGATACATGCTGACTGTACCTCCCTCCCTCTTCCTCCCCTTCCCTCCCCCCGTCCACCCCCCCCCCTCCCTCCTCTCTCTCTCGTAAAGTTGACCTAAACATACTGTACTTGGCATGAAAAGATGGATTGTGGAAGCAGCTACTTTCCAATGGCCACTGATGTGACATATATTGTGGTCAGTGGAAGTTGAAACTGCTATTGCCATAGTAGTACCAGACTGCATAAAAAATGCAAATTCTGAATGGACTGTTCCATTGACAATTTAGTGGAGTAACATGATTTTATTGCCAGAAATGGTTAGCTGCAATGTACTCTCCAAAGGGTGTATTGCAATGCAGGAGAAACTCTTGATCTGCTCTTACCTCAAATATATATCCTCAAATATATACACAATACTGTCAGATTGGTAATGTTCTCTTTCTCAATATGTCTCATGAATGAATTTGAATCAATTTTTGCGGTTCGAGGTGATGCAGCGAAGTCAGTAGACAAAGTACCAAGAAAAGGGAATTGTTGCGTCTGCTATGAGAAGCAAGTGGACTCACTACTTTACAGGTACTTATCTTTATTAGATTATCTTAGTTGCTCCTCCTCTTTGCTCCTCTTTGTAACTGCCACATAGGTTCAGAGATTTTACACCTAACCCAACTCAATTATCTACATGCCATTCAGATGTGGGCACATGTGCGCCTGTCTCAAGTGTGCCCATGAACTGCAATGGAGCAGCGGGAAATGTCCAATATGTCGAGCTCCTATAGTGGATGTTGTGAGGGCGTACACAGATTCATAGAAGGTGTGTTGATCGAGTTCTTGCTTCAGAGGACCGTCTCAATTCGTGCCAGTAACCTCGATGAAGGTTGAATCAGGAGACGTAATTGATGAATATCCAAGTGGAAATTTTGGATGCAGGAGATACTAATCTTTGTACATGCTGACTTTAGGATCGGAATTCACTTGACATTTGGATGTATGGGCGGTGTATATTGTTTTGATGAGCTAGGCTACCTAACAAAATCAGCAATTTCTCTGTGATAACAACTTTAAGAGAATTACCTTCAGACATCAGACTGGATGATTCTGTCCAAAATAGGAATAATGCATGGCAATGGTTATGGAAGACTGGTGTTTCTTTTACCTGAAAAGAAAAGGTGGATTGTGGTTGGCACAAATTCTTGCTCCAAGATCTAACATCAACTACTGCAACTGTGAACTTGGAAGCCTGTTTATGTTGAATTGTTTCTTCTTTAATAAGCTGATGGCAATCGGAACTTTTAAGGGCTTGTCCAAAGGAATGAAACTCGACCTATATCAGTGGCAAACTGTTCTACATGCGGTACCTTTACAGCTTTTGAGCAAATTCTGTCCATTCTCTTGTTTGGATTTCTGTTCGACTGTGTCAGTTGCAATTGTGCCCCCTCTAATCTTTAGTATTCTGTGATTCCACCAGCCAAAGCATCAGCGTACTAGTAGTTCTGCTGTTGAATTCTTGAGTCCCCATAAAATAGCAACAGTGCTATAATACATTATAGTCCACAAAAATTAGTGTGGAGCATCTTCCGTAATCAAACCTCTTAGTTTTCAGGTAGACCATCAAATTGCTCTGATGCTGTTCATAAGGGTTGCCATGGTGAATGTGAAAGAGACAATTCACTTCCGTAGATGCGTGAAATTTTCACGGCATAACTTTATTTGGCAAATTTGTTTGTAGAAGCATGTGCTCATACTCATAGAGCATACAGTGCTACATGCTGCGCATATGCATGCCCACAGTGACCACTCCATTGGTGATTCCACTGCTGATAGTTTTGTTTTGTGATACTCAATGTAAGTTGTTGTTCTTCTAATCATTTGTGTCAGTCATCACTAAACATTTCTTAAATTACTTCCCTTTTATTTCTTAAAGTCTAACTGCAATATATCGACAGTCTACACTACACTGCATATAGGATACAAGTAGCTTAGTTTCACTGTTGCTATTTCCTTATCGTGAGGTTCTCAAATTGAATTATTTAAAATGTTGCAAGCATTAAGTGTTCGATTGAAATTTTACCCTCGGAAGATTCTTTGTGGTTATACTAGTACTGCTTTTCAGTCCTTTTTGTATGATCGCTTTCGGTCCATGGGAAAGAAAATCCTACAAGCTTGTCCATACAAATCTTTCGGCGATGTAGAACACTATTTGACTTAAAAACAGATGAAACTATGGTAGCCGGAAAAGAATTTTTGTGACCATAGCTTGAGCATATTGAATGCAGATGATAATTAGGCAAAGCGTATATGATATATCTGTGTCACAGTTAATATTCATCTAATTTGGTGGGCTTTCAATTGTCCCTTACTGACAAATAAATTCTTGTACCGTCAAATTGTTGTTAACACAGATATGATCTATGATGAATGACAACAATGTTTCATATTAAATTACATAAATCCCTTGACTAGAAGATAGTTTGGCGTTGCAAAAGGCAGGAATTTAGCAAGTGATTACAATGAAGTCATGATCAAAACTTGGGGGGTGGGGGCATTTTTCGTGATGGATACTCGCGCTCCCCTTAAATTACTTTCACAAGATCGATTATTGCAACTCTTAGTTGACAATTGACACTACCCACTGATGATTATCTTGATTATTAGATTTTCATAGCGGTCATCATTGCAAAATGACCCTTACCAAAAAAAAATCATTGCAAAATGACAACACAGACGCTCGGATATATCTCCGGAGATTTCTTTTCCGAGGTGACCTGTTTTTGCTAGATTTGGCCATTGCCATTTTTGTTTGGTTTATGTGAAGATATTATTAGGCAGTTCTGTTTTGCCAAATTATGAAGCAATACTTGCAGCATTTTGCAGGAGGGGCAGTCAACAAATTCCAAGCGGACGGACAAGTCTCAAATATATTGTAGGGCTAGTGGATTCTGGACTGTGCAGGGGCTGTGAACGAAACAATTTTTCTGTTGGAACATCTCGAAGATGGGTGCAATCTAAATCCTCTGCCACCTGAGACATAAAGTCCAAAAGTAGCTGAGGAATATAACTTTGGAACAAGAACAGCTAAGTTGAAATTGATGATATACACATAGATAGATTGATAGATAGATAGATGTTCTGTTTCTAGTTACTGAAAAAGCGCATGTGGAAGTGGACTAGCATATTGTCAGATCATTCCTACAATCTGGAACGTTTGTCTTCTTTAATTGCTAGATCTGAGTACGTACGTACTGTAACGCACGTGAATGGTTTCTTTGTTGGATACTTTTCTCTTTTAAGACATTGTTTGCACGTACCGCTATACATTAATCTCCCAGTCATGAACCATCGAATGCAAAATCAGACCTAGCAAAGCATATTATGTGTGATATCGTCTTGAACTTGGGACGTCAAAAGAGAGTAACTTGCCCGGGATGATGTTATTTCAATGCTATAAGGCAGCTCGGTGTCCAAGGAGATTGTTTTTTTTTTTTTTTTTTTTTTTTGGTAAGGTATGTCCAAGGAGATTGTTTATACGCATAAAATCGAAGTTTATCGACAAGCTAAAAACGCATGAAGGTAAGGATGATAAATTGGACGAGCTCCAAATCGCATGCGCTTTTTAGTAGATGAGGCTGTGGAAAGAGGCATGTGGGTTTGTCCATAAAGTTGGATGAACGAGCAAGAGGGGCCAACTGGGTCATAATAATTCATGAAGCAGTGGGCAACTCCATGACAAGGAAAGATGCATCGGTTCGACCTTCCCAAACTCCAACACTCCATTATTATTGTCATGTGCTGCGTCTTTAAATTGCTGATCGCAAAGCTTATCGTATGACACTGATTGCTGCTTCTAAAAAAGCCGGCATCCCACGATCTCGCTGGTTTTATAATTGATTAAAGTCGGAAAATATGCACGCCTTTACACGAATCAAACTACTACAAACTGCGACGCGTGGAAAAATTTCCCGAGCGTGACATTAGTTCGACTCTCGTTTACGAATCTACTTTTTTTTGAGAGCGGGGATCTACATTTCAAGAACTTATCGTAGCTTCTCGTAGAAAACTGGCACAGAAATGGCACTAATATTGTTGAGTGAACTTGAAAAGATCCTGTTGGACCCATTGCAAAGTGCTGTTGGAAACGACACCAACAAGTGAGTAAATGTGGGCTTGATATACTTCAAGTTTTTATTTCACATTGATAAGAAACACACTGAACCATAGGTAGCCAACCCTTGGGCCATGAATGATGAATCCCGGATGATGAGCATGGTCATGACGAGTCATGACAAAATTGCACCATTATCTGATCTCCAATCCTGAATTTGGTCCCTCATATCAACCTCCACCAATTCTATGGACCAGAAAATTGTAACCCCCAGAAAGCACTTGCCACTGGACATCTGATCAACTTGTCCATGTACTACTACTGGAGTTGGTTTTATTTGATTAGTTAAGCAACTTTTTCTATTGCCCCTTTTTGGTTTTTTTTAACAAACTCACAAGCCCAAATGCTGGCTCCAGCTACTTAATTGTCTGAACAGTTGTTAATATTTTAAAAGTGATTGCAGTAGTGCCAGCACAGACAGAGTAAGAAGAAGCAGGCAAAGCAAAACGACTTGTCTCTGTCTTTCTTGGAGTTGGACAAGCAAGAAAGATGAAGTTCATGGCCCTACTTGGGATTAGGAATTGGTGTCCTGCTCACTTCACTTAGTGTAGAAAGAGGGTCCAACTCAGAGCTGGCACTGGCACCACCATCACTCTGCCCCCACTCTTCCTTTTCTTTCTCCCTTCACAAAAGCTCATCAAACATGCCCTCAGATTCCACTCTCCATGAGGGCAATGGCATTTGTAGGCCCTTGTCATTTTCGTCATCCTCCTCTCGACTGTGATTGGCCATGTCCACTGTGTCTACCATAGCATTGCCCTGCCCAACATCTTCGTTTTGGGTACAATAGGTGTATCGTTACGTCGAACTCTTGAAGAAGATTTGACGTCCCTTCTTCCCTACCATGTTCCTACTTGTCCAAACCTGTCCAATCCACATTTATAAAAACACATCAAACTCCTCCTAAACCCCTCAGCAAGCCCCTTCCTTTTACCTCTCCAATTCAGTCCCTCCTTACATTTCGAACCTGAAAAGCAAGAACCCACGGAATGTGCTCCTTCAAGACGAAAGTCCACCAGGCCCCGGCTATCGCACGGACCAATGGGCGTCCTGTCCTCCAGCAGCATCCTTGCAACCAAATTCCCTCTCCCGAGCAGCAACGTAATTCGCTTGCCAAGAAGTCACTGCCCCCGAGATCCCCTCTGCGACTGCCCTACTCCACGGCAGATTCACCAAATGACCCTAGTCTTATTCATCTTGCTCCTACTGATTATGCTAAGCCAGCATTGACCCCTCCTATTTCTCCTAAGAAAAAAATGCCAAGAATCTCAACTTTGAAAAGAGGAAATGATCCGACAACTGCATCTTCTGCCATGCCCAGTCCTGGCAAGGTTTTGGCTCCGCAATACACGACCAGGTCGACGAACAAATTGGTCGGTCAAGCACTACCTCCTAGTCCTGACACATTGTTGACCAGATCATTTTTGGGCTCCCCTGGTAGCATCGCAGCTGCTAGGAAAGAACAAATTGCTTCGTTGCAGGAGCAGAGGAAGCTGAAGACTGCCCATTACGGAAGAGTTAAGCCTTTCAAGCGTGGGGGCACAGTCGTTCCGCTCAACCCCTCTTCTGCTCTAGCTGTTGCCAACCGCGAGGAGAAAAGATGTAGCTTCATTACAGCTAGTTCAGGTATAGAAAAAGCTCTCAAAAGAAACCCGACTACTAGTACAGCTTCATAAACTGTCTGGATAAAGTGCTGATATGTCGTTTCTCCCTGGGCGATGCCTGTGCAGATCGTATCTATGTTGCTTACCATGATCAAGAATGGGGAGTGCCCGTCCATGATGACAGGTAATATCTCCCTCCCTCACTCTGCCTCTTTTCAAGTGACTGTTTGTGCGTGCACCCATCAAGTGCTTAGACCTTGAATCGGATTGTGACATGCAGAAACCTGTTCGAGTTATTGGTACTGAGTGGAGCTCAAGTAGGATCAGACTGGACTTCAGTCTTGAAGAAACGTCCAGTGCTGAGGTAATGCGAAATTGCTGAGATCTACTTTATGTGAGATTTGTTCTGGAGATATAAGCTTAAATGGGCAATTGGGACCTTCACTTTGCAGGGAAGCTTTCTCAGGATTTGATGCAGAAATTGTGGCCCAATACTCTGAAAAGAAAATAACCTCTCTGAATAGTCTCTACGGCCTAGAGTTGAGCCAAATTCGGGGAGTCGTAGACAACTCCAAGCGAATTCTCGAGGTAATAACACGTTAGAGTCCTCCATTCGAAAACCTTGCTCTTTTTTCTTCCGCATTCCATTTCCCATTGGGATTTCAATCGTTTTCTGATTCTTAGAATTTTTAGCTGATCAGTGCATTACAAGTATTCGCCTATTAGCCCCTGATTTCATTTGTATGTTGTCCGCACACGATAACAGGTGAAGAAGGAATGCGGATCTTTCGACAAGTACGTGTGGGGGTTCGTGAATCACAAGCCGATTGCCACGGAGTACAAGACATGTCAGAGGATACCGGTGAAAACGTCAAAATCAGAGACGATGAGCAAAGACATGGTGAGAAGAGGGTTCAGATATGTCGGCCCGACCATCGTGCACTCATTCATGCAAGCCGTTGGCCTCACCAATGATCACTTGATTTCTTGCCCACGACGCCTCCAACTCCAGTGCCATTAGTTACAAATTTCAACTCTTCCATGCAGTCATTAATACTAAGAAAGAAGAAGGCATTGGAAGGACCCTGACAAAGGTGGGGCAAGATGAGTGAATAATAGTGCATGAGCATCACACAAGCGAGCGACAGAAGAGGAAACAAAGAAGATGACAGGTTGGAAGGACCTGTATTTGCACCTGCTCTGTTCAAATCCCTTAGAGCTTGATCAATTAAATGACTGTCGATTTGCTTTTCTGTTTGTTCCCTCCTTGAAAAGAGGAAGTGAACTTTGTTTTGGGTGTTTAAGTTGTGAGGAGGAAGTAAAGGGACTGCTTTCTAGGGTTAGATGAGAAGAGGAAGGAAAAGAAAAGGAAGAGAACTTACCATTTTGTGTTTGGCAGTTGGGCATAAAGAAAACCATGTAATGTGATGTAACGTAATGTAATGAAGTAGATAAGTTGAAAACCATTACTTCGTAGTCTGGAGGTGATACATTTACGTTGTTATCGATTCTTTCATTATACGCAGAAGATGCGCCAACTGCAAAGAAGAAAAAGACCAGATAATGCACATATCCTGGGCAGCTATCTCGCGCGATCCAATTCGAAGACATCTCCATGTAGCAATTGCTTTCAGGCATTACTCTGGAGAGGTACATTATGTTTCGCTCGAGTCTGTCTTGACCCAAAATCAGTGACCTTAAAGAAAAGGACAGAATTGCTAGAGCCCCTTTTCCATCAAGTAGACACCCGATGGAATAGGCAAAACAAATGAGATAATACTAGGTTTCCACACCAGACTATGTATGTTAAGCATCCCAGGTGTGCCGCATTTCCCTATTTTTTCACATGTAGAGCACATTACTGTCTTCTGCTTATTTGCGGGTGGGGTGTGCATGAAGCCAGATTCAGCAGGAACTCTTGTGGGGAAGACCCGCCAAATTCAATCAGTAATCACATGCAAGTTCATCGAATTGTTTCGTTAAACCGAACCTGTCACTTCGTTTAATTGTTTATTCATTCATTAATCTATCTACTGACGTAGGGTTCCTACTGTACGCGGTTTAGTACGGCTTGAGAATAGGGGGATCAAGAGTTGGCATGGTTGAATAAAAGAATCAAGAGAGTTGGGGGGGAAAAGAACTGTAAAAGCAAGTCCATAGTAGTAGTTGTCAACAGCTGAACCAAGACCCACCCACCACCCTTTCACGTGATGTCATCTGGAAGACGGTCTGGTGCAGCACCAACACCAGAACAGAGTGTTGGGACACGAGAAAATGGCCTTTGCTCAGCTTGAAAAAGTTGAAATTTTGGACGATGCAATGGGATCGAGAAGGGGGGTTCCCTTTTCCTGAGAGCAAAACAACATTGCCGGCCCAAACTCACGACATGGGTCGGGCTCTTCAAAGAATCATGTCACAGAGGTCGTCAAAAAAGAAGAGCCTCGTTCCCATCCTTGACACAGAAAACTGTTCTTTTCTTACTAAACAACTCAGGGATAACAGCAGAAATAATCCTTGAACTTTAATCCAGTGAGCAATATGATTTCTAAACTTTTAATTTATGCAATGTGGTCCCTAAACTTTAACAATGTCTAATATCGCCACTAGACTTCATGTTCAATATAATCTCCAGATTATATAAAAATGTTTAAAAGTTCAAGATCACATTGAACATCAGATCAAAATTAAGGAACGTCATCGCCTGTTGGACCCAATTTCAAGAATGACATGGCACAAATAAAAAGTTCATAAATCACGTTGCACATTGAACCAAAATTCATGAACCATTTATGTCATATTCCTAACAATTGGAGAAGCAGTTGAGGAAAATGTTGTGATAACGGTAAACAGGGGATTACAGCAAGAGAGGGGGAGTTTGCCTTTACGTAATCAACGAGCGTCTGTTGAATGGCTGCCCTTTTTCAAACTTCTTTGCACATATATTTGAACCAGGAATGGAGATTGCTTGTGCACATGAACTTGCTTGTTCATGAATCCTGGTACCATACGATATCACCTGATCAGCGACGGAAGGAGCATGGTCAACGACCGTCAGCACATTCTGCGTGGAAAATACAGGGAAAGTGTTGGTGTTGATTACGAAGGAGGACAGCCCATTGAAACGCGGGCAAATGTCCGAGTAAACAGGGGAAGCTGAAAATTCGCTGGATTGCATGTGCAAAAATGCCCTGCTTTTCCCCCCTTGAACGTGTGCAACATTGGAAAATCCATCCCCCATTTGAAGGAATTTTCTAACCTTAGTGCACAATTCCTTCTTTCTAACTCTAACATGGCACTCACCTGACCTTAGTCTGCTCCATGACTAACGGTTGCGTGCTCAGGAGAGCATTTGGAAAAATCCGACTTTCAAATCAAAGGTACAGTAAGTAGTGTTTGCTAAACACTTATTCTATAGGCTTTGATATCCAATCTGAAAAAAAGTAACTTAAAAAGAAAAGGAAGATAAAGGCTGGATGAGCTCGCTTGAGGGCCGACCCAGCTCAAGCGATAGGTCCCTACACCCTAGGCGGCTGTCGCCTAAGGTCCTACGATACCATGTCGAGGTCATGCAATCTTAGGCAAGAGCTGCTAGTGTCAGATCTGGCTTGTCGACAATCAAATCTACGCTCATTGCCGACATTGTGCGATGCTAATCATATATACGCAGGATAGTGAGGGCAAGATTAAAATTGGAATTTAGATATTTTAGCGAGGGCAAAGTTGATAGGAGAGAAGGATCCATTTACCCCTGAAGTAGCATATTCCCAAAACTCTCAAAGCCAATGCAGGATGAGACCTGCATCGGTCTCGAGTACTTTGAAAATGCCAACTTTGATGGAAAGATCTCTGGAATTGCGTAGCCAAACAGCTCTACTTTGACACAAAGAGCCTTTTAGAGTCCAAGAGGTCATTTCGTGGAAAGCCCGAGCCGGAGCGCGAGCCCCAAATGCTCATCTCGCCAATTCACAGCAGGTTCCTTTGCTATCTCCTTTTCGCACATAATAAGTACATCAACATCAACCCAAGCGAGGGAGACTGCTACAAAGACGAGTGGTATGCGAAAAAAAAAAAAAACAAGGCGCACATTAATTCCTAAAAGGCTTCAGCTTTCAGAACAGTCGACAGTCACCTAACAAAATCTCGCGCCGGCAGAGCATTACGGTGCATGAGGCTTGAAATCTACGACCAATCTGATAGAACTCTAGTCATTGGATTACAACTTTCATGTAAAACGCATTCTTCCTCCTCCTCCTCCTCCGTAGACAACAATGCCAGGAATCCGATAACGTGCGAGCCCCGTCCACGTGGCGGTTGACGGCCACGTGTTACGAGGAGAGGCGGCGATTGCCATGGGCCACCACTCCGTCATTTAAAGCCCGGTGGTGGGGACCACCTGCTATGCTTCGTCCTTTTTGCATCCAATCAAAGTAGACAGGAGTCCGGCGTCGTTTTCCCCTTTCCCACCCGATCCCAATAATGCCTTTCCCTCCCTCCCTTCCCTCCTACCCTTTCTTTTCTTTTTTCCTTTTTTATTAACGAAAAAAAAAGCTAATATCACGAAAAACCCTAGGTATACTTATAACAATTTTACCTTAAATTATTTTTTTGACCATAAAAAATCTCAAACTGGTACACTTGTGACAATTTTACTCCGAACTATTTTTTTTACCATCAAAAAATCCTAAACTGATACACCGGCCGGAGATTGAAAAGAAAAGAAAAATAAAAATAAAGAAAAAATAAAAAATTAATTAAAAAAATCGAAAAGTAAAAAACAATATTAAAAAATTAGTTTGGGGTAAAATTGTCACATGTATACCAGTTTAGGGTTTTTGGTGGTCAAAAAATAATTCAGGGTAAAATTGTCACAAGTGTACCAGTTTGGGGTTTTTTATGGTCAAAAAAATAGTTTAAGGTAAAATTGTCACAAGTGTACCAGTTTAGGGTTTTTCGTGGTATTAACTCAAAAAAAAAGGAAGAACGGCGAGGAACAATCGGCCAAAAGTATAATTTCGTGGAGACATTACCATGAGAGTCTCGCACCGACGAAGATGGCATGCCCAGCGATCGATATCATCCACATGCATCCGACAGAGGCGGTGGATTGATATGTGAGCGAGTTCGCCTTTCTCTTGGCGTACTCTATCAGGACGACCGACATTGACAAGTGTAATATCGCACAAAGCTTTACGCCCACAACAGATATTCGATTTGAACCGTGGCTATAGCTCTTTAGGGCAAAAGAGTGTCGCCCGTCATTTAACTAGGGTGCCGGTGGAATGAGGCGAGAACCGTTGTATGCTTGATCCGAGCCAAACCGACTATGTGGACGATTGAATTCTTAGTGAGAAATGAGCTGAGCTTGTGGCAAGGGAATACCCAAAGTAGAGTAAGGTCTTCTTGGGCTATAGTAGGGCAGCCGAGGTGGTGGTCCGCCCTTTGCCCTCTCGGTACCGCACCACAAACCATCTTCACGTTAAAATGAGCACCAAAAAATAATTAAAAAAAAAATTCCTAAAAAAAATTATTACTCGTATCGCTTGAAATAATTAATCTGCGAAAAATATTTTAATTATCCAGAGAAATTTATATCTGAATATCGTATTTCTCGCTTATTTATTTTCATAAACGGCATAAATAATCATTTAAAAAAACATATATTCATTTTAATTTTTGCGAGATGAACGGAAGGTTTTAGGCGGCCTTGGATTTGGTAATAAATCCGAGGAACATGTACCTAGTAGCTGTGCTTTGTGTCTGCATTACTTCTTTTGTAAAATCGGAAGCGATGGAAGCGGTGGAGTTTGCATTTGCCATTTTTTGCATTTAAATGTTTTTAAGGCATTCCCATTCCATTCCACCGCTCTCTCCCGTCTCCCTTTCCTCCCTCCTCTTTCTATTTTCTCCTCCTCCTCCTCCTCCTCCTCTTCTTCCTCTCCTAGCCGCCGTCTCGCCGCCGTCTCGCCGCCCGCCGCCCGCCGCCATCGGCACAGCCGGCGAGAGCCCGAAATGGGGAAGGACGGAGACAACAAGGCGGAGAGGGGCGCCAGCGCCGGCGCGGACAGGAAGATGTTCGTGGGCGTCGTGTGGAACTGCGCCACCGAGCTGAAGATCCTGCTCACCGCCCTCTTGGTCCTCTGCTCCGTCGCCACCATCCTCCAGTTCTTCCCCCCTCGCTTCTCCCTCTCCTCCTCCGATCTCCGCCTCTGCATCTCCCGCATCTCCCCTCCCCTCTCCTCCCCCTCCTCCTCCTCCTCCGCCGCCGCCGCCGACGCCGCCGACGCTCCTCCGCCGCTCCCTCTCCCTCTCCCTCTTCCTCCGCCGCCCCCCGCTGCGGATCGGGAGCAGGTCCTCGAGGGCGGCGTCGTCAAGCGGGCCTTCAACCCCTACGGCTCCGCCGCCTACAATTTCATCACCATGGGCTCCTACCGTGGCGGGCTCAACACGTTCGCCGTCGTCGGCCTCGCCTCCAAGCCCCTCCACGTCTACGCCAGGCCTTCTTACCAATGCCGGTGGGTCCCCCACCCCAACTCCACCTCCACCTCCGCCGCCGCCTCCACCGCCGTCGGCTTCAAGATCCTCCCCGACTGGGGCTACGGCCGCGTCTACACCGTCGTCGTCGTCAACTGCACCTTCCCCGACCCCGTCCTCAACGCCGACAACTCCGGCGGCAAGCTGCTCCTCCTCGCCTCCACCTCCGGCGGCAGCGACCGCAGCTTCAACTACACCGACACGATCGAAGTCCTGGCCGAGCCTCCCGGGAGCTTGGACCTGTCAATCTTCAGCTCCCAGCCCAAGTACGATTTCCTTTACTGTGGGTCGCCGCTGTACGGTAACCTGAGCCCCCAGCGGGTGCGGGAGTGGATGGCCTACCACGTGAGGCTCTTCGGCGGCAGGTCGCATTTCGTGATCTACGACGCCGGCGGGATCCACGAGGGGGTTCTCGAGGTGCTGCGGCCCTGGATGGAGCTTGGGTACGTGACGTTGCAGGACGTCAGGGACCAGGAGAGGTTCGACGGGTACTACCACAACCAATTCTTGGTGGTGAATGACTGCTTGCACAGGTACAAATTCATGACCAAGTGGATGTTCTTCTTCGACGTGGACGAGTTCATCTACGTGCCTCCCAAGAACACGCTCCGGTCGGTGCTCGATTCACTGTCCGGGTACTCGCAGTTCACCATCGAGCAGATGCCGATGAGCAATAAGCTCTGTTTCGTCGACGAGGCCGGTGCCAGCAGGGCTTACAGGTACTTCCTTTTCTTATGTTTCTATAATTCGCATGTATGCGCATGAAACTCGATTAATCGAGTGCCTTCATCATATTGAAAGCGTCTGCAAGTGAAACATAGAATTTTCACGAGTGGGACATTCGTGTTCAGCCGAAACAACCGGTCCCCTGATGCTAAACATGGAGATGGCAATGATTTTCCCATGTGGGCAAAGCTTAAGATTAGATTAGAGGGCCGGAGCTAAACTCGGTTTGTTCCGTGGGAGATGTTAAATGTTAATTGAATTGAACCAAGGATTCAACGATATCGCAGAGATTCATGAGGGGCATTGGTGCGAAGCGTGTCCGAGTATAAGGAAAGAGTCGTCAAGAGTCGTGCGTCTCTGTTTCGAGACGCGCTCGATCTTTCGAGTACGCGTCGATTAAACGATGAATAATGAAATGGGCTTCTAGGGTGCCGGGGTGGTTGATTGATAGGGGTGCAGTTCTGTGCTTTACATCGAAGATGTCCTGGGGCGTATGCGTCTGGAGTTTATTTCATCGGCCTCCTGATGATGGCATTAGATTCGTGTCTTCTCTTCGTCGTATTGGGGCAAGTGGAAGTGAGTTGGTGTATAGAGCTTTGTTCGCAAGTTAGCGTTTCTTATTCGGCGATGGGGACATCATGCATTTGTATATTGGGACATCACATTCGTCCGTTTATTCATGATACTATCTTTTAATATGCATTGAAAAGAGACCGCGGGAGGTAACTGTCAACGCAATCTCCGGCTCTATCATAAGATGGTGTTGGCGCGATAATGGCCTCTCGGTTGACAGCTCTGTTTTTCCTCCACAATCCTTGTGCCAAGAAGGAATCATTGTAGGGACGAGGACGAGGGCCTAATTGTATTAGTCACTCGTTCGATTTTAATTAATGAACTAGAGACAGTAGGGAAGAACACCTTTTATTTGTGTCTCTTTTTGCTGAATGATTGGGCGAGTGATGGGCGGCCAGTGTGGAGTGTCCTGCACAGAACAGTGTGTGAACAATCGGTGTTGTCTTGTGATGGTGAGCAGGAAATGGGGGTTCGAGAAGCTGGTGTACAGGGACGTGAAGAGGGGAATACGGAGGGACCGGAAGTACGCGCTGCAGCCGCGCAGCGTGTACGCGACCGGGGTGCACATGTCCCAGAACCTCAAGGGCAGGACCAACCACAAGACGGAGCGCCGGATCAAGTACTTCCACTACCACGGCACCATCGCGGAGCGACGCGAGCCGTGCCGGAACCTGGTGAACTCCACGGACCTCACCTTCGACCAGGTCCCCTACGTGCTGGACACCACGATGAGGGACACGGGCGGCGCCGTGAAGAGGTTCGAGCTCAAGATGATCGGCGACCGGCTGCAGCGGACCCGGCAATGAGCTCCCTCTTTTTGGGGGGTTCCTGTTCTTTTGTGATTATTACCTATCGTTTTTGGTTTCCGTCTTTCTTTGATCTTTCTGTGCCTTTTGTATTATACCGATTGTGCGGTGATGGGTATAGAATCTTAGCAGGAGTAGGATTGATACAAGGGTTTTGGGGGGGGGGGTGGGGGTGTGGAGCTCATGATTGATGTCTTCACTTTTACTTATTCTTTTATCCTTTTTCTTTTCGGGTTTGACACTCCCTTAAAGAGAAAGGCAACATCAGGGATTAGATTTGGGTGGGGGGGGCATTCTTTTGCATATTACAATACTATAAAATATATAATATAATATAAATAAAAGAGGGTCTTAATTCTTTTGAGATGGAATGGATGGGAGATGAACGTTTGTGGGTGGCTGATTGGGTTGTCGGTGCGGAGGGACCACCGTACACGGCGGATGGGCATGATGGACCGAGGTGGTGGTGGCGGCGATGCTTTCCCACCTCCTCCTCTTTCTCGTCCCTCTTTTTTGACGCTTTATTGCTTGGGGGCATCTTTGATGACCCCGAGGCCGGCCAGGGATTGGAAATCTTGTGACTGTTATATTATAACTTGAACCGAGAATCTTAGTACTTTGTTTATACGGTTCGATGTGGTGTTATCTGGGGATGGATGGATGGATGGATGGATTAGGGTTTTGACTGGGAGGAGGAGGCGGAGGGGACGGAGGAGGGCGGTGGCGGCGGCGGCTGGGGGAGTGGCGGTGTGGGGCAGCTCTTGTCTGGACATCAACCCCCCCAAAAGAAAAGAAAGAAAGTAGACAGAGAAAGAAAGGAAGAGAGCAGAGGGAGTTGGCTGGACGTCCCTTTCTGATTTCTTGTCATGTTTGAAATCCCACGTGATCGTGTTTGCGATGGACGAAATTTGGCCGCCCCCTTTCTTGGGTTTTTCTTTGGCCGCGGTGAAAAATGGCACAATTGGTCGTCGAATTTTAACCTGACGTATAGTATGGCCTTCGAATATTTACATCATTCTATATGATTTTTAAACTTTAATCATATATGCGATATTGTTATCGGGTTTTTAATTTATTTAATATAGTTCTTGAATTTTCGGTATACATACAAATTGGCTCTAAATTACGCGATGGAAGATTGACATTGAATATCTTCATGTAGCTTAAGAATCAATTTAAATATTTATTAAAAATCTAAATATTATATTGAATAAATTAATAATTCGGAGATAATATTGCGTGTTCGGTCCGGTCAAAAATTCGAGAGTTAAAAATTAAATGATCCAGGGGGGGGGTCATTTTGCGTCACCATTCCTTGTCTGCACGTACATCAATTATTCAAATAAGAGATCGACGAAGCGCAATATGGGAGGGAGCTGTTGGTTTTTCCAATTGGGCATAATGGTGGCGTGTTGAGCTGGCCGACCACCGTTGTGGGGGGATTAAAACAAAAGAAACAAAGAAAGGAAGAGCGAGAGAGAGAGAGAGAGAGAGCAGTCCAGTCTGTCTTTCCCATATGTGAAAGAAAGAAAGTCAGAATTGCCCGCCACCGCTCCGCTTCACGGGACTGAAAACTGAAAAGCTCCTTTCGATTCGTCTTCGTTTCCTCTCCGACTTTTCTGCCATTTGAACGTTCAAATCTCTTGCTTGGGGGCCTCTCCCGTCGTCCCCCCACCCCGTGATCCGTAGCTTACCTGCGCGAAAGATTCGAAGAAAAAATCATCTTTTGAGAAATTACTTTTTCCGCTTTACGGTGCTTAAACGACCGAAAACTGACCGATCTGCAAAGGAACGTTTTCTCGTGAACCGAAAGTAACAAGGCCCTCCGTCCCATGATTTGTATTACTTGCACAAAAAGAACCGCTTCGACCGTTACATTTTGTTTCGCGAAAAACGAAAGGTTCGAAAAATAATTTTTAAAAAAAAAAATAAAATCGATAATAATCTATGTCTATACCGTATTTTCAAAAGGTGAGAAGATTTTCGGCCTAATCTATGTTTATACTTCTCAAAGCAACGTAGGGGTCGGGCCTAATCCCCATCTGGATTAACAGGGGGGCAAGGAGCTAAGGGAGAGCTGAGAATCAACATTTCAGCTCCCGCACGCAAACACGACACGCTTTTTGGCCACATTCTAATCAACGGCGTTGCCCACCTGTTCCCGCTCCCGGACTCCACGTGGTTCGTTTGATTTTGTATGAGAAGGGAAAGGAAAAAAGAAAAAAATACTCGGAAAATTATTGAAAATGTCCACATTAGCATCGGTCGTCTTACACCGTGCCACGTAGGGCATTGCACATCCATGTCAACAATTTCCAATCAAAATTGATCGGATGAACTCAATTAACAAAGCATGAAAATATTTTGTTAGGACTCAGTTAGCACAATTAAAAGGTTTAGGACTGAATTGATAAAAGTGCGATAAGTTGATGACTTTTCTGGTAATTTTCCCCAATTCAGTACCCAAAAGACAAACCATGGAAAAATTCAATCTTTAAACATGAAGCAAGTTTGAGGATTCGGTTGCAAAATCGACAAGTTCGGAGTTAGGGAATTGGGAATCCCTGAAATTGAGAGGACAGGAACTGCACTTCTGTCCTCTCGAGAAACATGGCGCGCCCCCTCCTCGACTTCAAATGAGATGTGCCCGCATCGCCGGGATCGATTCGAAAAGTGTAGATGAGCGAGCTCGGCGAACTTACGTAGAAAAAAAAAAGCAATTGAAGGGTCAAACTAGGACCGAGTTTTTCCTTCTTTTTTATTGGATTGATGGGGACAACACTACTTCCACAGCCATTTTTTATTCAATACTAATAACGATAATAAGTCCCACTTAACAATTTGTCTTGATTTTTTTATGACCAGGGCATCTCTTGACCACCGTACCAAAACCCTTCGATCGAATGACATTCTTTATCTCATATTTCTAAACGAACGATTGAGGAGGCCAGCATGGGCTTTTGGCAAATGAGAAGTTGCAGAACAGAATCTTTGGCCCAAATGTATACGTTGGCCTAGCACACCCAAAGTCAAAGAGATGCTGCAGGCAGCATAGATAGATGCACGCGTTTGACGAAATCTGCTTTACAGCCGGAGCGTCTCCTCTGTTGTTCATCTTGAAGATTGGTTATATATATGGCAATCATCTTGGGACAGCTTAGCCGATAGATTGCAGTACTCTTGCAAATGACAACCTTCTAACTCAGAAACTTTCACCGACTCTTCAAGAATTGCTTATCTGGACATGATACAAACCTTCATTCCACCATGCACAACCCAAAAAAAAACAAACGTGTTGGAAACGTATGCGGAAAACGTAAAACAGAACACCGGAAATTTACGTGGTTCGATCACGAAGTGATCTACGTCCACGGGCGAGGCACGACAAAATTCCACTATAATCAAAGAGAGAGTACAAAATTTCAGAAGTCGAAAACAAAGACAAAACCCTCACGGCTCACAAAAACTCTCTGAAACAAATTCTCTCTGTTCTACAATGAGAAAACCTAGCCACGGTGTAAAATAGGGCTTCCGAAAATTTTCTTCCTTTCCACTTTCGGGTCGCACAAAAATATGTCGGGTCGGGTCATAAACCGGACCGAGTACATAAATTCAAGACATATTTAACAAAACGGAACAGACGTCTCATCACCAAAACTTTGTAATTTAAGGGAAGCTGGGGGTTTTACATACGATGGATCGTTCCGTCTCTGCATCTAGACACGACGACATCACGATTTCTCGATTCAAAAGTTACGACACAAACGTATATCATGCAGATGGATCATCGGACAGGAGATTCGCTAGTTTAGGTTTAGGAATGTGAGGAGCTGATGACAACTTTCAAGCACTCTGTGCTTCTAGGAAGGCATTGAAGTCCTCCCTTGCCTTGCGCAAGCGGGGCGTGATGCATGAAGTCGGCGATTCAGGGTGCGAAGTCGGCGAAGACGTGGAGAACCGAACGTGCCGAGAGGACTCGTGCGACTTCCTGTTGGGCGCCCTCATCGAGCCGTTCTTCAAGACGCCCTTCCTCTCCTTGTCAAAGATGAAAGCCGCAGTCACCGGAGAATGCATGTCGTTGGCGCTGCGCTGAATCATCTCTAGCGGCAGATCAAAGTAGAGGTTGGCGGAGTCTCCCGTTCCAGCTCCAGCTCCATCTTCATGGCTGATTTCGTTCACGTTGATAATGGGGGAAGCCCACGATCCGCATTCAAATTTCTCCAATGAAACAGTCCTAGAGATCACATAGTTGCTCTCCGCTGCTTGTGATAAATCCTCCTTCGATTTGACAGGCTTGGCCTTGCCAAACCCTGGAAGGAACAAGCACAGTGCCCCGCATTTGAACTCCTCCTGCCGACTTTCCTTCTCCCTCTTACCATTGCGGTCTTCGTTGCTCACAGTTCTGGGGAAGTTGTTCTTGAGGTTCACATCTTGGTGACGTTCGCTCTCGCTACTGTCACTGGTACAACTACTGTCACTAGTGCTAGAAGTCGTACCAGTAGCTTTAGCTTTAGCTTGGGTTGCCAGAAGATCAAAGTCTACGGAGGGTGGGATTGCTCTTCCTTCGCCGCATGACTTGCTCCTCCTGAAGCTCCTCATCTCTTGTTGCATCGCGAGGTACGGGCTGAGCATCATGAGATGGTCGAAATCCAGCTGAGGAGGAGTATGTGCCTGACTTTCCTGCTGCACCCACTTCTTGTTCCTCTTCAGTAGATTACTAATGGAAGGGAAGCGTGGCGATGTTGTGGCCGAGCTTGGGAGGCTGTGGCTGAGGAACTTGCTCTTGGCAGGCGAGAGTGGGGGAAGAAGGCCGTGCCAACCGTTCGCCTTGATGGTTGGCAACGGTTTTGACCCAAAGAAGGCCGGCTCTTGCTGTAGGGAAATCGGGTCGACCCCGATTTGCTTTTCTTGGCGTGGGCTGCCTTTCTCTTTCGCAGTGGAGAAGGTAGGCTCGAGGTCGCTGTGACTGCCGAAATCGAAGAGATTTATCTGAATAATGTCGAACTTTTCTTGTGACGGTGGAGCATTGTTTCCATTGAGGGAGGAGGATGAGAGAATCATTCTGCCTACAAGGATGAAGATGATTTCGCAGATGGGAGAGAATGTTTTAAAGGAGGGGATTGAGAAGAACGTGAGCGACATGTCCTCAGAGAATCCGACTCTTTTGACCCTTCAGCCTAACGTAGTGATTGCCATGTCCTGCACTCTTTCATGCCTGCATTTTGTATTGAAGATTATGCATGTGTGTCCACAACAACTGCGATACAAAACACCCAATAACTTCAATATTCTAAGAGGGAATCGCTGACTTTTGGTGCAATTTTGATTCCTAATTACAAAGCCGAAATAATGTCGCCACTAAAATAAGAGGCTTGACTTTTATAACCACAACCTGATGATATGTTAGCTAACTCCACTCAGGAGTTATTCTCTCATAAGATTGTTGTAGCCCATATACTATATGGACTTTTACTAGGTCTATTGCCGGTGTAAAATATACTTTACCACTTCGTCATTGGATGATCAACATGTAGAACAGTTCAGTTATAAAACCAACTCCAAACACACATATCACTCATCCAGCGCTAAAGGTGTAACTATTATCTATGTAATTTTCTCTTAATATGACAAAATTATGCAAGATCATCTGATTTGTTCACCATCATATGTGTAATTTATAACAATCGTTGTAGGTTTCTTATGCAGCAAGTTGGTACTATGCACTTCTTCAATTCGACCAAAAGGATATAGAATACGGAGAAGAGCTCGTCTTATCAATCTCAAGTCATTTTTTACCTGGCTGCAAAGCCAAAACTGTCAATCTCTCTTCATGTCCTTTTTAACATTGCATTATGACGATTCTTTTTTGTTGAAATAGTTTATTATCAATAAATAATTAAGAGAGGAGATTGAATTTGACATGAAAAGAAATGATTGTTGGATTTGAAAAAAGATGTTATTGACATGAAGAGAAGCGATGGTTGATCATGAAAAGCGGTGATGGTTCCAATAAGGAACCTATTTTCAAAAGATGCCTTGTTTGATTATCTATAAATAGGATCAAATCACAAATTATTTAAAACAATAACAACTTTCTCTTCTTCATACTATCTCTTCTTCACATCATTCATTCTCTCTTCTTTTCTTTTCTCACACAAATTTGACAACACATTCAAGGTGAAATTCCAAGAGGAAAATTGAGTAATTGTTGAAATCACTTTTCCGTGTCTTCAGTGTATATCCTTGAGGTTGCAGCAATAATAGTGGAGGCAAATAATACCTTAAGGACAGTGATTATCATCACGCATCAAAACATCAAAAAACTATAATCCACTGCTCGTATTTTCATCATCAATCAAATTTTCCAAACAATATTAAGATATTATTATCATAGAGATGGAGATAGTGACTGCATCAAGTGTTTGCAATTTTGACATATAAGTATTAATGAAACTTTTTTTGTGCTTATATGCTTGAGTCATCTTCCTTGCAGAATAATAGATTTTCTCATGTTGCTAGATTACTTTGAAATATATGAATGAAAGCGATATGATATCATGTGATAATCTGGATAAGAAGGATTGAGATATGTTTATAAGCAAAGATGATTAAGAAATCGTTCTCAAAGGTAGAAATATCTAATAAAGTACTTGAATTGGTGCATTATGATATTTAAGAATTAATGGGTATGGTAACTAGAGGTAGAAATCATTATTTTATTGCATTTAATTGATGATTGCTCTAGAAATACTCTTGTTTACCTTATGAAATCAAAAGATCAATCTTTTGATTGTGTTTAAGGTATATTAGGCTATAGTTGAAAATCAAAAGGATGCAAAAATCAAAGTTTTGATAATGATTGGCGAGGAGAATAATTCTTATTAGATTTTTCTAGTGTTTTGTAAACAAAATGGTATTCTGCATCAAGTAAGTGCACCTTATACATCACAACATAATGGATTGGCACGAAAAGAAATTGAATTTGGTAGATATGGTTAATTACATGATCTTACAAGCAAAATTGGCAATCAATTTCTGGGGAGAAACACTTCTTATGTCACGCCCCGCACCCTACGAGCCTGCGACATCCCTCGATGGTCGAACATTGAATGCGACGTCCCAGACACGTCGCCGACCCGACCCAAACATCAGAGATTTAGCACGCGCGGAAATAAATAAAAACAACCCAGACAATTAAACAATGACGATGGGATAAACATCGAAACTTAATAAACATTCAACATTAAAAAGCCTTCAATATTACAAAAGGTAACCCGGCTTCAAAAAAAACAAATCATAATTTTCAAAAGAGGGCGGTGGTTGATAAGCCTATCTTCTCTACAAAAAGGGTATTAAAAAATACAGGGTAATTACTCTATCCTTCAAGCCCTGTGGTGCTCCGGCGGTCTCTCCGAATCCATTACGGTCACGGATCTGAAAGTGGTTATATAATAACCGTGAGACAGAGTCTCAATAAGCCACAACCTAAACCTAACCTAGGCTAATGCGTACCCAGACCAGTCTAACATGCGAACTATCAATAATACAATCAATTTCGAATGAGAGGCTCACCTCGCCTCGATCCACATGCAAATCCTGCATATTAGTTCAAGCATGATAATGCAAGAATAAATCACCACCCCATCACAATCACCAGCACACACACTTCCACTCGAAATCAATCAATCCAACCCAGTACCCACACGCACATTGAACCAATCATCCACACGCACCATCAGTCAATTCGATCGACATCCACATGCTCAACCAATCAACCCAGTCACACGTTCAATCAGTCAATCCAGTCACACGTTCAATCAGCCAATCCAGCCACACGTTCAACCAGCCAATCAGTCACACGCTCAACCAGCCAATCAGTCACACACTCAACCAGCCAATCGGTCACACGCTCAACCAGCCAATCAGTCACACACTCGACCAGCCAATCAGTCACATGCTCAACTAGCCAATTCCCATCACACGCTCAACCAGCCAATCAGTCACACGCTCAAATCGCATGCGTGAACGTACATCTTTCTCACAACTCGCGCCACTGCGCCTCAAGTTCATTCTCACTGGCTCACAAGCCACACAATTCGATCAATTTCAATGGCCGCCGTCCGCACGTCCCAAGCCATATTATTCAATCAATTAATTCCAGTGGCCGCCGTCCGCACGTCCCAAGCCACGGTAATCATACAATTCCAACGACCGACGTAAATACGTCCCGGTCCAATCATACCTTTAACGGGCCACCGTCCGCACGTCTCAAGCCCGCATCCATTTGGCATACCAGCCAGTCAAGCCTTCACACGGACCGCCGTCAACACGTCCCAAGTCCGTATTCCAATTGGCCCATCGGCCGTTCATGCCTTCACACGGACCGCCGTCAACACTTCCCAAGTCCGTAGCCCTCCGATCGTTCCGGGCTTAATCTCTCACAAGCAGGCACACGCCACTCAATTCAATTAAATTCACGCCAAGTCACATCAAATCACTCATACCCAACACTCAGTCCAAAATCACAGTCGCCACCTCATCCACCAACCCGACATTCAAGTCGGTCATGCATAATTTCCCAAATAAAACATGTTAATTAATCCAATTTAAAATGCATAAATAAATCACCAAATCACTAAATTAATACTCGCCCTAGCCGTTCTAACCCGAAACTAGTCAATGAAATACCCAAAATACTAAGTAGGGTTTAGGGAGTCGCTTACCAAAATTTGGCCCGGGAAAAGTCGGCTCGGGCCAAAAATTGCTCGGGGGAGAAGTTCTGACCGGGGGCGTGCGCGGGCCACACGGGCGCGCTGACCGGCCAAAGTGGGCACAATGGCCGATCGGCGTGCCTAGTGCGCGGGCGCGGCGAACGCGCGGCGTGCCCAGGGCGCTCGGGCGCGCGGATGGGCTACGCGCCTGGGCAATGGGGCACGGGCACGGGCACACCAATGGGCACGGCACGGGCACGGCTTGGCCGGGGCAAGCTTGGCCGGCCGGTTGGCTGGCCGGCGGCGGCTAGCGGCAGCGACCGGCGGACTGGACCGGAGAGGGAGGGCTGGCCGGCGGGTGAGGGGGGGAAAGAGAGGAAAAGAGGGGCTGAGGGGCTGCTGGGGCGGCGGCCGGACGGCGGACGGGCCGGCGGGGCTGCACGGCGCGGCGGGCAGCGGCGGCGTGCGGCCGGGCGAGCGGGCGGGCGGCGACGAGCTCCCGGCTCGGCTCGGCGAGACAGGGCAGAGAGGGGGGTGACGCCGGGGAAGGGGAGAGGCTGGGGCTGGCAGCTGCAGGGGGGGCGGCGGGGCTCGGCCGGGGCGGCGGAGCGGCGGTCAGGCGCGGCTGGGGGCGGCGCCGGGCGCGGCGGCAGCAGCGACAAGCTCGCTGTCGCTCGCGCGAGAGGGAGGAGGGAGGGAGCGAGCAGTCGGGGGTGGTGGTCGGCGGACGGCGCGACGGTGGCTGGGCGGGCCTGCGACGGTGGCGGCGCTTGGCGGCGAGGCCGGAGGCGAGCTCGGTTGGCGGTCGGCTGGTCGGGCGGAGCTGGCCGGAGCAGAAAGCGAACCAGGTGCAGCGGCGAAGGAGCCCGACGGAGAAGAAGAAGAAAAGAGAGAAGAGAGAGAGAAGGAGGAGAGAGGAGAGAGGAGAGAGAGAGGGGCTGTCAGGGGGGCATGCAGAGAAGGGATGGGAGGGGACGTGAGGGCAGGGGGCTTGCGTGCCCGGGAAAGGGGGAGGGAAAAGAGAGAGAGAGAGAGAGAGAAGGGAGAAAGGAAGAGAGAGAGGGGGACACGCACGTGGGGAGGGGGGTTCCGGCCGAGAGAGAAGAGAGAGGAGAGAGAAAGAGAGAGAAATTTAAATTTTGAACTTAAGCGCGAACAAATGGACACGGTCTGAACTAAGAATCGATCTATCGGTCCCGATTTAATATCAGAAAAAGGCCTAACGGTCCACAATAAATCTCAACAAAATTCTAAGGCACACGGCCAAAATAAAATACCCCAAATCATACTACGAGGGAGGTCTACCAGTCCAAATTTGCATCCGGTCCAAAAATCCACTTTTCCACTTTTCCTGACAATCTCGATGCTGGCTACAATATTATCGACACCGTCCAATTTATTTCGTCCCGAAACTCCCGAAAATCGACTGCCAAGTTCAGGGTATAAATAACGGCCAAATTCGATCGAGTGCGATTCTAGCGGAATTTCTATTTTTAAAAACAAGAACCCGAGAGTGATCAGTTCTCGGGCGAAATTCCATTATAAGCGCATTGACGAATTACACGTTTTATAAACCCCAAAAATGGGCCAAAATCCGGAATGTCACATCTTACTACAATTCAGGTTCACCACAAAATTCCTTCAAAGAAATTTAAGATCTTTCCATATGAATTATAGAAAGAAAGGGTACCAAAAATCTAAAACTTCAAAATATGGCGATGCCTTGCGTATTATAGAATTCTTGATCCTAAGCAAAACAAAATTAGGACCAAGGGCTTTAAGAGGTGTGTATGTTGGATATGCTAAGAATTCTAAACTTATCGATTATTAGATGTCAAATCTAATATTATTATGGAATTAAGATATGTTGAATTCTTGAACACAAACTTCTTAAAGATTCAAGTGATACCACAGCATGTTCACAAACACCAATTGATGCAAGCAATTCTTCATCAAGTAAAAAAAAATATTTGATTCTCCAAGTCAGCTGAGGAGAAGTCAAAGAGTGAAGAAAATGAAAAAATTTCGATGTTCATATGTAACTCTACTGGCAGAAGGAGATAGGGAAAATGTAGCGGTTTCACTTGGAAGAAGATCCAAGAATGTTCAGTAAGGCAATGACATATAAAGATGCACCATTTTGGAAAAAAAAAGCAATTTATAATGAAAAGAGGTGCTGAGGAAGAATTCTCAATGCTCTATCAGATTGTCTATATAAAATTTTTTGATCTTACATAAATCCTAGAGACATTTATAATGCCTTGGAGACCAAATACAATACTGAAAAACAAGGTATTAATAGATTTACTACTTTGAAATATTTTGATACATAGGTATCGGTTGCTCAAATAACATCCGTTAGAGTTCTATCAACTATGACATCAATTTATAAATTGCATGTGCATTAAATGGATGTTAAAACAACTATTCTAAATGGAAAATTAGAAGATTGAGGTGTATAAGGAACAGCTTGTAGGTTTTATTCTACCCAAAAATGATAATAAGGCTTGCAAATTAATGGCGCATTTGGCAACCGGTCAAATAGTAATTATTTCTATTCTTTTGTTCTCATAATCAGTTTTGGAACAGAAATCCATTTGATAAATTTTTTGTTCCCATAATCAGTGTTGGAACATAATCAAGAAGCAAAAAAAAGTTGCTTCTTAATTCTGGAAATAAGAATAAAAAATAGAAAAGAAAATTTTCTTCTTCTTCTTCTTGGTTTTCTTCTTCTTTTTCCTGGCTTGTGGTTGGCCACCGACGATCAGCCACAGGTCAGGGCCGGCAAGGGCTGGACCCTCACCACTTGGGTGAGGGTGGCTCGTGGCCTGAGCGAGGGCCGCCCTCCCCGAATCTGGCGAGGGCGTCAGTGAGGGTCTAGCCCTCGCCAATCCTGGCCTGTGGCTGGTTGCCGGCGCCAATGACCTAGCCATGACCAAGGAAGGGGAAGAAGGAAAAAAAAAGAAAAAAAAAGAGAAAGAAATATTAAAAACTTCAAAATATTAATAAAATATTATTAATAAAAAGAAAATTTGTGCAGTTACCAAATGTATTTCTATTCTTTTTCTATTCCAATAATAGAAATTTTGGACTGTTACTAAACACCTTCAAATGCTTAAAAATTATTTTCGAGCACAAAATAAAAAAGAATCATTTCTAAACAGAAATTATTTTCAGGAATAGAATGGTTGCCAAATACATCCTAAACATATCATTATGTAGTCTGAAGCAAGAACCGAAATAGTGGCTTGAAAAATTTGATATGTTGATATTATTATATGGATTTAAGCATAACAATATTGATAAGTGCATTTTTCATTATTTGTAGATGATATGCTAATTGTTAGTAAAATTATTGATGGCATAAATGAAAATGATAAGTATCTATCTTCTTAGTTTAGAATGAAAAATTTACGAGAAGTGGATATAATTTTAGGCATCAAAGTGATCAAACATAGTGGGGTTCATGCTTTCCACTATGCGAAGAAATTTCAAAAAATATCAGCATTTGGAAGTCTGATGTATGTTATGCATTGTACTAGACTTAATGTATCCTCTATTATGTGTAAATTGTCCATATTTACTAATAATACTAGTACTATGCATTGAAAGGCCATAAATAGAATTCTTAGTTACTTAAAAATAATAGAAGATTATGGTCTATTTTATGAAAGACAACTAGTAGTACTAGAAGGGTATTCAGATGCTAGTTGGAAAACTAGCACAATTGACAAAAAGTCAACATTTGGATGGGTTTTCTTGCTTGCAAATGGTGTAGTCTCTTGGGCATCAAAGAAGCAAACATGTATTTCGACCAAAAAAAAAGAAGAAGCAAACATGTATAGCTTATTCAACAATGTATTTTGAATTTATAGCATGATCGACAGCTAGTAAAAAGGCTTAATGACTACAAAATTTACTATTGGATATAAAGTTGTGGCCACAACCAATATCAGCAATATCTTTATATTGTGATAGTGAGTCAACAATGTCTAAAGCATATAGTAAAATATACAGTGAAAAATCTAGACATAGTAGTTTGCGACATGAGTATGTTTGACAATTAATTAATGATAGAATTATTTCAATAATTTATATTCGAACAAACAATAACTTGGCCGATCCATTCACTATGGGACTCTCAGGAGGTTTAGTTAGTAGTACTGCCATAGGAATAGTTCTTTAGCCAAATGATAGTAGTTAAGCATAGTGAAAAACTATACAATTTCTAACAAAAGTTTCAAAATTCAATGGGTAAAAACAAATTATCGTGTCTTGACAATGATTGAGTACTAGGGCACAAGGTTAGTACTCATGGAAAGTTAGGAGCATGAGTGTAAGAAAGCACTCTTAAGCACTATTTGTTTTACAGAAAATGAATGATTTGAAAAAAAAATTACTAAAAATGATCGCTTATATCGCTCACAATGACCCAAAAAAAAATCATCATCCACGGAATATTGAGACAATTCATTATTTATTGCCTAATTATTTCAAGCAATATAAGTCATCATTTTTAAGAAAATATTTTCTAAATAATTTACTTTCCATGAAACAAAAGGAGCCCTAATGAAGTTCCAGTTTTAGCAAGGCAAGGCTAAGGTAATAAGTTAGGAACTTCAACTATATGACCATAAGAAGTAGTGCCACTTCTAACAAAAGCTGAATGAACTTTGGTAAATATTCATGATCTAGGAGGAAGCAGAAGGCCATAAAAGTTCTAAGGCACAGTAAATTTCTAATTGAATGTGTGCAAACTCATATGTGTGATAATTCAATTAACAAATGAAATCATGGTTCAAAATTTTATTTACCACTGATTTCATTAATGGAATTATTTACATTAGTTGAAGATTCAAATCTTAATTGATACCTTAATGTATGTATGGATTTATGTAAATTAGTACAAATAACAAACTAATATGATTGTTGAAATAGTTTTTTATCTATCCATAATTAAGAAAAGAGATTGAATTGGACATGAAAAAAAGTGATTGTTAGATATGAAATGAGATGTTATTGACATGAAGAGAAGTGAAGGTTGATTATGAAAAGTGGTGATGGTATCTATCTATAAATATGACCAAATAACACATTGTTCAAAACAATAACAACTTTATCTTCTTCACAAAATTTTCTCTTCTTCTGTTTTCTCACACTAATTTGATAACACATTCAATGTGAAATTTCAATAAGAAAATTGAGTAATTGCTGAGCTTCTTTCGTTTATATTCCGGAGGTATATTTGTTTTAAACCCGATAGCAACAATAGTGGCGACATATAATACTTGAGACAATGATCATCATTATGCATTAAAGCATCAAAGAACAATAAACTATTGCTCATATCTTTATCATCAATCAAATTTTCCCAACATTATTCATTCTTATTCATCATTTTTATCTGTTCTTATTCATTTTTCCTTTAGTCTTGCTTGCACGAGAAGCATACATAAGTTAATCGATAAGATACATAAGCTGATTTAAGATTCTCTATCACCTTTGGAAATGATAGACAAAGATTAGTAGATAAAACACATATGTTTAAGTTGATTGGTTACATTAGTTTTATAGGTCACCCATCAAGAAGATCTGTAAGATAATTAAGATACTCATTCAAAAATTTAATCGATAAGATACCTGAAAAGATGATGATGTGCTTTAATCTTGTGATTACCTTTGCGAAGAATAAGATAAACATAAAGTGATTCTTTCAAAAGTCAAAAGTTAATCGGGAAGGAGCATCGAAGGATGGATTATTTACATCAGCCGTGGGAACAAGATGATATGCTGTCAAAACTTATCCATACGAAATGACATTGTGCTTTGATTTGATGATATATGGTTCAAACCCCAGTTCATGAAAAGTTACTCAGTTTGTAGTTAGACGGATGTTAACGTATTGGCCGCCCCCATTAATGCATAAACCACTTAAAAAGAACCTTCTTTTATAGCCAAGGCATTTAACGAGAGGGATAAGAACTTAGGCCGTAAAAGAGGGGAGGGTGTTACTGTTCATTTCCTTCTTCTGCAGGCTGAGTAGATGGAAAGGTCGTCTGCTCCAATTAATACAAAGGTAAACTTGGGTGAGCAAACGCATGTCACTCCTCACTTTTTTTGTCTTCGCAATTGCTTTGCCAAGTCATAAAGGTGTCTCCTCGTGATGTAGTGCATCGAGTTTGTCATCATCTGAGAAGTTGTTTGGGACTGGCAATAATATTTTCACAGGCTGATGGAAAGAGGATCGTCATAGGGCACTGGAAGTGGAGGGGGAAACTGTTCGGAACTGGTGATTGAGGCGAGGGCAAGCGATGACAAGCATGCACTGGAAACGCTCACTTTGACATTTTGCAAGTTTTATTATGGTGGCCACAAAGATCATAAACCTATTGACATGCTAGCTAATTATCCCTCAATTCAGTCCCCGGCTAATACCCGCAGTGCTAATTATATTTTACCTAGCATTGGCGCAAAACAGTCGCGGATCGACCTCATAGAGGGGGATAATACAACATTTGGTTTCACTAAACGCTGCCTCCGGATGCGACGTCCAGCATCCGAGCCAAAGAAGCCATCTCCATGGTTTCACCAGGATTAGTGCTAGCAGTAGTAACGCTGGGCTTGTCTTTTGTTCCATGGTGTTTGGTGTTCATCATGTGCATGCCATACACGTAGGAGCAGAAACCCCACATACACAGCACTGTGGACACGATCTTCACGCCCCCGAAGTCGTCCTGGTAGACCACCACCCCGGCCAACACGTTCAACCCCAGCAGCGCCGTCATGCACACCCCGCCGGTTAGCGACGACGTCATGAACACCATCGCTGCCGTCCCCATGAAGCACATCTGCCAGCACACCACGGTCATCGCCACCGTCACGCAGTAAACCCTAGCCCCCCTGTCGAACACCCTCTCCCCCTCTCGCTTCATCTCCGCAAAACCACCATCTGCCACCATCCCCACCGTCGCTAGCGCTGTCGCCGCGATCTCCATCACCAGCTGCATTTCGATCACCATCGCATAGCAATACACTTTCTTGTATATCTTCTCCATGACGGGGAGATATAGTGCAAACAAGAGCCCGGCGCCTACGGTGGAGAGGAACCCTATGAAATACTTGGCCCGGGTCAGGCCCGGTGGCCGGTCGCGGCTCTCCGACAAGGCCAGGAGGACCGAGCTCAAGGTCAGGAGGATGACGCAATTGAGGTTAGAGAAGGTGATCTTTTGCTTGACGATGAGGACACAGAGAATGAGATTGAACAAGAGTTGTGTGGAGAGGAGGAGCGAAGAAGTGGAGACGGGGAGGTAGGAGGTGCCCCAGGAGAAGAGGAGGTTGTTGATGCCGAGCATGAGGCCGACGAAGACGGACATGACCCAGAGCTTTCGGGTGAAGCGAGTGAAGGGTCGTCTCTGGGTGCGCTTGAGGAAGTAAGGGACGTAAATAAATGGGACTAGGAGAGGGAAGCCAGCACACTGAACCCATGTCGACACCCAACGGCTCGAGCCCTTGTGGATGAAGTAGTACTTGGCGAGGAGGCTGGACGAGACCGAGCCAACGAAGAGGCACAGCGCGCTGATCACCAGGAGGGGCACATAACCGTTGCCGGTCTTGTGCGGGCGGCCCTCGGAGGCGGCAAGTGAGAGCACCGACGAGTGTTCTTGCTTATGATCGGGAGTTTCCATGTCGTTGAGAGTCAGAGAGTGGTGGTGGTGATTGGGAGAGCTTCCTGGTTGCATTGAAACTGGGTTGAACACCCAGGAGATTCTCTGTAAGATCTTGGGGATGAATATGGTTAAAGAAACACAAATGGTTTCTGTTTCACCTGGTTGTCTAAATGATCTTAAATACCGTGCTTTTTGGCTCTCTCGCCAGAAAATTGCCAGGTACTCCCGACCTACGTAAGCCCACTTCCGACCACGCAGAGCTTTACGTAAGGCACCGGACTGTTTTCCTAAAAAGATCGCTCTAAAAATCGAATTGTTGTGGAAAGGAGGAATGCCCAGTTGAGCATTGAAAGCTGTAGATGATTAGGGACCGGGTGAAGCATTTTAATGTTTTCGCTGTTCAAATGAAAGAACAGGATCTGCTTTATTCAAATCAAAATCCAAACGATAATTTGAACGGGGGTTGTCTTTTTTAACAGGGATGGTAGGTGCACTTAGGGGGAAGTGGAGGGGAGTAAATGACCACCCATTGATTACTCTCACTTCATCCCTGTCCGGTGCAATAAAAATCCGAGGCAAAGGAATGAAAATGGGCTGGAAAAAGGGACAATTAATGAGTTCCTCGTCTGAGATTACCTTTCGAGAAACAGGAGTTGCCCGAATATAGGATTCGACAGAGCTGGGAAGATCACAATAAAATAAGAAATGGCAAGAGAGGGGTCAATTACTGCACCCCGCAGATTCATGGAAACAGCACAGGAACAGACCAGAACGTAGCCGAGATACAAATGGCAGAGAGAGAGAGAGAGCATTCTTGGAACGGCTATTATGACCGCTTCCACGTGTCCTACACTGCTCCTACCAACGTGAGAGGCAGTTCTGGTTTTGGTTGGCATTGCATTGCACGGCACATGAGTTTCCTGAACATAGGAGCCTGTAAAATTTCGGGTTACTTCCCCTTTTTCAATCTTTCATCTCCCACCTCCCACCTCCCGGCACAAGGGACTATTCCTAGAATCGACTGGGAATTCATAGACAGAAAACTACGCTCCACCGGTCTCTCTAGTTTGTGCTCCACGCTTGTTTCCAAGGACCTCAGTACTCGATCCGGATTATCGCGGATAGACACTCGCCTTGACCGACAGAATGATTCCTGAGGACTGTAGAAAGGGAATGATTGCGAACGGACATCCCCATGTTTGATTGTCAGTCACAGAACTACCCACGCATGGAAAGTGCCGACGGTTCAAGGATTTGATAGACGTCCAACAGTTCTTTTTAACAGTCCTTGACCTATCTCGAATATCATGTCATCAGTTGAGGTTGTATGTAACTGCTGTTTTCGCATTTAGCTGGACGGACATTAGAAATCATGAATAAAGTGGAGGAAGTAGTGTAGGTGATCGCTGGGTTGGAACCGTAAGAGTCGTGACGTGATACTTAAGCACGTAAACTAAAGCAAAACAAGAAAGTCCTCTGCTTTAACAGGATGTAATGCATTGATAATGTGCATCTACTCACGAACAGGCTATTATGGATAAAAAGAGGTAAAGTCTCAAAAGACCAGCGACAAGAACGATAAATACGAAATTGGCTTTAGGACAAGCTTAGAAAAATCTAAATTCAGGCATGAGAAATAGGGGGAATACATAACTGATCTCATATTTCACTATCACTTTGTTGATAACAATTGCTTGATGTAGTTTAAGGTTCAAGGTTGCTGGATTGACACCATGTTTTTTTTTTTTTTGGTCAAGGATTGACACCATGTTGATTGTGCGTAAAACTGTCAATTCAAATCGAATAGAGAAGCATTTTCATAAAAAGGTTCCCGCCACGCAACCAATAAACCAGCTTCGTTATGATCCCATATGACCCAGATTTTGCAATTTGAACAGAGAAACCAACCCAGCAACAAAAGCACTGGAATCACAAACAGCTGCAATGTTCCGACATGCAGATAGGCTATGCCTCAATTACCAAAAGGTCAGATAAGGACTTCATCCCCCACAAAGTCAATATAGAACCAGCAACCCTCAAATAGTCCAGTGAACAAACCTACAAGCTCCCCAACCATGAACAACCAACCAAAAATTATACTTAATCTTATTGCCACATTTGGCTAATTTACCCTGATTAGAAGCATATAGAAGTGTTTCAATAGTGGCAAAAATATACCAAGCAATACTGGGCGAAAATAGGGCTACTGGTCTCTTTCTTTTGTTAAGTAAAGAGAATCAACTGGTTACCAGTATTGAAAGGGAATTGAAATGCAAACAATATAAGTACATAATAGCAACCAACTCCAAAGATTTTTCTCTATCTAATATGATACAACTGTTTACAATATTTGGCATGTACATGCAGACAGTTACCAAAGAAATGGTCTTCTGGTGGTTCAGCTGCACATCATCTTGAATTTCAATCCAGAATCTTAACTTCATGAATGGGAATTAGCATGTGCCTCTTTAAGGCTCTGGAAAATAATAGGATTCATTTAATGGTATAAATATACACTCCTTTTGGTAAAACAAAAAAACAAGAAATTTCTTTACCAAAAAAAAAAAAAATTTAGACTAACCAGTCGTTTGAAGGATCTGTTATTTGCTAGATTCTTGGATTTTTCAACATCAGGTTTGGCACGGTCCAAGGCCTGGCAAAACAATGTCTACTATGAGTAACAATCACATCAAATTATGCTTCCAGGATGTACCGTGATCACTACTATCCAAACTCTAAGAAATGAATTAGCATGTCAAAAGCAATGAAGATGCAGCTCAAGAACTAGTAGCAGCAATACTGCTTTCTTTTAACCGTTCCATTACAGGAAGAGAGATATTGTCAATACTAGGAAAGAGACTATGGCCATATTATAGTGCATACAATCCTCACAAAACCAGTAGTAGTTGTGTTCCATGGAAAGTCCTTAAAGTTGTCTGCAAACATAGCAGAAGAACCCAAATGGGCGGCTCTCTCTCTCTCTCTCTCTCTCTCTCTCTCTCTCTCAAGCATCTCTTAGGTAGCAAAATCCAAGGGATCAGAATTTCCACAGGGCATCTCTTAGGTAGAATAATCCAAGGGGATCAGAATTTCCACAGGGCACCTAATACTTAAAGTCCAAGATAAAAGATTGTATCCTCCCTCTTTGAATATTAACTTTATCATAAAATATTTTATCGTTACATTTGACATTAGAACCTAGAGGTGACATTGTGTTGACAAACTGTCCAACTGGAATACCCATAGAACTTGGGAATAGCTTAAAACTGCAAACTGAATAGATTCGTATTAAACTAAAACCTTTTGAAAGGAAAGCTAATTAAAAAGAATCATCAAGTAGAAGAACATTACCTGTATCAATGACTCCACACGACGCCGCATACGGGTATGCATAAAGCCCTCTGAGCACTGGAATACATAACAAAGATATTGGAATGAAACGAATCAAACATCAGTTGATCATGTAAAATAATTTAGGAAAGGTAACTTAAAAATAAAGGCCTATACCTACACCATTTGTCAATTCTAGTGCAACTTTCGAATCTTATTATGGGAACTAAAACAATAGGTAAATCAGACCTAACCTCCTTGAGTTTGTTGTCACTAATTCTATGAAAAGCTACGTTGTTGGACATTTCTAAGCTTTTGATTGGCTGCATGGATATGGGATGCACAAATATTCAGGCCAATAGAGACTCAATCAGCTTATCGAAGATACAGTTGATTAAGTCTGTTAAAATAGGCTTTACATTGATTCAATTAAGAAGTTCTGTTGAAATATGAGGCACAGTGCAGCACAAATTAACGACATAGACAGACAAAGGTTATTTGAAGCCCTTATTTAAGCATACAAATCAGCATGTTTTTAAATGTTACTCACCTTAACATGATAGCTAACGTAAGCATGAAAAGTTGATAGACTTGAAACTGTACGGTCCAATTTTTTGCCTTCTACATGCCGAGGGAAAATGACTGCATTGCAGTACTTGTTATTATGTAATCAGTCAAAGGAATACGATCGGAAGAAACAAAAAATTATCAGTAATTACCAAAAGAAACAAACCCAGCATTTGCTGACAATGCTTCAGCAGGGGCTTTCTTTAGTTCCAAAGGAGGAGAAGAGGACCACAAACAAGGAGGTGCATTGTTAAGACCAGCAGTTCGCCTTGCTTGCACGAACTCCTGTGTAATTGTGATACAAGAGGTAAGGGCATTTAAACAACCAACGGAATGTATTCCTACATCAGTGATGCCTGAGAAATGCAAGAGGAAAACCTGACTCTGCTAGCTCACTTGTCAATGAGAATGTCCTATGCATATAATGAGACAGCATAAGCTGGTGCACTCAAAAAAGTTTGCAATACCTGAAGGAAAGATGTTGCGAGAACAGTATCTATGGAGTCCTTAAATCTCATTGGAAACACAACAATTACCTTCTCCATCTGAAAAATGGCGTAAAAGAATCAACTGGCTAACCTTTAAACAAGTAAAACAAAAGACACCCATCTATTTAGCACCAAAGCTTTATCAGTAATTGCAAGAAGATTGACTTTCCAATGATGAGATTAACTATATATAGCCGGGAGCATAAGATGGAAGAACAAGCAGGGAAAGAGATCGAAAGGGAAGAGGAAACAACATCTGCACTTGAAGATTAGTGCAGAGTCTAAGGTGTGAAAAGCATCATTGAAAAACAATTCAAACACAATATCGTATCTAATTAGCAACTGAACATTGGACGTATACCTGCGGGATGACAAAAAATGACTCATTTGGCCGATGGACTAGGGCCACAAGTCGATCCATACCAGAAGAAATTGTCTTAGAGGTAAGATGCTTCAGTAATGCTCGCAACGGCGCACCTAATACTATTTCCCGGACAGATGCAATCTTAACCAGGAGAGCTTGTCTACGCTCTGCAGGATTATACAATAATAAGTGAAAGAAATATGCATTCAATGAAGCAACAATACTTCAAGATCTGCCAATGAATAAACATGGAAGTTTGTCATCTTCCAAAGAAACAAATTAACTATAATTTTGACAACAGAAGATCAATCTGTTTAATGCAATGAGAAAAGGATGCTAGCTACTCAATGCATTTAAAGTAGTATATATTGAAATTAAAATCCATTATGCGTACTGTAGGTTCTAAAAAGATGCTCTTCATGGTGATTTTCATGCAACAATGGGAAAATTATATTGCATAAAAGTGCCTCAAACTAGGAAACAATGGAGATCATCTTAAAAGAAAAGGTCCCCACCCCTTACACCTACTTGACTCAATGTAGAAGTTGCATTAAGTAAAAATCTCATTGAACCCAGAGTCCCGATCCCCAATCTACACCAAAAAGACACTATAGTGCTTGAGTTATCATCATTTAACATGACGGAGAAAATAACTCGATCATGCTCCTAATGAATCATCTTCACCACAGCAAATGTGAGGGAAATTCATAATACTCCTTTGGATAGCTTAATTGAGTAAATATCATGATTTTGTATGAGATCTCATATTTTCACTAGCCTGCTTATGCAAATAAATTTTCTTAGAAGGAATTGGGTACAAAACCATACAGTTGGTGATAATGTCACTACAGCTTAAATAGGCAAGGTAGCAATACGTAGGACACAGAAGAAAACAAAATGCTAAATGGTTTAGGACCAACTGCACGGTAGTGGCTTTCCTGGAATATCAGAAACCTCAAAAGCCTAAATTTATGTGTATGCACATATAAAGGCACCGCAAAGTAAGACAACTAGTATAGACATGGTGCATTTGTGTATGACTTCATTAGTCAAGACAGCAGAACGCACAACCTGAAAAATCATTTCTCACTAAATGAAATTGAATCACAACCAAGAAAGCACTCTTCAATAGCATGAAAATTCAAAATAGGAAGAGGAAAATGTCTTATTTGTCTGATAAGAAAATGTGTCTCATCTGTGCAGGACAGGGAACGGTATTATATCATTAATCAAATTCCCAGCATGCAAACTGCTCTCTTTTGTAAAGGGTCACACTAGGCTGGGTGCCATTACAAGGGTAGGGGATAAAAAAGTCAACATACACTCTGAACTTGTGGTGGATTCAACAACTTCATGGAAACAAATGCAAATGTCAATATGTAGATTCTTTGTCCTCCAATTGAATTTTATTAACAGGTTAGCACACCCTAGGTGCCTCTCCAATGCAACTTAATATACTTTCAGACGGCTCAGAAAGAGAGAAATGCAAGATGGTTCTAGATTATGAGGATCGAGGTCCAAATGCGCTAAAATTCAATCTCTAGTTCAATGTTAGTGGCACGTATCATGATGAAACTCTTTGGTCCTTGAAGTTTGAAGGCTCGCAATACTCTGACATTAAACTGTCTTCTTAACCCAAAGATGTTTCTGAATGCTGCCTCTTAGGCTCTTAAACTCGCAGAGTACTTATTGGGATGAGAGAACATAAATTTGTAAGGGGTTAGAGTTGAGTGTCTTTACTTGGAGGCTAATACAGATTCAGCATTTGGGTGATGAGATTTGGTAAGAAAAGACAGCCTTAGCTGAAATCAAAATAAATTCATCAGCTTCACGATGAAGATACCACATATCAATCCTAGAGCTCCCCAAGCCTCACAAATCAGGAGAATAGAGCATGCGCAGGCATGCATGCACAGATGCAAGATAAATCCATCCATACACTAGCACTGGAAGCGACAGTTATTCTAATTGTGACAATGAAGAGAACCCCCGTCCAGTAGTATAAAAGAAACAAATGAAAGATCCTCTTCCTGCTAAACTTCAGTCAAATTTGAATCCCAAACCATCAAAAGGACAATAATGTATGCACGCACGCGGGCACATGCAAATCAGGAGTCCAACTAAGAGTCATTCACCGATACAACAATTGGTCTCCAGCAAAACAAAAAACTACTGGGAGATTTCTGTTGGCACTCAAAAGAAAAAGGTTGTAAAAAACCAGCTCCGGTCATAAATGACATTGTAATATGCGACCAGTTCATTTAAAAACTCGGTCCGGCAAAATCCATCGATGATCGCTCTATTTACCAGTTGACACCTGCATTTTTGCCCAATTAAATCCCCTGAGGGCCGGTCGCAGGGAGGTCGCAACATTGAACCACAAAATTCTTTAATGTCCTTGCCTCAACAATACTTGGGGTCCTTCTCTCATTCAGTTTGTCTTCACTTTATATTGGTGTTGTGGGCAAACATCGAGTTAATTATTGAAACTTAATCCCACCACCAAACACCATAATATTTGTGTAACGTTAGCAAATCCGTGATAACTTTATGATGAACCTGCCCATTAATGGCATTGACTAAGCCACAAAGTTCATCTACTTTGGCGAGCTCTATTGTACAAACTCTCCAAAAATAAGGGTAGATATAATTCAACGGTTAAACAGCAAAAATATCATCCATGCAAGTATCCGTTTTAAAGAAAAGAGCTGACGATGAATGTTGCATCATATCCATAGCAAGCTATGATGACCTTAAGAAAGAAACTTGCTGAACCTTCATCTGGAGGAAATTTCAAAAAATTTAGCTTCAGTGTGAGATTAAAGCCATCCCTGGGGGGATCAAGAATTTGAACAACACCAGCATATGCAGCTTTTACAGCTTCAATGGCTCCAGAAGGAAGTCCACCAGGAAAATCGGTTTCTGGAGGTGGGGTGGGTAATGAAAGCGATAGCAGCAGGAGATGTGGATTCTTCATTGAGACCTACAAAATGCTCCAACTAAGGCAAGGATATCCACTATTTACATTATGAATTATAACAAAAGAACTAAATCTATCAGCTAATTTTACTTATATTTCTTTTCATTAGCAGATTTTACAAATTACCTGGACATGATATCGGATGTCATCAAACTCAACCCAGTGATAATCAAGTTCAACTCCTTTCTCAAGACTACAAAATGAAAGAACGAACAAATCGAGGTCATAAGTAACGAACACAAGAACCAAAAAAGCTGTAATAATATGTACGTTTTAATTGATAAAGGAAGGACTATAGTTCATTCTACATCGTAAAATCAAAACATTATAAGTATAAAAAATTTGACTATATAGTATATTTTAAAAATCTCATACAATTAGGGGTCAATTGAAATTTGCCTCTTAAAAATTGGGAAGTTTCTACCTTTATCCCCAGTCTATTCATCTTTTTATAGCTCATTTCCTACATTAGCAAAAAATCATACTTGTTGCCAACAGAAAAATAAACCAAATCAGTTGCCAGACCTCATATTATGCCGTTATTCTCGCTTGAAGTTTGATTGATCCAAAAAAAAAACCAAAAAATGGGCATAGCTAACTTTGAGGAGTGTCCAATGATTTGTTAATGTGCAATTTCGTTTCTATTCCCCCCTCAATCCCCCAAGCTCGTCTTACATTTGCTTGTGAAAGTGTGAAAAACAGAAGAGTATAGATCAGAAGCCAAGATCATCTCTTGAAGTTTGCCCTATGAAAATGGGCACGTGTCAATCACAGATGATCACAGCACAAACTGCTAGTCTGCTATCTCAACATATATCTGGAGTATATCGAAGAGCTGCGCGTGTTAAACTAGAAAAACAGAAACAAAGAGCGAAAGGGTATCCAAACTAAGACAGGCCTAATGCAATCACAACAGAGACCACCAATCTATTTCTGAATGGATTTTAGATCAGCCGCGTGCATCCTCTCATGGCATAACACTCTGTTCAATATCAGATCTTCAGTGAGATCAAAGCAAACACAAATAATCTTCCCTCGAAGTCTCCATCCATCCACACTTTGCAGGCCTTTTCCCAGCCCCTCTCAATCCGAATGTCCCTCATAGGATAGCATCTTCTCGCGGAAATGTATAAACGCCGCAATATAGTCCATGCATATACCCCTTCAACTAGCGCCCGCCACCCCCCACCCCTCATCATATCATGCACCGCAGGCTACGCCAACTTTCCCCCTTGAACAAGAGCTCTCTCCTAGTCCTACCTTCATCCGACCGCCCGTGCATCCACGGAAACACTCCCGCCTGTCTCCACCGCACTCGTTTCGCGGGGGCACAACCCTCGGTGCACGACGCGCATCGGCATTCGACGGAGGCCTCATCGCACGTCCTATCGGACGCGCGCTCTGGAGTCTAAGACGGCATAATCCCACAAACACGCGCCCATCTCCGCCGTTGCTCCACCGGACTCGGCACGCCGCGCTCCAACCCCGGCCCAATCGACGGGGAACCTCGGAGCAAAAATCACAGGGCGCGCCGCGCAGCCGAAGAGATGGACGAACGGCCGGAACGGCGAGCGGGAGGCACCGGCCGAGGGGATCAAGCGCAAATCGCGCGAAGACGGCGCGGGGGACGGGGGGGGAAGGCGAGGAGGGAGGGAGAAGGAGGAAGCGAATGGGCGTACTTGTGGAGACGGTTGAGCAAGGTCTGGTGCAGGAATCTGGAGTGGGACTGAAGCAGTATCATCGCCGGAGAACCGATCCGATCGCCCTCCTCTCTCTCTCTCTCTCTCTCTCTCTCTCTCGCCTTCCCAGGTCGGACGTGCGTGCGGCTCCTTCTACTTCGCCCACCTGCTCAAGCCTCCTTCGAGCTCCGTCCGGTTTTTGTCCCCCTTTTCTTGCCTTTTTACATTTTATAATTTTTTTTTACAGCTTCTTCGTGGAAATGAACGCACGGCACGGGAGTGACTTTGTATTTTATCCATAGAATAAAACCCCTCTATTCGAATTGAAAACAGCAAAGGTGTAAATAGGTTGTTTATTTAGAGAAAAATGAATTGCCTAAAAAATATTTTTCAAAAAATGATATATCGTATCGCTTTCGAAATGAATGAACGAAAAATGTTTTTATCATTAACGGAGATGTTTAGAAAAAAAATATTTCGATGAAAAAGATTTTTCATTAGCTAATTATTTCAAAAGATACGAGTGATTATTTTTCGGAAAAATATTTCTCAAATCATTCATTTTTCACGGAAGAAATGAAGATTAGATATTCTTTCATAAATTTGCTTTCGCAAATCTATCGTACCTACGTTATAGATGCTTTTCATCGACAATCACAACAAAATAGAAAATCTAAACATACTAAATTTTCGTGAGCGGTAAAGGCGTGGACATAAACTTGAGAAATGATTGGTTCGATTTTATCACAACAAATATCATGCATAACCGTTTCTCTCCCATACTGAATTATTCACGTGTTTCGCCTTTTCATATATTTTTATCGCTTCATATTCATTTAAAGATGTGGTAATTCCGATTCTCTCGGAAATCTTCAAGCCAAGCCGACCCTATCTCGATTCGAATTTTAACCTCAAATTCAATTTTGGATCCCGAGTCCAACTCGATCGGGATCCAAGATAGCCGGCACCCGAAAAATTTAAAAGTATGATAGCCAAGTGATTGCTCGATTATAAGACAAATGTCGATAAATAGTATTGATAATATGTAATTTCGCTACGTCGTGTGTCATCGATAGTGTCAATTTGTAAATAACACGGTTTGATTATGATTATGATCCGTATAAAAAATTATAATGGCAGGAAACAAAGCCCCTTTGCTTTCTCTATTGGAACCGGGCGTCGGTGCCGGTAGCTCGGCGAGCCTGAGCTCGAGCTCGCCGCTTTCGTGAGTGATGACGAGGTAAGAGAATGGGAAGAGGAAGACGGTCCAGAAGGTTCGGGATCGGAACGACGGAGAGGCATGCCGCCGCCGCCGCCGCCGCCAGCGGTGCCGGGTTGTTGCCCCTTGTCCGCCCCACGTCCCCCACGCCCGCCGCTCATCGTCGTCTCCACAGCAGCAGCAGCAGCAGCAGCGCCTCCTGTTCCTGTTGGTACTTGTACTTGTTACAGCGCCTCCGCTCATCGTAACGTTTTTCTTCTTTCTTGGTCTCTCTCGATACCATTCATGTTGGTGATATCAGGTACTGCGATTTCAAAATCTATGCCCTGAACGAGCCGCTTCTTCATCTTGGCCGAAGATACTCCAGGTTCTCTCCTTTTGTTCGTCGTCTCGGGTTGTTCTGCTCGTTGGGTGGGTTGAGGATTTCTCTGGTACATGATGCTGCCTGGAATGTGCAGGCATTTTCGGCTATGGTTCTCCATCGGCGTTGGATTCGCCGTCGCGTCATTGCTTGGCATTGCTCTGGTCTGTTCTGAACCTTCTGTTTCGGTTATTATCGTGCTACGAGTTGTGAGGTAACTTTGCTAATGCCGGTGTCTGGCCTCGAATTCGGTGGCATGACTTCGTGGATGGCCAGGGTCTCCTTTACCAGTTAGCTCGATCGTTGCATGTTCTCCACTGCAAAGTGGAGCTCAGCAACCTACTGTTTGGATTTTCTCCCACGGTTGAGTTGCTCTGTTCAGCTCTAATTTCATTTGGCTTATGATGAACGGCTCGAGTGAAAGAGTAACATGAAATATGCTCTCCAGGTTTCTGATATGACTGTCTCCCTTGCTGATGCTGGATATATTTTCCTATCGACCTTGATATCCGTGTCCTGTCATGAATTCGGGCATGCTGTCGCTGCTGCAAGGTCAGCTCCTGAAGTTGATCCTTAAACTTGTCGATGTCTCTTCATCAGTGAATCATGTTGTAGGTGCTAGTGCAAAATCTTCATAAATAAAGACATAAAACCATTGTAGGCCCCAGAGGATCATAAGCCAAAAATTCTTAGTAACTACACCAAGTAGTCCAAACATTTGTGACTCTATCAAGTGGAATCTTGTTCCAGATACTTCACTACAGAGATAACTGAAAGTTATTATGTTCAGACAATGTTTATATTCACAAACTCATCGAGTCTTGGACATGAATAGAGTACCATAATAAGAATTTGCTATCCTTAATGGAATCTGTACAGTTTTCGCGTGTTAGCTCGAGAATCTTGTGCACGTTCACAGTCAAAAGGTAGCAAGTTTACTTGAGGTCGAGGACTTGTCAGGTGCCAGTTTCTGGGGTACTAAACCTGGTCTGAACATCATCAACCCACTTTCCCACCTTATGCAGCAAAAATAGTAGAGCATGTAAAATTGCTTGGTCGGGTCACTGCATGAGAAGAAAGTTCCAAGTGTGAGGGGTTACCGGCTGACAGTAGCCAAGGACATTTTGTGAATGTTGACTTCGTTTGGTTACAAGGCATGGTCACATTTAACAATTGAATTGGGAGAGGGAGGGAGGGAGGGAGGGAAGGAGTGAGTAATGTAGTAGTGCTAGATTGCCTGTACCTCTATCTTCATCATTACCTTTATTGAGAATCAAATTTGTTAATTTGAAAAGGCAAAGAGAGAACTGGTCATATATTGGTTCTTATATATATACTATTGTACTGATGTTAAAACTGTGCAGCCTTCATGGACTGAAGTAACTATTGTTGTTATGCAATAAAATAATCGATTTCTTGAATTTTAAATTTCACTACGGGGATTACGTTGTGGTTTGTACATAAACAACAATGATAAGGATGCACTATGTTGATTGACATTACTAATTTAAGTTCTGGTTCTGGTATGTAATTGTCTTTAGAAGTCAGTTATCTCATATTGAGTGCCTGATTTGGACAAATTGGTTGTACCTAGCAGTCCTTTTCCTTAAATTCATGAAACTCTAGGTTCTCATGACATCCTATAGGCACCTGTTCAATGGAAAGCAGCGAGGGTATACAAGCAGAATATGTTGCCATTTTTGTAGCGGTATTGTTTCCTGGCGCCCTGGTGGCCTTTGATTATGAGCTCCTGCAGGCAGTGCCAAAATTTTCAGCTCTTCGCATATACTGTGCTGGTATATGGCATAATGCCGTGGTAATATAGAAACTTCTATTTTTGAGTACACAAATCTCACTCTACCAACTTCTTTTACTTCAAAAACTCACATCCATTTTCTTCTATACAGATATGTGCGATCTGTGGATTGACATTGCTACTTCTACCATGGATCCTTTTGCCCATGTACATACATGGCGAAAACCCTATGGTAGATGCATTATCTTTTCGTATGTTTGTTTCAAGTTATCCGGTGTGCTCTTTTCTGCTGATCATCTCCTTAACGGTATTTGCTTGCAATGTGGAATAGGTTTTGGACGTGCCTGATTCCTCGCCTCTCTATGGTTACCTATCTCCTCATGACATGATCTTGTCAGTGGATGGCATACCCATTCACAGTCCGCAAGAGTGGGTGGATCTGACTGCTTTGATTGATGGAGTTGCATTTCCAGAATCAAACTATACTAAACAGAACAGAGATGTTAGGGAAGGCAATGGTGAGAAGGGGTATTGCGTCCCCAATGTTTTAATAGAAGGAAGCGAGAAGATTCAATTGGCAGATAACATATCAACTTGTCCTTACGACTTTAGCAGCTTTACTAGGACTCCTTGCTCAGAAACAAGTTCGTTATATGACCACCCTGGAGACAGTGCTGCAATTAGAAGAGACCACACATACTGCTTGAACTCACAGGAAATTGTCAAGCTTAAAAAGTGCGGCACTGGGTGGCTCAAAGCTGTCACCAATGGAAGCAGCTGCATTTGTTCAGAGGTTTCTTTTCAATATAAACTGTCCTGCAGTTCTTGGTTTATGAGCTCTCATTTTTGGAGTACATAACTGCAGCTTAAAACTTGTATAATGCCTGCAGGATGAATCGTGCTTAGCTCCAATACACAACCCAGATTCAACATGGATTGAGATCTCGTATGCAAGCCCCTATTCTAAAGAATGCTTGCAATCCATTAGAAAATTAGATCCCAGTTCTCAGACTTCTCTATCTACAGAACCAAACTGCAGTGGAAGTTTTGTTTATGTCGGGGACTTGATCTCCTTGGCACAGTCAGTTTGGTTAACACCATATCAACCACGCTGGGCATTTGGAATTGGCACATATCTCCCACATGTCCTGGAAAAGATTCTGGCATGCACCTTCCATGTCTCTCTAATGCTAGCTATTGTCAATGGTTTACCAGTAAGTTAACATTTACTTTGTCAAGCATTTATTTTATTTACTGTCACGTGCTGAGATGGTCTCATAGTGCTCATGTTGAAAGTACTCTGTTTTCTTTACTTCACATTTCCAAATTATGGATACTCTCAATTGATTCAGGCAAATTAATTAAAAAAAGAAAAAGAACTTTGGGTAGATGAGTTGCTATGCGAACCGGATATTTTCCAAAGCAGCAAGTTACTTCTTATCCCTTCAATTTTGCATTTATGCTGATCTTTAGGACTGTTGCAGTTATTATAAGTTTCTCCCTCAATCATCAATCAGTTGCAGTTGCCAAATTTTTTTTTTCCAAGTTATGGTTTTATCCATGATTGAAGTTTGTATGGTGGGCGGTTAACACGCAAGCACTTGCAAATACCCAAATAGATTTTGTGTTCTGATCATGGCAGTATATGTTTACTAGGTATTCCTTTTGGATGGAGAATCCATATTGGAAGCAGGTCTTTGCTACAGTGGTTTGCTGGGGCCAAGGGAAAGAGAAAGAGTTCTCCGAGTAATCCTTTGGACTGGAACGGTGATGTCTATCATTGCCCTGTTGAGGATGGTTCACACAGCCTTTCTTTGAGCTACAGATGTTACATATGTATCAAGAACTTAGGTTTCATTTTTTTGCGCAAAACATATGGACTTTGCTCAGAGACTCTCAATTAGGTAGTACCTTTTGTTTATTTTTTTGATTTTTTTTGTCAATTATACAGGATGCTAGCCTTCCTCATGCTGTGATTTAGACTCGTTACTGTCAATTGTAGATACTCTGGCAGTGAGAACCCTACACAAGAATGTGATACCTCGAGGGAGCAATCCGGTAAGAAAACCCATGTATGTTTCTGATTTAGGAGGACCTTTTAACTTATTCTTAGGACGGACTGGTTGAAGGGCCAAACTAGCCAGTGGACCACATTTTTTTGGCTAACGTAATGTAGAGATATGAAATGAAACCCTGCTCGCTAGTGGAGCACATTTGTTAAGTCCTTCAGATGCAGAGTTGTTTGCCGAGGATAAGATTTATGTTTTTTTTTCCTTGGGTTGTTCGAGCTTGTAGACTCAGCACATTGCCTGTGTTCCTTATGCATGCGGCTACATAACATGCTTATTCTCAGTGCATGTCATTTCGTGGGGAGCAGTACAATTTTGGAAACTGATCTTCTGTTCAAGCGATTTTATTAGATAGTGGATAGTGGTGGATTTAGGGAGGGACGGTGGTGAATTTTGGGAGACAATGAACAGATGGCTAAGGAAGGAGATTGTGGTGTGCTATCAAAGGTCGTCAAATTGGCGGAGCAGGTATACGAAGGTCTTCGAATCAAAGAGGTATGTGAAGATGTCGCGGAACTAAAAGATGAAAATTTGTTGTGAATAGGGAATGCCGACATCGGATTGGGAATGTCAAAACACTTGGTTGCAGACCTTATTTCAGATTTCAAAAGGTTTATGGCATTCTCGAGCAAACCATCGCAGGTTATACGTTTGTCTAGGGGAATTTACTAGTGAGCTTCTATTCTTCAGAGTTTCTTATAAAAAAGAAGAAGAAAGGGTTGCTCTTTTCCCTGTAGATGCATGAGATTAAGGCCATTGCTGATGCAGGCATCTTGGGCCTCTTAAACAACAAGCAATTGCAGCTCTTTAGGCGAACTGATTAGAGCACGAGTAGCATGTTGGAAATGGACTGGGTTAAGGCCCAACGCAAGGTCCCACAAGCTCACTGAACACAGCAAAATTCTCTTGTGCAGCGGATATCATCCGACTATTGGCAGGAAAGGAGAGATTTTGTCGCGATGCTTCACGTGAAAAGACTCGAGTCATGTACATTCAAGCATGCCAATACGCATCAAAGTTAACAAGGAAGTTTATGGCAGGAGGGTTTTTGCTGTATGATCTGGGACGATTCAGTTCAGCTCAAAAAACAAGAACTAACTTCACCTAATAGCCGTTGTGGTGGGCATGCTCCCAATCACACCCTCCAGGAGGAGACCCAAAACACATGCCGCGCGCACCTTTTGCGTAAGCGCGCAAAAGACTCCTTTTTCCAGCTTCATAACGGCATGTTAGCACGCATGACGCCTATGATTATAGGGGAAACCCCGCCTAATCACCAGAGAATCGGGCAATGGTTAGGAGGGAGCGCCGTTTTGACCATCGGTGCCTGTGGTGTTGTCATCGTCGTTTCTGTTGCGGGTCACGGGCAGCCACACACAATAAATGACCAGGAAGGCATCCCCGACCGGACAAGCCGGTAACATTCGGGATTCATGCAAAGTTCGCTGTCAACGTCATTGTACAATGCACATTGACTGAAAGGGCAAAGAGGTTTTGGATCGCCAAGTTTATACACACATAAAGAAAAGACACAGAAAAAGAGGGGAGCCAAACTCTGTTACGAGTCTTGAGAATAAGGGCGGGCGGGGGGATGATGGGAGGGGCTGTGCATCCACATGGAGTGCTCGCATTTGCAGAGCCCTCGTGTGAACCACGTCCTTCTGTCTCTTCTCCCTCTACCCGTTAAAGAAATACTGAAGACGTCCAAAAATGGCGATTTTCATTTCTTTTAGGTGAAGGAGAGACCATGGGTGGTTACGGAGTCGCCATCGCTACTGGCTTGTATCGGACCAACCAGCACCCGATCTGCATTGTCGGTTTGGTTCGGCGTGATTGAGTTCCACCACCAGTTATTGCTAAGGATTAAGATTTGAAAATATATAGTAGGGAAGGAAAATAGCAGTTTAGGCAAATTCGAACTCAAACTCTTATACCATGTGAAACTTTGTGAGACCACAGTCAGCAGCACTACAAGTTTGAACTGACATTCAGATATTATGAGAATTCATCACTACTGATTTGTTTCAGACCAACCGGCATCTGATCTTCACTATCGCTATTAGGTTTTGGTGGCTTGGTCTGATTGAGTAATATATGATAGGGGAGCAAAATAGCATGCCATGCAAAATTTTGTAAGATTACGATCAACTATTTTAAAAGTTTAAACTTTAACTTAAGACGTGAATTGACATTCAAATATTATGAGAATTCCCTAATCTTAACTCTTGGAGTTTCTCGCAACCCTATTTCTTTTTCAATGAGAGTGTGCAGTTCATTATCTTATTTTCCGCCGCCTCTCCATTCGTCTTGTTGCACACTTGACTCATAGCTTAGGATGCGCTCTAACCGAGTTTTTAGATCATCGTGCGCCTCTTCTTTTTTCACACGAGACCCACTTGATCTAAAGAGCTTATGTGTCTATCCATACATCTTAGGAGCTGCGCTCGCGCAGTGAGAGGTCTCAATTCTGGCAATTCCGGCTAATCGACACACAAAAAAAAGAAGAAGAAAAACTAAAATATAAAGGGTCCTCGTTTACGTTTCCAATTTGACAATGTGAATTAGATCCCTCGAATGATCAACCATTCATGTAAGGTCTTTTTTAAACTAATGTGCTGACAAGAGCTTCTTTAAAAATCTTGCGAAATCGACCCATGTGGGACTCTGCTGTTGTCTTGACAAGACTGCCTTTGCAAATGTCGAGTCATGATAAAATACGTGGGCAGCGGCAGCGGCAGCTGCGGTAGTAAATTACAAGAGCACCGCCATCGTCGACAAGCGCTGTAAAAGGCTGACAGGCCCGACGATCATCCAGAAGGAGACACGCCATGACTTCTGCCCGAGCACGGCAACTCCCCTTTTCTTCCAAAGCAACGCACGCCTGGTCGTATCGCCAATCTCAGTTCGCGCTGTTGCTGACTCTGCATCATCCCTCGAGGAAAAAAGAAAGTTGGAAAAAGCCCTCAGCACTAGAATTCCTGGGTCTCTCTTGTTGTACGAAGTTCCACTGGTTCTCGTCCTTTCCGCCCAAATTCAAAACGAAACAACAGCGAAATCAATCGGGGGGGTCGCTGTCCCAGCATCGTGCTGCTGTGCTGATCATCTGATCCGAAACTCAAAAAGTCTCTTGGCAAGAATTTCTTCCACCAAACGGGATCATGTGGAGACACGCAATTTACAAATTAAGTATGTCTGTCCCGGAATTCTCTACATTAATCGCGACGTGGATCGGGGTCATCAAGTTGACTGGAATTGCATGCCTGAAAGTCTGCATATCCCACGTCAACGTCATGGAACATGCGGATGGATCCGGCGGGCCGATTCTTAGATCCCCTCTATCTTTTTCATCCGTTTTGATCATGTGCGAGGAAAAAGCTTGTAGGCTTTTTGAATTCGAAGGAGGAGAGGTGGAAATGGTCGACGGAGAACAGTGGCCCCCCCCCCCCTCCCCCCCTAGTTCGTTCGAAGGAATCAAGGACGGACCGAGGGCGGGGCCACCGGCGGCATTGTCTGCTCCCTCCTTTCCTCCACCCCCTCGACATATGATGTATGGCACACATGCCTCCCCCTCCCCCTGTGTTTGTACAGAAACTGCAATCCTCTCGGGTCATGCCAAAGTGTGATTTCGCAGCCGATCGTGGCGAATCTATCGTTTGTCGTAACGAGAGACGGGCTTAATTCGGCGCGTCAAAACTCTATCTTACCATGAATTTCTATGTATCGATAGTCATCGAGCGATACCGAATAGTGAAAGATCATTTTCATGAAAGAGTAGCGATAGCTGATTCAAGAATGTTGAACGAAATTATCTTGCAACCTAGATGTCAAATTCAAAATAAATCATAGTTTACGTTAATAAAGAGGCTGTTTTCTCGATAAGCTCGGCGCATTTTCCACCTTGTTACGGCAGGAGATACCCCGGCCACTTTGCATCGCGGACATTACCCTAGCAGAAATCACTAGGATAAGCTAGGAAACTCCACTAATTAACAAAAACAATAGATGGCCTTTTTGATTTTTTTTTGGAGACACAACTACCTTTACTTTTATGAAAAGACTTCTATGCAAAGACTCTCTCTTTTTTTACCCTAGCGCCCCTTTTCCCGCACGCTTTCAAACAACTTCTCGTCTCGTGCTCATTTTCTTCTGAACTTATTCTCCATTATCCAAGAGTTTAACCGCTTCTTATAATCGGAGCAAGCATTAAAGATACGTCAGTCTAAAGGAAAGGTTGAATATTGGGGTTGATTATATATTACACACAATTCATATTCCGCAATTATTATTGTAGAGATATTGATCTTTACAAATACATGATAACAATGAATGCTTAGAATTTTAAGTGTACTCAACTCTATCATATCGTTAACTGTTAAAAATCATGTAGTGATGACATGGAAAATAAATAAAACTTGGAGTATTAGATTCACCGAATAAAATGAAAATTGAGCAATTAAAATATACGGACTACAACACCATGACATAGATCAAAGTTTCAATAAAACCAAATGCATTCATCACAATGAGTAAATGATTCTCTTCATTCTTACATGTGCTCAAGCTATTTTTAGAATAATCGTTTCCTAATATATACAACTGATTGACACGATAACTAGTTGTATATCATATAAATAAAGTTTTCTTTTATGGAAAAGAGGGTCACTAGTTTCGTCCAAAATGAACACAGAAAAGAAAAACAAGAATAAAAAAGAACAGATCAAACAAAAAGATGAAAAAAAAAAGAGGCAAGAGACAAGCTTAATTCAAGAGTGGGCACCACATTTGACCTTAAAATTGTAATTGAAAAATTCCAATAACATGCTAAAGGGAGACCTACAAGGGATAATGTCGTCCGTTCAAAGTGTCAGGAGTGTCTCTAGCTATATTTGGATGGAAAAATACGAGCTTTCTCGATTTACCATCTTCTTAAATAAATCTTTTTACTTTTAATATTACTCTCAAATCCATCGAGTGTTAGACCATTTAATAGGCGGAAGGATCTTTACCCATCTTTTTCGGTCAATCTTTACTTTTGACATATTTACATTCTTCAAATTACACGGCTCTCACAATTTGACCTTTATCAGCAGAAGACATTTCAAATCTTTTGAAAAGTACAGATATCAATACGTAGAATCATATTTAGTTTTCTTTCTCATATTTTTAAAGCTTAAAGAATATTTTAATTATTGACAAGAAATTTCTTCTGACATTTTGCCAAGAAATTGAATATACAAGTTTTTTCCCTGAAAAAAGAAACAAAGAGGCCCTAGTTCACAAGACTTTAGTGTAGGAGTAGTGCTCTACAGATGAAGATTGATCTAAATAATTGGTATACTAATACTGGGTAGATTTGATATACCAAAGGAAGGCTTTGTCACCATTTCTTATACCCATCTTCTATTCAAACTAAAGTAAAAATAGGATTCTTGCGGCATCTCAATTGAGAGAGAGGGAGAGAGAGAGAGAGTTTTGAAGGCATTTTTTTTAAATAGCCAGTGAGCTTAACGTATAATGTACTAATGTAGAAGGTAAGTAGAAAATCTTTGGATTTTACAAAAGAAAGAAAAAAGAAACAACTTTGATGATAATTTCATGTTTTTGGTTTGGTCAAGAGAGTCCTCAACATATTTAGTTTTGATATTTTTGGGGGCGAATATGAATAGAGAAGAGAGGATATGGACTCAATTACATTCAATAAAAAAGAAAAAGATAAGAGAATTTCAATTGAAGTGATTGAGAGTGAGAGCATCGTTTGATGGGCACAGGAGATGGGGACAAAGGCGTTGGAGATAGAAACCTAACTTTTCTATTTTGACTAAGTGGGTAATTAATAATATGCATTTAGTCAAAAAATGCCATATTACATAAGATATGAATATCTTAAACGGATATTGAACTGTTGAAGTGTATATATATAATCTCATTTGCTTGTGGAGTTCAAGATGAACTATACAACTCTTCCTTGACCTAGCAGCAACATGGCTAATGGAGTAAAAATCCAGAAAATCAAACGTGAAACTCTCGTAAAACAAGGAACATATCTTTAACAACAGAAACTGGAGAAGAACGGTAGGATCGCTAGTCATGGTGCGGTAGCCGGTAGGTTAGTCAAAGGAAGAAGAAGAAGAAGAAGAAGATAATATAAGTTAAGAGACCGAGATAGACCCTGAATTGCTCGTTTGGCCGTAACCAACGGGAGGCGAGGGAGATCCAGTCGTTGGTTTTGTGTTATTTTAAGCGTCGTTTGCTTTAATGCTTTCCGACAAAGGAGCTAAAACCGCAATCGCGCACTGGTTACGTAAAAACCTGTCCTAGATGGATGCTTCTGACAGTCAACCCCGCATGCATCGAGAAGTTGCCTGAACAGAAGAAAGCTGAGTCACTTCTAGAGAGATGTGTGAACGGGAACACCGGCACCACTCTCGTCCCTCCGCCTTTGGACCACCACTTTTGGCCGCTAGTTTATCAAAACCCCTCTCTCTCTCTCTCTCTCTCTCTCTCTCTCTCTCTCTCTCGTCTCTTAACCTCCACCACCTGCAACTACCACCTGCAACCACCACCACCTTCCTCGTACCCGCTTTAACTGTTCCCTCAATAAATATGGCAGACGAGCATCCAAGAACCGCTTGTTGACGCGGCCTCTTTTATCTCGCGCCCGAAATGGGTCGACCCTCTTCTTCGTGAGATCTTGGGAGAATGGCAAGGTTGTCAAGAAATGGCAAAACAGTCTCTGCTTGAGCTGCAGATGCCCCACTGACTGGACCTTCCTTCCTTCCCTCCCCACAAGAATCTTTGGTAGTTAGAGACGATAAAATTAATGGCACTGGCATAGTGTTTAGTAGCTAGCTAGGCATCTGACCCCAATGGGACGGGGAAGAAAAGACAGCGACAGGAGCTCTTCGGGGGAAGTTGGTCACGTGACAGAGGTTGACTAATCAACCAAAAGAAATCTCCGGGAATCCCCGACTTTTGGCACGATCCTGCGCCCACATGCACGGTTTCTTTTGTGCATTCAGCTGCTGCGAGGCGGAGTGCTTTCTTGATTGATTCACTAAAATAATAATACTGTCTTTCGAGTTCTGAACGAGTCAGCTCTCCAGCACCGCTGCGGATGTTTATGTTTTATAAACGGAACGGCGAAAGGGGGGGAAGATTTGGGAATAGGATTGAAAACGTCGATGAAAGTGGGACGCAATCCCCATGTTGTGAGGATCTCCTGTTGGAAAAAGAAGCGCTGATCAACATCATAAAAAAGAACCAGACAAGTCAACCCTAAGAAATTGCATGCGCAACCACCGGGGGAAGAAGCGGGGGGCTCATCGTCAAGTTGCGGAAGTCATTCATAAGCCATGCTAGATGGCGAGAAAGCATTCGCTTCTTTTTGGACAGAAAGTTTGTGTCCGTCCACTTCAGTTCGCGGAGTCGCGAGCGTTGATAGCGGACTATAAAGATTCAATGTTCGATGCTGCGGAAATCTTTGAAAGGAATCGTGTGTCTCGACGATGAAGCAAATTGGTTCGAAGGTGGTTATTTCCTCCTACAGCATGAGGTTAAGTGGGTCTAGAAAAGCTTTAGAAAAAATGGAGTTGGGGTTTTTTAACGAGAAATGATTAAATAGCAATCCTTAATTTATTGTGAAAATAACAGAATGTTCTAGACTATTAAAAAAATGACAAATAATTATATAAATTGTTACGGTGCTCACTCCTTTAATAATTTGTGGCATATTATTATCCTCATAGTAACCTGAAAATTATTATGCTGGCAAAACTCTTTTATTAATATGAGATGAGACACGGTACAATAGGATCTATCACGAAGTGATTTGTTTTCTTAGAAGTCTATAGTTCATCGATGGAAACCGGCATCTCCACTTCAGATCTGAAAAACCCACGACGCTCGTTGACTTTTCGTCAATCGAAACGGAAGCCCGTGATTTCGATCGTCTGCGAATCGGTATATGATCTCAAGATAATTCACACGCATGGCGGTACGTTGATACGAGCGTGCGAGGTATTCAAACGTTTTTTTTTTTGGGGAACTCACGGGTGCGTGGGGGGAGGGGGGGAGATGCGTATAAGAATTGGGTGAAATATTGAATGTGAGAAGCGATGGACAATACGAAGGTAGGTACGTACGTAGACAAGAGAAGGGGGGAGCGCGTATGAGGCGAGGGAATTGTCGGCAGGGAAGGGGGGAGGGAGGTTGGAACATGGAACATTCAACCGTCGTGGGGGATGGGGCCCACAGTAACGAACGAGGGGGCACGTGGGGAGTAACGTGGCAAACTGTCGAAAACCGACAAATAACTGTGGATCTCGTCGCTTCTGTTTGCCTCGAGACAACCACCACCCTCCCACCCTCTGTCTCTCTTTCTCTCTCTCTCGCTCTCAACTGCCTTCTCGTCCTAGATTGATCCCCACGGTCCCCCCGCCCCCTCCTCCACATTTTTTTTTCCCTCGTAACATAAAATATTATGGCCATCATTTTCTTGATTTTACTTTGTATCGTGTCCGACGGAGAAAATTTGCCCTTCAGCCCCGTCTGCTGCGTGAAAACGGATTAGCGCTTGTATCGCTTGAAATAATTAATTAGTAAAGAATATTTTTATTATCAATAATAATTTATGTCCGAACATTATGATTGACAAACTTACAAGTACATCCGGTACATCCGGCTTTTAAATTGCTCAATTTTGAATGATATATTTCTTATGGATAAATACATCAAAAGTCATAAAACTTATCGCGAAAGTATAATTGAATCACAAAACTTGTTAAAATTGATGCAATCAAGTCTTAAAACTTGTTAAAATTAGTGCAATCGAGTTATTCCGTTAACTCCGTCCAACTTGACTGACAGAAAATGCTGGTGTGGCGTTTTTTAATATTTTCTCTCCCCTATGTGGCGTTAAAATAAACCAAAGCACTAAAACAATGTCATTTCGATCAATATCTCAATTTTTTTAACTTAAATTTTAGTTAAATTAGATTAAAAAAATATGAAAAGGAAAACTTTTTAAAAAAGAAAAAAAAATACAGGTGAGACGGCTTGGGCCGACTCGCTCGCCTGTGATTATCACCCCATTACAGGTGGGGCTTTGGCCGATAGAGTCACTGACGTCTCGGCGAGGGCTAGTAGGTCATAATTGAGAGAGGGTCGCGACCCTCACCCAAATATGAGCGAGGGTCACTGGCAACCCAGCCGGCCGTCGTCGATGCCCCCACCAATGATGGGGCGGTGGCCACAAGCGAAGGGCCCATCCTACTATCGCTGATGGTTTGTTTTTTTCTCTTTTTTGTGTTTTTTCTTGTTTACTTTTAGCCTATCTTTAATGTTTTTTTTTGGAAATTTTTTTGGATCTGTTTAACCAAATTTAATTAAGATTAGTGTAAAATTTGGACTAGGATCAAGACAACATTGTTTTAGTGCTTTAGGTAACCCCATCACCGCGTAGTATGCCATATAAGAGAACAAAAATAATAAAGAAAGCCACGTCAACAATTTCCGTTAGTTAAATTGGACGAAGTTAATGGAATGGCTTGATCACACCAATTTGTCTAGGTTTAGGACTTCCAATTTGTCAAATTTTTAGAACTCAATCGCACTTTTGCGATAAATTTTAGGATTTCCACTGTACTCATCCCTATTTTTAAAAAATCGAAATACAATATTCCCAAACATCATTGAAATCAATCTTATTTTTGTAGCCGTCCCGGGTGCGATGCGCAGGTTGCCACGTAGCATCAATGTAAATCTCACACTCTTTACACCAATTATCATCATCCATGTAGTCATATACTTATTTGTACATTAGCTCTTGGTATATAGTCTTTGCTTCAAACTACCACCAACCGCCAGTCACGGACTGACCTAAGAGATTCCAAGGCACAACTTCATGGGCACCACAAAACAAAAAGGATGAAATGGAGAGGGGGAGAAAATCGATACGCCGTGCGACATCCCCAACATCGGTCACGGGTCACTTCACTCGTGCCTCTCGGCCGACCGCATCGCCGGAGGAGCGGCGTCCTTTCTTTAACACGAAATGTTGTCTTTCTTTCTTCATATTTTATGGAGGTTTGAAGGGGGAAGAAAGACACTGGTGGAGGAAAAGGTTAGGTTCCGGCCGCAGTTGTAATGATATAATAAGCAGACTCGCGTTGCGTCCGTGTATTTACAATGTTTTTCTTAGTGAGCCTTGTCATCACAACGAGGGACTTGATGTCGGCTGGCTGCCGCCTTTGACAACGATTCAATTGAAATTTATATTGCCAAACTCCTTGTATCAATAGCTTTTCGAAGAAAATATTGAGTGTGTGTTTTTGTTCTACCCACCTCGCCCTTAAACCTTACGCTAGATAATTCGTTCATTTCAATTAGACCCGCAACCATGAATGCAAGTTAGGGCTTCGGTTTTGAGAGATTTTGTGAGATCGCTGCTAACTCTTCTATAAGCTTAAATTGTTAGATAAATGTGTGGTTTAATATTTAATTATTCTAATATTTCTCCTCGCACTTAGTCCGATCTTTTTACTTAGTACTAAGCATGGACATATTTAATTGGGGAGGCAAATAATGCTTGGAAAAATTTGAACTTATAACCTCTAACTCTGATACCATGTGAGATTTTGTAAAATCATTGTCAACTGTTTTAAAAGTTTTGCCCAAATTAGCCCTTTGGTGCTTGAGTTACGCATTGGAGAAAGGTATGACAAATTCTCGGTGACGAACATGGCATAATCATCACTATCCAAGGCATCATCAGCAATTGCGTCATTATCATCAATACACTAAGCTCTTATTCTCTTACCCTTCTTAATCTTCAGCTCAAGGAAATCCTTTCTAAGATGCCCCATCTTGCCACAATTTCTAAAAGACAATGTCACTAATTCTAGATTGACTACTCTTTTCAAGTTCACACTACTTTTGTTAATGTGGGCACTAATTCTTCCTATACCTTCATCTACTAAAACAACAAACACATGTTTGCCAAATTCTTCTACGGATGTCCTTACTCATAGTCAAATTATGAATCTCATCAAACGTCAGGTTCACACTGGTCTTGTTAACGTGGGCACTAGTTCTTGCTCTACCTTCATCTATTAAAGCAGTAAATATATGTTTACCAAATTCTCTTTTACGGATGTCTTTACTCAGAATCAAATCGAGAATCTCATCAAACATCTTAACCTGGAGAAATTACTTACAATAGTAACAACGGTATTTCAACAATTAGGCAATTATGATGAAAGAATCAAAACATATACCTCATAATCAAAGACAATCTCAACTGAATTTAATTGACTAACGACCATATTATATACATTGATAAGTGCAAAAACCGACTCACCTTCACTCATCTTTAAGTAAAGTGGACGTTGCATCAAGTGAACCTTGTTGATTGTAGAGGGTGTTCCGTACATGTTCAAGAGGGCATTCATCAACCCGTATTGGTATTCTCTTTCACGATGTTAAATGTGATATTACGAGCCAACATCAACCGAATAAAACCCATCCTCGTCTATCCAATAAATCACAATCAGCTTCCTTCACCACTTTCGACTTTCTCCCACATAAGGGTAAGTACAGATTTTTTGATATAGGTAATCCTCAATTTACATCTTCTAGAACCAAAATACATCCTATTAAATATGTTGAGTTGCGCTTTTCCTTCTTCCGTTGCCATCGATTCGTTTTAACTTAATCGAATCTAACTATGATACTAAATGTTGCAGGAAACAAGTGATCAAAATAAATAAATAAATAAACAAAACAAGAAAATAAATCGAATAGTAGATTTATATGATTCGGTTGGCGAGACTTACTCCATGAGGAGAGTAGCACGCAATTCAACTATAAATCAAGTAATATAATAGAAATTATAAATACAATCGAGTCATTTAAGCACTCTTAACGTTTCTCAGCACTCAATTATACCCAAAATAACACACTTACAAAATAATCTCTCAATCCCACTTAAGAATTAACAAATTTTACTAGAAGATTTAGTGGCTTCAACATTTTTGAATTGCTTCAGGGTATAATGTACAAAGAAGCACCCTCTCCAATACTCCTCATGAAGAAGAAATTTTACACACATGAACACACAAAAGAAAATTAGATTTCAAAACACGAAACATACTCAAATTAGGAAATCAACTTAGATTAGGTTTTCTTCACAGGCTCAAGCTCGAGACTTATGTTCGACAAAAGAAATAGGAAGCAAGTGTGGAGATGGTGATTGTCACGCCTCGTACCGCACGAAGAGGTAACATCCGACGCAAAGGTCGATTTGTTTGTGCGCGACGTCCCAGGATGCGTCGCCGACCCAAAACCCAATCAGAGATCAAACACAAGCGGAAAATTGCGTATACAAATATATATATATATATATATATATATATATATAAACACCCGTACAAATAAAACACATGAGACCATAGATAAAACAACATATAAACAGGAATATACATTTCATTACCCACTAAAAACCTCCTTTTTACAACATACTTTATACGGACCAAAAGATTTAAACGAAAACGACAACTTCTAACAGCTACCAGATCAAAAAGATACCATGGCTGGGAAAGGTGGGATCAACTACAGGGAAGATCGCAGTCAAAAAGTTATTAACTTCCCTATAAAGAGTTAGGACCTAAGCTAGGGCTCCCATTCCGGATCCGACGATTCCGAGGACTCCCCTGCTGAACTCTCTTGAGGCTTGGACTCTTCGGAATCCATATCCATTGCTGCGGCCTCTTCGTCTTCAGTATCCGGCTCAAACTCAGGGTTAAGATAAAGTCCTAACTCATCATTGGGTCCTATCTCTTCATCCGACCCTACCTCCGCTACTTCCTTATGGTCTTCATCAGAATCTAGATCCATGTTCTCTGGCTCGTCTTCTTCGTCGGCATCTTGGTCTTGATCTTCAACTATCACCTGTGGCTCCGGTGGCTCCCCCTCCATAGGCTCATCAATGCTATCTACATCGTAAACATTTTGAGGCTTCATTACCTCGCCATCCACATATATTGGTTCTATCAATCCATCTTGACCAATTGGCACATCAAAAGTCCTAAGGAGTCGCCCTAGGTTTCCGTCGGCATTCCTCAAGCACCATGCCACATACTCCTGAGTTTGATGAAAATATTCACCCACGTTTACAAACACCACGGATCGGTATCTTACATACGATTCCCCATTTCCTGTGGGGTATGTACTTGTATACTGATGTATCTGTACAGGTATTCCAAAAAGTGGTGGATTCGGCATTCTTATGGCAGGGGGTCTAAAAAGGTAGGTTATTATAACCGTGAGACGAATCTTAATGAGTATAATCCCTAAACCTAAGCTAGGCTAACATGCAATCTCCTGACAAGCAAACAATATAATATGCAAACAATAACCTAGGCCCTCGGGCCCAAATAGAACATAAGAATTACCCTGCAGGTTAGGCAGTTCATTAAAATTCTCAAGATACGTGTACGAATACAACGGTCACACGTGCACCACATACATGCTCATGTTCACAGTGTTCATCTTGCATACCGGGTCATGCCTTCTATGCATGTGATGTTAATGTTATACCATGCTCTCGATTCGATTCATACTGCACACTATCTTAATTATTAATATTTATTACGACTCGAGTCAACATCATTACCGGCCTGGTGCGTCTAGCCTACTTCAAAGTGCATGAGGCGCAACACCGATCTGGCCCAATGTCTCTAACTTGCTTCAAAGTGCATGAGGCGCAATACTAATCTCCTCACGAACCAGGCCCCGCGTAAAATGCATCAAGATGGTTGTCTTCCGGATGAACCGGACATCGTCCTACTTCAAAGTGCATGAGGACGGCATACCCCACGTAACACGCATCGGGGCAAATTGTGATCACACATACACACACTGCCAATTATTATTTGAACCCCGCATAAAACGCATCTGGGTATAATTAAGTGATCACGTGCTCATGACAGGCACGCATTCTCGCACAATTTCATCACACGCTTCATTCTCGGCATTCGAAATGCGTTGCCATGCAATACAGTACAATAAACCATGAGCGACAACAATTACAGACATCCAGTCAAATTCATGCCATCAATTGGCCAATCACACTCCGCATTGGTCGGCCACTCAGTCACACGACATGGCATTATTCAATTTCCCACAATTGGGCACAACAATCAACAAGTCATCCAGTCCGGGCATACCCGACAATCCAGTCACCTATCCTCAACTAATTCATGCTCGCCCAATAAATCACCAATATTATTCTAGTAACATATCTCACCAAATGGTACTCTAATTTTTCCCAATATACACCGACAATACTCAACCCAGTCCAGAAAATGCACTATCAGTCCTAATCCGGGTTTAGGAAATATACTCACTTAATTTCTAGTCCACGACGACAAGAAACGAGCGGGCGATTGCCGGTGAACGGCGAAATTAGCGACGGCGTTTCGAAGGCAGCGACGACGAAGGCTCACGGCGGCCGGCGGCGACTGTACGGATCGTACGAACACCTATACGGACATTGTACGGGGACGAAGGGGGGATGGTGGCTGACGAGGCGGCGGTGGCTGACGCGGCGGCTGTACGGACAGCGTACGGACACCATACGGATGGCGTATCAGCGGCCGGAGAGAGAGAGAGAGAGAGAGAGAGAGAGAGAGAGAGAGAGAGAGAGAGAGAGGTCGGGATGAGGGTGAGGCTAAGGTCGGGCAGAGCAACAGCTGGACGACGCGACGGCAGCACGGCGGCGGGCAGTGGCCGGCGATGCTCCAACGTACGATGAGGAAAACCGGCGGAGGAGGAGGAAAACGTGGAGGAAGGGCTGGTCTGGGGACTGCTGGCTGAAAATGAGGGAGGAGAGAGAGAGAACAAGGTCAGCTGGTCAAATATAGGGGGCTAGAGGCACCGCGTGTCGCCGATCCGGGCCATTTGACCAAAATACCCCTAATCTAACGGTCCTCGTTCAACCCTATCCAATAATTGAGGGGTAAAAGGGTAATTGGGCCAATAATTGAGCTGATAAATCCTTAATAATTATCCCAAAATTTTTTCAAAATTCGGAACTCAAAAATAACCCAGGGGCAAAACGGTCATTTTTTCGATTCCGGGGCGAAATTTCAAATTTTGGCTATATCAGTCCCAAATGAGTGTGGCCAACATAATATGGCGTCGGAATCGCGAGAATAGTTTCTTAAGCTCTTGAAAATCGATTGCCAACTCCTGAGAATAAAATAATATTATTTTTTACTTCCGAGCCAAAATTTTAATTTTTGACCGAAATCACTTTAAATGTACATGGCCACCCCAAAATGACATCGGCTTCGAAAAATAATCTCATACGGCCTCAGAATCAGCGTCGAGGTCCAAAGGGGCAAAATTATAATTTTTGACTTCTGGGTCGAAATTCCAATTTTCGACTGTACTAACTCAAAATATGCGTGGCCAGCCTAATCTGACGTTAGATTCCCAAAAATAGTTTCTTAAGCCATCGAAAATCAACATCAAAGTCCAGGCTCAATTTCGTGATCCAAACTCACTCGATTTTCAATTTCGGGGTCTCTCACTAACGGACGGCTGTTTAGAGGTTACGCGTATCGACCTAGGGTTATTCGAGTCATAACGGTCCTGATCATTGAGAGAATGAGAAATTATCACTAGTCCTAAAGGTCACGATCGTCCGGTTTAAGTTCAGGACTGGTTGGCCATGTGCACTCTCGGTCATGCAGAATCACCCGCGATCCGATCGTACATCGTTGGTCTTTGACCAAACCAAATTCGTTACCTTTCCTAAGATCGATCCACATTAGTTCATAATATTCTTTCACCATTTCTCGTGATCGGTGTTTGCTTCGCGATCGGGTCCTTGGTCCACGTACCGCTTCCTAATTAGCCATACTTTATTGATTAGTATCCCTAGAGTGATCAGCTCTGGGCTAGACTTGTTAAAATGAAACGCGAAATAATGTCAATTTTATTGGTCTTTGAATTACATCGAAATTCGAACCGTCACAGTGACACACCCTGAGTCCATTCGAGACATGTCGCAACATAACTGTTCAAGGAGGCTCACTAGAGAAGGGGAAAATAAGAAGGAAAGCCCTCCAAACCAATCTATCTCATCGTATGAAAATCAAAAGGCACGATATTCTACATTTTCTCGGCGTTGAAGAAATTTGCTCGAGTCCAATCAAGACGTGCCAATACGTTTCAGCAAAAGCTCTAGGCTGCTGGTGCTTTTTCGTTTGTCGCCTACAGACCAGGTCTAAAGTCTCCAACTTGGGGAAGTGACATGATGATCCCACCCACCAACCCGCCACCGGTTAAATTATCTACGTGTGTCTTTAGACTTCGAAACCGAAGACCATCAAGCGTCGTGGGAATCAGCTGCTTGCGTGGCGCCACGTGTATGGAGCCAACCTTTTCGATTCAGATAAGCGCGATAGAGAGAGAGAGAGAGAGAGAGAGAGAGAGAGAGAGAGAGAGAGAGCGTCATAATCGTCCTCTTTGAAGACGTGCTCCCTGCCGCGCTGACGATTAAAACATGGAACCTGCCTCCTCGAAAAGCCTTCCTTACACATCATTCAGTTTCGATAAACACAGTGATTATATGGTCCCTCGTGTTTTTGTAAGCTTCACAAAGTCCCCACTTTCTCTTTCATGCATCACGTTGCATAGGTGTATCCACACGCGCGCGCGCATTTTCTTTTTCTTTCTTTGCTTCCGGCCAGCACACCCACACACCATTATTTTATGGTTCCAATATGATGATGGATATAGTCTCTATGTCAGTTGAAACCTACACGGCTTACTTCTTGGCAAGTATCATTAACCGCAAGGAATGTGATATTAGGATTAATCGCACAAACACAACGTAATAGAAAGTAAATGCGAGGAACAGAAATCGAGACGAAAAATTTTAAACTAGAGTTACATCCAGCAAATGATTCTATTATATTTAGCACCTCCAAGCTCTCTGTTAAATTTCTCAATCATCAAAGAAAGAGATTATATAATTAGTAGTTACTCATGGGTCAAAACCCAAATATCAATAAAATACATGTCTAAATTGTAAAAGCCCTCTGGCGTCATGTGAGTAGTGACTCCCGTTAGGGCCGCCCCCTGAACCCCCACCTGCTCACTGGGGGCGGGACCCTATGCTTTCCTGTAAATGAGGAGCATGAACTAAATCCTAACACTTGCTTCTACGGATGTTGTCTATTTACTATCATTACAATGTTGTGGCCCAAGCGCATGCATAGTTAAGTTCTCGTGGTGTAACGAGCATATTAGTTCATGTTTCTTTAGAGAGAGAGAGAGAGAGGCCTCGCTAATGCATAATGGTGGATTGAGAAATGATAGTTCTGTCGTCTATGGATTTGGTTACGGTGGATTAATCGAAAGATGCTAATAAGCCCCAACGTTTGCGTTTGCGATAAGAGAAAAGGATATACTGGGTCGCTTTTGATTTTCGGTTTTTTGATGGCCCAGGGAGCGCATGAGTGGTGTTCACGAATGGGGAGGCCAATCGATGGTTGCTCCACCACCTTTGCCCTTTTGCGTGTCCGAAGGAAAATGATCATTGTACTGGCCATGGGAGAGAGGATAGCGAGCATCAATTATCGACGATCTCTTGTGGGGGCTGTCCCGTCCTTCTTCCGGAGCTTTAACCCTCTTGTTGTCACCATCATCATCATCTCGCACAGCCCCGCGACCGGACCCGCCTTTTTCCAAACTGCACGTATCACCTACGTACTCAACAAGCATACTCATCGGCACAACAACAACCTTCTGCCGCACTGCTCCTGCATATCGGCACAAGGGAAACCTCGGTCCGGACCTCCTCGGCCACGTCGTCGCCGCAGTACATTCTCGACCGGTTACATCCTAGCGTGCCCATGCATGCAAACGTTAAAAACACGGGAGATAAAACACATGGCTGGATGGAATGGAAGATGATGTTACTAGACGTGGAGGGGGGGTGGTCAAAAGGTCGGCAGGATCGGACGACTTGACCTCGTCGATTTGAACGGTTGGTGGAGGAGAGAATAGAATAAGAGAGAGAGAGAGAGAGAGAGAGAGAGAGAGAGAGCAAAGGAAAAAGAAGGGTGGGAGGGGGACGGACAGTGTGAAAAGGGAAGCACCTTTTTTGAAAACGTCCGACATACGGAAGGGGGGGGGGGGGGGGCGGTTGTGGGGTGTGTGGGAAGGAGGATGATTCGGACGTTGTTGGGTGGTCGTTATTTTCGTTTCCTTCGTTTCCTTGACATAAAAGGATTCTCCTCGGCCGACCCTTTTGCTGTTGGTTCCTCCCCTCTTCTTTTCACCCCCATCTTGAAAATAATAGGATTATCCCCCTCCCCCTCCCCCTCCCCCTCCCCCGTCCACTTTTCTTTTCTTCTCTCTCTTTTTTCTATAATTTAAGGGGGTGGGGGAGGAGGAGGAGAATTTTTTTTTTTTGGTAAGGAGAGGAGGAGAATTTTTATCTCTATCTTTATCCGGAAACGCGATGTCGTTTTCTCACGAGCTTTGACCACATTTTCCATGTCCTCTGTCTTTGTTTTCTCACCCCTCCCGCCCTCCCTTTTTCCCCTTACTGGGCGCTTTCGGAAAGTGCGAAGACATGATGAAACATTATCTTCGATCTTTGGATTTTATCGTTTACGAATATCCCTTCCTTCCTCGTGAGACAACACGCCCTCCATCTCTCTCTCTCTCTCTTGGCGCACTCCTGTTCCTGGGAGATTTCTTTGATGTGCCCCCATTTTCTTGAATTTTCTTGAATTTTGGAAGATTTCTTTTTGATATGCCAATTTTTTTGAATTTTGGGATTTCAAATTCCCCACCAAACTAAAGGGGAGATTAACAAATTCTATGTCCTAGACTTCGGGTAAGAATAATCAAGACACATGCATGCATACAAATAAATTCTAGAATGCTTACTTTTTCTCCTCCATCTTTTCTTTTGGTCAAACCCATAGACGCATCTCTCGATTTAATATCGTTTGGAATATGGAAAAGTAAAGCATGTTATCGTAGAAACTTACGGTCAGCCATTTGACGTTCTTCTTTTAAAAGAGGTGATAAACGTCATAAAGTTACCAGGAGTATAGACCAATAGCCGTTTGGTCCTTCGAAGGGTGGGTCACTACTGTGCTGGATGGAGGTTGAGAGGAACTTGGTGAATAAGGTCCACATCACGGACTGTCAGAGACAAACCTTTTTGTGCACCCAAACAAACAAATGGACTACTGTTCATTCACAGTGCATGGTGCCTCTGGTTTGCCCATTAAAACATTTGTATATTTCTAGTGGAACATTTCTTTCTCCATTTTCTTTTTTTCGCCGCAAATTCTCCAACGTTCGAACGCAGGATATTTGGATGATGGGAAAAATTTGATTTTTATGATTTCAGTAACGCGCCCATCGATCCCAAATCTTACAACTCAAATCGAATATTCTATAGCGCCATTTAGCGTGTATGAGACTCTTATGAATAATGTAAGGGAGTCCGATGTCCCTTCGGCGTGAGAAGAGGTTTAGGTGAATTGTGTAATATGTATTGAAAAGGCCATTTCCTTTCTTTTAAGGAATGGGAAAAGAGCAAAAAAGAAGAGCGAGAGAGAGAGAAGGGGGGGGGGAGTGAGGGAGTGAGGTCATTGGAGCTGATGCTCGCCCGGTAGAGTCACCGGGCCTGCAGTTGGTAAACGACGAGACGATCCCGCAGGCTAAGAAGTGGGCATAGGTTTAATCACATCATAAATATAATACGATATCTTAAATTCATCCATTTAAGAGAGAGAGAGAAAAAGAAAAAACAACCCACAAAAGATAAAAACTTTGGTTTGATTGTAAAATGGACTTTGGCGAAGATCTTTCGGATTAGGGATGACGGAAGCCATGTTGTATATAAAAAGCCGCCGAGGCGAGAGGCAGAGAAGCTCATCCGCAACCAGAAAGAACCAAGGCTGATACATCCCTTTCCATCTCTCTGCTTTCCCTCCTCCTCCTCCTCCTCCTCAGACACATAGTTGAAGAAAGCTTTGATATTCTTGATATTTGATGTGATTTGATCTCTACCCTTTTGCACACTCCTTGCTGTTTCCGAGCTTGACCCTGCTTTTTCTCCTCCTGCTCCTTCCTAACGTCGTCGGTCCACTGTGAGAAAAGTCCAGAGACGGGAACGGAGAGATTGGTGGGGAAAGTCTTTCCGGGTATCAAGCTCGCTGCTTTTGTCTCCGGAACTGAATTAGAAGGTTGCCTTCCGCACACCCTTTGTTCATTTTTTGCGAGCTCTCCCTCTCCTCCCATTATATGGTTTATTGGGTGACAGTTTGAAGAGGAGAGATGCAAATAAGAAAAGGGGTGTCCTTTATTTTTGGCCTCGCCTCTCTGACCTTTGTGTTGTTGGTGTAGAGACAGAGAGAGAGAAAGAAGAGATGAAGTACGTGCTGGTCACCGGAGGAGTGGTGAGCGGTCTCGGAAAAGGAGTGACCGCCAGTAGTATTGGCGTGCTGCTCAAGGCCTGTGGACTTCGCGTCACTTCCATTAAGATTGGTAACAATATCCATCCTTCTCTTGCAGATGCTTCGAAACTTGTCTAGCTAGTTGAGTTTGGGCTAGATCTCCTAGTCATTTGCTTTCTGAACGTCCAAGGTCGAGCATTTGCATTCATTTGAGAATGACCAAGAGTATCTGCTTTAACAATTTTCCTGAGCCTCTTTCTTTTTCCATTCATGCTTCCTCAAAGGAGGATCATTCTTCTCGAAAACTCCAGAAAGATATGGGTTTTAGAATTCGGAGGTGGTCCCTGATGTGCTTCTCGAATGGCACCTCCTATAATGAAATATTTGGCTTAGAGGGAGTGATGAATCCATCGAATCACCTCTTCTTCTTGTTTGTGACACTGGCATCACTGCTGCAGCTGATTAGTGCCTCTTTGATGCAGATCCATACCTCAATACTGATGCTGGGACTATGTCCCCTTTCGAACATGGGGAAGTTTTTGTCTTAGATGATGGTGGTGAGGTAGGAATGAATATCTTCGGCAATTTACTATAAAAAAGAGATCAGACTATAATTAATAACTGGTCTAGTGGGAAGCACCTTTTTCTCCTGATTCATAGAATTGGGAGTCTCCAATTACATGTTTTCCATTTGGAGGGAAAAAAAAGCTTAAAAAAAGGAAATCCACAAATTTTCTGTGACTTTCAAATGATCTCCCAGCAGCACAGAGAAAGGAAAATACTACAGACCAGGAATTTATTAATCCCTACTAAAAAAAAATAAACAGGGTTGATTCAGGTTGGTCATTGCTGACATGATTCTCTGCCTTCATCTGTTTTGGTTTACAAAGGTGGACCTGGACCTTGGAAACTATGAGAGGTTTCTGAATATCAAGTTGACCCGCGACAATAATATCACCACTGGGAAAATTTACCAGGCAAGTGCATACAAATGCTAATATTCGTGCTACTTTGTATTTTCTGTTGGAACTTCTCGCAATCAATTACCCATTATGACGCCCAGTAACTCAGAACTTGTTTTTCCCTTGATGCACGGCAGGCAGTCATTGACAGAGAGAGAAGGGGGGATTATCTGGGGAAGACTGTTCAGGTTGTTCAGTGCTGTTTTCCTTTCATAGGTGCGTGCTGCTTCTATTTCTTACACCTGTTTTTTTTTTTCGAAATGTAGGTTGTGCCTCATATTACAGATGCCATTCAAGAGTGGATTGAGCGTGTGGCACTGATACCCGTTGACGGAAAGGAAGGTCCAGCTGATGTATGTGTCATTGAATTGGGTGGAACCATAGGTCAGTAGCAGTTACATTCACCAGACCAGCATTGGCATTATTGGTTAAAGAAAAGTTGACATCGCATTGTACTATCAAATGCAGGAGATATTGAATCTATGCCATTTATCGAGGCTCTAGGACAATTTTCATATCGTGTCGGTAAGGACATTTTCTGGGGCTACATTTTTTTTTTTTTTTTGCTTTTCTTGGATCCTGGATTTTATGTTGATGGAACGGTTGGTTGATTCTCCTCATTTAGGTGTTGGAAACTTTTGCCTGATTCACGTTAGTCTTGTGCCAGTTTTAAATGTTGTTGGTGAACCGGTAATGACTCAAGAAACTCCCTCTTTGTTGTGCGTTATTTCTTGGAAAAAGAACACTACATGGTCTGGCAGCCTTATATGAGCTTTTGATTCGTTATTCAGAAAACAAAGCCAACCCAGCATAGTGTAAGAGGACTAAGAGGCCTAGGGTTGACACCAAACATCTTAGCTTGTCGCAGTACGATGGTCTCTCTCTCTCTCTCTCTCTCTCTCTCTCTCTCTCTATCTATCTATATGTGTGTGTGTAGATCATGTTTGCTGGATCCACTTGACAGGCATGTATGTCATGTGCAGGCACTTGATGAGAATATAAAGGCCAAACTCTCTCAATTTTGCCAAGTTCGGGTATGAAATACTCCTCAAATATCTGGGGTGGATTCTCTCTTTGTAAATTAGCTAAGCTTGCTGATGTGGTTTCTTCAGGTACTAACCACTTCATTTTTGTTTTCCAGGTTGAAAACATCATCACTATTCACGATGTTTCAAATATCTGGCACATCCCTTTACTTCTAAAAGTTTGTGTTTTACCTTTTTGTCATAACATTAAGTCATTAATGATACTAATTACAACAAACATAATGTGTTTTTATATATGAATTAGGATCAGAAGGCTCACGAGGCAATTTTGAAAGTGCTGGACCTTCTAAGGTTTGTCCTGGTCCTATCCGCCATTGTCAATTTTCCATGTTAATCTAATTACGTATTAACTCTGTTCCAGTGTAAAATTATAACCTCTTTTTGTGCAGTGTGGCTCAGGAACCTGTTTTAAAAGAGTGGAGTTCTAGAGCCGACCTTTGTGACAAATTGCAAGACCCTGTAGTTATAAGCGATTTTACTATGTTCAATCTCCTTTTATTGTATAACTGAACAACACTCTTATCCTAACACATATACTAATCTGCAGGTCAGAATTGCAATGGTTGGGAAATACACAGGCCACTCCGATTCATATCTTTCTGTTATTAAGGTGCGTCAGCTCTTCCTGATGCTTTGTTTTAAGTTGCTAGGATCTCACTGCTGCTGTTTTACTTCTAAAATAGTTATGTATGAGCTTTTTGTTTATGCTATTGATTTTTTTGCATTTCTGGCTGACTTCAAGTCTATATTCCATGACCTCATGAGCTTCCCACAAGCCATCTATAATTGAGGAGACTTTCATCTATCAATTATATTGGACAGCATAACATAATTTTGTATGTGTTTTTTCGAATTGATTTTATTGGTCAATAGTTGGCCACTGACATTAATTTTTACACGGGGTCCAACAACATTCTTGTTGCTTAACAGCCTGGTTAATCTTACTTGTCTAAGTTCGAGATCTTAGAACATGTACTACCGTTTTTGGTTTCTAAAAGGCAACGAGATGTTTGTAATTTTTTATTTTTAACTAAAAATCAAGCTCAGCATATCGCAATTCGTACCTTTTGTCAGCACTACTTGCTTTTCCAAGTGATAAGATTCTTACAAGGTCTGCTTTGACTTGTACAATGTGAATGTGGCGTTCAGAAAAATGACCTTGCCGTCGTGCAATAATGTGTGCTTAAGATGAATTGACAAACCGGTTTAGTTTACTTCTTCTTCTTTTTCTTTTTGTGCATAAACCTCGTTTTGCTTTCATTCATGTGATTTTTTTGCTTAAGAGAGAGGGTTTAAACATCTACTTGCTGTTCTATTCTATAGTTCATTTGAGAACCAAATGTCCCATTGTCTTCAGTAATAATGTGGCTTTTGCAGGCCCTCTTGCATGCTTCTGTTGCTTGCCATAAAAAACTTGTTGTGGACTGGGTTCCAGCTTGCGACCTTGAAAGTGTGACAGCTAAAGAGGTTACTCTTAGTTCTCATCTTTCTTTTGTGGCATTATCATTTCTCTTGTTAACAGTTGAATGACTCTAATGCAGAACCCAGAAGCCTACAAGGCTGCGTGGAAAAAATTAAAGGTTGGTTTCTCCTAGGCTTTGATGGTCCTGGAATGTCAATCTACAAATGCATTCTGTTCTCTGCTCCCCTCTTTTGTTTTAGCCTCTTCTGACTTGTCACTGTAATTTTTTTTTCAGGGTGCAAATGGTGTTCTAGTTCCTGGAGGTTTTGGTGACAGAGGAGTGCAAGGGAAGATTCTTGCTGCAAATTATGCCCGAGAAAAAAAAGTCCCTTACCTTGGGATTTGTCTGGGAATGCAGATTGCTGTTATTGAATTTGCACGATCTATTCTTGGTTTGCAGGATGCAAATAGTACAGAATTTGATCCTAATACCAGGAATCCCTGTGTGATAATCATGCCTGAGGTTATACAATTGTGCTATTTGGTTGAAATTTAAACTTTTGGAAGACTTCCTTTTCTTGTTAGTATGGATCCTTACGATGTAACATGCTTACAGGGCTCTAAAACCCACATGGGAGGAACCATGCGTCTTGGATCTAGGAGGACATATTTTCAGGCACTGGACTGTGTATCTGCGAAACTGTATGTGTCAACGGTAGAAGTAACATTCTTCTTAGATATAACCTGTTAGATGTAAGGCTATATGCTGGGAGGGCGCATGCTTCTGCATGATTTAGCTATGGAGTGTTAGTACATTCCAAGCAATGTCTATAAATGTCCATGAGCATGTGAGAGAGGTTGGGGTAGTGGGGGGGGGAGTCAATTCGGTGGTTGCTCTGATAATTGGCTAAAGTATGTGCTGTATCCTTTGTAGTTATGGGAATCGAAGATACATCGACGAGAGGCATCGGCATAGATATGAGGTGGGTCACAAGGAAATATCTACTTTCCCTTCAGAAGCTTTTTGGCAAAGAGTGACTTTGATTCTCCTGCAGGTAAATCCTGACATGGTTGCACAGCTTGAAAGTGCTGGCCTTTCTTTCCCTGGCAAGGATGACACCGGTCGGCGGATGGAGGTAATTGCTGTTGCAGAATAAATCAGCCGTGTTCAAATTTCTTTACCATTGCTGACTCAACAATTATTTGGTGACAGATTATTGAGCTTCCCACCCCCACCCATCCATATTTTGTTGGAGTTCAATTTCATCCTGAATTCAAATCAAGGCCTGGAAAGCCTTCACCTTTATTTTTGGGTATTTCTCTTCCTATAATAAAATGAGCACTTGATTTTCTTTCATTGCCGTTTTGTTGCGTGAATCTTTTGTTGAATTGAAGTGAAACATACTATCCTAACCCCTATCTTAGAAATTTCTTTGTTCCTCTCTATATACAGTGTGTTATAGACTATCTTATATACCTGAAAAAGAGAGTTTCATAATGAAACTAGTTACCCGGGCCTTTCTTATCATAATTGCAAAGGGAGCTGAGTACCTTACCTTCTCTGAAAATTATGGTTTCTAGTTGGCGAAGATTGTCGATAACAATTAGGGGTGAGATTACCTGAATATTCAAAATAAGAAGGGCTCTTGTTGGCTCAAATTCTGAAGAGTAGAGAAGTGGAAGAGAACACAAATTTATGTTCCGGGTTTGTGCCTGTGCATCACTGAAGTTAATGAAATGTGCAAATAATACTCTGTTTTGTCAAATATAGGGTTTGTGGCAGCATCGTGTAGAGAGTTGGATGTAGTTCTACAACGCTGCTGTGGCCAGGAAAAGGTCTCACCTACTTATCACATCAACGGTCACTTGACAGGTAAAGTCTTCCAGAATGGCAAGGCTAGTAATGGCTTGTTGAATGGCGTTTACAATATTTGCAACCGCGTGCACTTGTGATCGAGACATTGGTGTCGCCCACGGCATGATCTTTTCCTTCTGGTGTGTTTGGTGAGCTAGATTGACAATTTTCGACTAGATGGTAGAGGGTCTGTATAGATTTTGGAGCACGAGCAGGTGTTAACGGCTTCCCGAAGATTCCCAACGGAGAGCAGAGCCTGACCCGGTCTTTTTAACGGGGGGGACTTGTTCATCATTATTGTATGTCTGTATTGAGGTGGTTTGTCGAGAGTAGTCTTTTGAGTAATACCCTTGGGGCTCATACTTAACTATCTAGTTGCTTTCTCGAGCAACATGATCGTGTCGTGTATTTGTCAAGTTTGATCTAAATTGTTCACATATTTGATATGTTTTACTAGTATGACAGTTTGAGGAAGAAATAAGTACTCGGTGCGAGATTTACAGAAGAACCAGTTATAAGATGTAAGACTGCATAAATGTCATGAGAAAGTAAGCTGCTGTAATTTCAGAATATATTGGTCCAGAAAAGAATTTAATGCATCTGGGTAGAAGGCTAATGCCATTCAACCATTACTTCTCATTGATTAGCCATATTCTAGTTGCCCGTCACCATTTACATCTGTCCTGCTGCCATGTCCTGCAACCACCCTATCCACCAAGAAAAGCCAGATGGGCTATATCGCGTTTACGGCGCTAAAGATGTGACTTGCAATATCCTATGGCGCTGCTTTTGATACCTGTTGCGATACTCAGAAGCTGCTCGTTATCGACGGTTCCCTGTTCCCTGGGTAGCTTGCACAACATAAATATGCACCGCGGGAATGGTTGTCGGTCTTCGAGAAACTGGTTTTTCTGAACATTTTATAGGATAAGACATATTGCTTCCCCAACTTGACAGGGAAAGGAAGCCAGATAGGAAACGCGAACACGGCCATGGTGAACAGAAAGCGGGCATGCATGCAAACTAGTTTAAATGCAAACGATACCGATCAAGGTCTAGGGCAGAAGTGATTTGTGAAACAAATAACCGGGTGAATGTCTTTATTAAGAGGAGCAAGGTAATTGTAGATTTCATGCTAGATTCTTAAAATCTGTATATTCTTCTATGATCCAGAGCCATATACATTACCATCTCTATAGAGTATGATAAGCAAGAATAACAGAAATGTAATCGAATTTGAAAAATATAAAATGTTATCTATAACCCACCAGAAAGGGCGTTCTCGTGAAATTTGACAATTAGCCAATGATATAAAAACTAATTCTGTGAAATAGCCATGATACAAAATCGAGAATTCCCGTGCCATAGCAATCAATAAATGTGAATATCTTCTATGCTAATTCCTTGAACATGTAGCTTCCCTCCACTATTGGCACACAAGGTTTCTCCATCTGATCTGGGTTGTACTACCGAGTTCCTTTCAGAGAAACAGTGGTTCTCGGAGGATTCAGGACTTACTCCAATAAAGGTACCAATGTAGATTTCAAATTTTGCGGGTGGAGATTCATGGTGTATGTAGTAGCCACTCCTACAAGTGAGCAAAATGCGGGCACAAGTCCCAAACCAAATCTTGATACCGAAACGTAGGCATCAGTTGCAAGGTCTCCCTGAGTTTCTGATGAGGTGGCTGCATTAAAATGTCATTAGATGAATTTGGCATAAAAAAGAAAGAGGTAGAAAACATGCAAAACTAAATACAAGGATGTATTCAAACATGAATGACAGATTTTGACTGCATAATCTAATTGGGGTGTATCCACAACTATGATTTAAGAACAAGATTGTGAGTGGTGAGACAAACTTTGGTTGTTTCTCATTCATTTCTAATACAGTTATTAATGTATCGAGTCTCCTTTCAGCTCTCAGTGATCTATATCTTTCCCTAAGGTCTCGCCACATCTTTGTAGGTCCTCTACTACCCCTCTTAATCTAAGTATCCATCCCAAGAGTGGACCACCATAAGGCATTCTTTCCACATGATCAGCTCCTTTTGCAGGGGCTTCTATCGCCTTATCTTTGATCAGAGCAACACGTACTTTTTCTTTGGATAGATTTATTTCTAGTTCCGTCTTTCCTCAATTACCAGCACATTGAACAAAACTTCTTAGCCCTTTTAAGCTCATTTGTGCACGTGTCTTGTTTTCTAGGGAAAAAGCAAGTGGGGGAATCCCTTTGGGCATCACCATAAAGGTCCCCCACCCCCTAAGAAATGTTTGGTTTGAGGCATAGTTATTAAACACTACCCATGGCCCAAAGGTCCATGGTTGACGAGCCCATCACCGTAATGCCACCGAGATGCTAGAGATACAGAATCCATCTGCACAAAGCTGGAAAGCCACTACTCCTCCAAGTGGTTCAACCTCGTCACATCGTGTTTGTGGAAAACTTACCAATTCACTAGCCACTGCCACAGGTGATTATTTTGTGCATGTGGTGGTGTTTGACCAACATGAAAAAAGAAGAAAACCTCATGCTTAAAGATAACGGTATACAAATGATATGGACTTTCCTATATCACGTGATGATTCTTACAAATATAAAGACAATATGATTTCCGATTGAAAATGTTTTAGACCACTTTAATGTTATAAAGTGATCTTACATTCCTTTACACTTAAGTTCATAACTGGCCTCAAATGTAATGCATGATAATTCTAAAAATTGTCATCTATCTGCCCCCTATTAAGTCTTCTTGTGAGTCCACTACTTACAATTTGACCTCTGCAGGAGGCACGTGTGCCCATATTTCTATGTAATTAGGCACTCAGATTATACACATCCCCTGCTCGCCAGGAATTTTAATTTTATGAGACCATATCCCCTTATTTGCTCATGACCATATTGAGCTGAATTTACCAACTTTCCTTGATGTACTCCAACAATTGGAGTAATTGTAAGAAAATTTTGACCCCAAGAAAATGCATGTAGATATTATAGTCTCTCCTATTTCATGAAGCTGACAAATAGAATGAATCGATATAGATAAAAAATTCAGGGGAACAGCTGTTTAACTCTAAATTAGAGCCAAATCAACTGCCTCGTGCACTTTTCTAGCACTAGTTGCTGGAATGATTAAAGCACTTCCTCACTTTCCTTGTCAGTGAGATCAAATCTACCTAAAGCTGATTGCCATCTGATGGTGGAGACAGCAAGAGCACTGGAAACTAACGGAATCGTAGCAGCACTGTCACAAATAAGACTTGATCTGCTTCAATGCACAAGCAATCATCATTTAGACATTTAGTTATGTCCAATCTTATTGTTTCAAGCCAACTCACCCACTACCAAGATCAAGCAAGGATGACACGTAATCTATGTCCTAAAAATACAGATGGGACCATCGAACTGATGCTCTCACCATGGAAAATTGCATATGAGGCTATAATGGACCTGGCCCTTCCAAGCTTTTTATAGTTTCTGAAGGGTCCTCATACATGCTTAACTCATGTTGTAGATTTGCTAACATTAAAAACTAACACAATCCAGACCTCAAATGTTTAGAAACCTTTCCTTGGAATTGAAATGCATATAATAAAAGCCAATTAAGAAAACTTCGGAGTACTTCCATAATATAGGCATCATTACTCAGGCAGTGGTTCAGTAGGACCTCCACATGTGGATATCTAGTAATTTTTCAAGCTTCTACCACAGAATTTGAGATAAAGATATTGAAGTCTAACTAAAGTATCTGCAACTTTTTAGTCAATAAAAAGAGAACGATCAGAGATTATCTTAACAAGTAAATACAATAAAGTAGGAACATATGGTTAACTTACTTTGGTATGATTGAAGAATATAAAGAGTGATCCCACATGAAATTTTGTCCAAAAAGCTCAAGGATCCACACACAAATGCACAGCCATTTAGATCTTCACCAACTAAGACACTCTGCATGCTTACCCCCGTCACCTGTAATGCAAAACTAAATAATTTCACAGAGGGAACTCCTAAAGGAATCAAAAGGAAGAATAAATACCAGGCCCAAAATATCCAGTAAAGTGTCAGCACGACTATGGAAGTAAAAAAAAAAAGTAAGATGACTGATGGCAGCTCAAAATAACAAGGTAGCAGCAAATGATTACCATTATGAGAGCATTTGCCACGCCAATAAATATCGATAAAACATAAACGAATGAACTCATATTTCTTGGCAACAGGAATATTGCTGCACCACAAAATACCCAGAGAATGCCTCCTGCAGAATAGTAAGCCTTCAGTCGTTGTCCAGTCCAAGCTACCTCCTACAGGTTTTCCAAGTAACATTGTTAAAGCAAAGATATCCACACAGAATATTTTAAAATTAAAAAAAAATCAGAGGTATGAGACCCATGACGGCACCTGTAGCATGACGGATACAAAGAAGCTGCAAACATAAATAATGGCAGGGACCTACTTTCACCAAAAAAATAATCATCAAATTCAAAATTCTTAAATACACATGAAAAAATGTGCTAGAAAATTTCTGAATGTACCAGAGCTTTCGCTGACTGGGCCATCCGCAGATCATTAATGACATAGAAAGCAAGATATGCCTGATAATATTTACACATTGACATAATAATAGCATTAGTGGCACTGTGGCACAAATATCTCTCACACAAGTAACTCCAACAATCATCAGCGGAAGAAATGATATTTGCACCACAAAGAGTTGAATTACAACGTCAAAATTTCCATGCTTACTGTGCTGGGAACAATCTCAAATGAGGACCTAGATGTATAAACTTCTTTATGTATCTCTCCACTAAAACTACCAATATGTCCTCACTACACAGCTTTTCATCATCAAGAACAGAGAAGCACTGCAAAGCAAATTAAGTGATTTAATATTGTCTGAGTTACAGAGTCAATTAAATTTGTACAAGTCATGCAGAAAGCATCTGAAAACCAAAGGGAGGTAAGAGGCTAACCTGTGAAACGTTGACAACTAATCTTGTAAGCACATAAACAAGAGCAACTTGGTAATACAAAACTTTCTTGAACCAGTAATCCCATGAAATTCTAGCCTTGTTGTCCACACAAGCATTGGCTTTCAACCTAAGTTGAAACAGGACAACAGAAAATTGTAAGAGACAACAAATGCAACACAACACTACCTGACGACTCATGCCCTCGAACAAAATTCTACTTTGTCATTAATACTGAACTTAGAATCAACCAAGTTAATTCCTTAAAATCGAGATTCTCACTCCTCTATCTACTCCTGTACAAGGCCGCAATAGGCTATAAAGAGTGACTATTGGCATCTATACATTGCAGCAGCAAGTAATTTTCTAAAATTATAAAAATACCAAGCACACAGCTCAAGAGGCATATCCATCTGCCCATCTGCATCCACCTTAACACTGTGCGTGCACGCAGAGAGAGAGAGAGAGAGAGAGAGAGAGAGAGAGAGAGAGAGAGAGAGAGAGAGAGATGCACACCGTGGCTCTCTGGTTCCAAGATGAAATATGCCCACGAAGCAACATCCAACAGCAATTGATAAATATGCTATCCAGCGATACTGCTCATTTACAAGAGTAATCTCAGATAAAGAAGGAACTCATACAAATCATAACATAGAAAAATTACACATACTTGATTTTCAATATCATCATGAGTGTTTGAACTCGTTGTAGTGAAGACTATTCCAGCTACAGCATATAGACTCAGGTTGGCAACCTGAAAAATATGAAGTTTTGGTGGTAAAATAATCAAGAATGCAGCAAACCATGTAGTGATGGACATAATGATTGAACAGAACTGACCATGGTGAAAGCATTGCGACAACTAGCGAGCACCACTCTGCTTGTTGAATTCAGCGTAATGCAATTAATCATAGACCTTCAAAGATAGCAACAGATCTTTTAGCACAAATAAACTTTGACCATGAAGCTTCAAGAGAATAAACAGAGCCAACTCAACAAAATCAATATTTTTCTTCACATGCTATCTTATTTTATATTTTGCCCCATACACATAGAAAAGAGATATGGCACATGGTGATATGGCCAATCTTCTTTATTCTAATTGACCCATAAAAGTTGTCATAATATTGATTTTATTCTAATGGCCAATCTTCTTTACCGCTTCCACATTAACAATTCTTACATTAGCATCCTTGCTGATAAAGTTAGCAGTTAAAAGTTGAGTTAATAAATGGACAAAATCGTATTACCATGAACATAGCAGGCATCTTTTTTACATAATTACATGAGGCGAATTTTATCTTCCAATGCATAAGCAGGTTATGCTCTTGAAGATATCAGGCCTAGTAAACAGTCAGTGATGTTGAACACAAAATAGCCTTCTACTTTTGGCTTAATTGACAGCAATGCTTACATGACAAAATAGTCCATTTGTCACTCAAGGACTGATTAGCATCTAAAATCAAAAAGAGTAAAAGCCCAACGTGCTTTACCAAAATTACACTATTATAATTCTAAGACAAACTGAAACACCATGTCAATATAAAGGACCAAATATGATTCTTCCACATATCTTACTAGTATATGCCAAAACAGGAACTGAGACAGGTACTGAGACCCATAAATGGCACATGCATTATGTTAAAAATTATTGCAATTTGCAACATGCAACATTGTTCCTTCTTTTGTATCTGATATGCAAATTCTTCCCCTTGTCACTGAGCGAACCACATAATTGATTGCGCAAAGCTCAACTAGCTTAAGAGTTAGAAATGCCATTACATGTGTGACACTTGAGTAGCAGCCCAACCCACATTGAAGATTGCTGCAAATGCACTATACCCAATAGTTTCCATTGTCAGTGAATGGCTACCAAAGATGTTGCAGGGTATGCAACCACCAAAAACTGAAGAAAAGGAGATAGCAACCAAAATGGATCCTGCCAAATGCCACACTTTGAAATGTCCAAACCTGTCTATCTATCAAATAGATAATTAAGAAAAGAACAAGGGTGAGCAATTGTACCAAGTTTTAGTTGCACTAACACTCAGATACAGTGACAACAAATAGTTTAAACGACAAACTAAATACTGATGTCCTTTAAGCATATCTGTATCAACATTTACTCAAAACCAAGATATGCACAGATACATATCCATATAAAAGAGAGGCAAGCGATTAATCTCATGTGGCAAGTGATAACCAGCAGTACGAGGGATGAACATTTTGAGAACATAATGTGAACTATCTCTACTCTACAATCCTATGCCCCGCCCAACTTTTGGCCATTATTGCCCATATAAATGGCGCTAAGCCAAGTATATATTCGGACTACTGAAAATTACTACCAGATGGCACATAGTCGATATCCCCATCTGTAAGAGATCAGAAGTCACTGTGTATAGATAGAACAACTAAATAGCTCATAGGGCATTAAATCAAGGACCCCCTAGCCAAAAATTTTTCCTCCTCTTGGTAAACATCTGAACAGGACATTGATCATAACTTCTCAAGTAGGAAAATTAATGAAAATCAAAATCTTAATTTAAAGTGCTTTCAGCTGGATGGCAACCAGGGAAGGGCATAATGTCCTAGTTGAACTATGCCTCTTCGAACTAGTTCGAATTTTGTTTAAATGCGTCCCCAAGGAACTTGTTAAGAAGCCACTTAAAGAAATTGTAATTTTCAATTACAATGTTTCTCTAGTGTTATGTACAATCAATGGTTTGAAAATCAGACATTCTCAATCAAATATACTTAACAAGTGCTCGAGGGAACATGTTAGCAAGACCCTGTTGAATATGAGGAAGAATTAATCAAACCAAGCCCCTCAACATGTCTTTCTAGAATCTGTCCCTGGCGGAAAACAAAATCCTTTCTGCATAGGCAATAGGATCTAAATTAACTCTCTAGCAAGATAGTAATTTTGAGCAATCTGGACTCATTATCCTGCAGAAAATCCAAATCACCAAAGTGATGCCAATTCCAATTGGACAAATTCTTGTTATCCCAACTAATGCATGCCCAACCATGGGTTGTAAAGGATTTCATCCAGGTGGGATGCGAATGCCATGAAAAACGGGCATAGTGTCAACTTAAACACAATGCCTAGAAACAATGGTGGGCCTAAGCTATGCCAAGATAGCCGAACGTTATATAAGTCTTGTTCTTTACCTTATAATTTTGTTGAGATTTGTTTGATGAGGGACTAAAGAAACTGGGATTTAAGTACTAGCTACACACTACTCGCCATAATGAAGGAAACCCGCCTTCTATCACAAGGACAGAAGTCACCAGTTGTCTTTTCTGCTGCAAAAAAATTTAAAAGCTGGTTTGTTCCTAGAATAGAGAAGAGTAGCAACTCGCAGCAACCACCCACTCCCCCCCCCCCCATCACAAATTTAATGCTTGTGCTCCTCCAACCATTTCCCTTCCAATTTCCCCCACCCAAAAACGCCCCACAAGAGGAAGATAATGATAGAATTCAAAGTGAAGAATCCTGCAGCATGATACTTTTTCTCTAGACCTTGCTACTTCATAGTGGTTGACATTGCAAGGGCCCATTTGAGATGGCTATAGGCTTTTGACTATAGTGATGACTTCTACTTTTTCCTGTTTTAACTATGCCTTTTAGCCTTTTGGTTAAGCTGTGGCGCTTGATAAGCCAAAGTGGTTCTTCAAATCATAATGACTATAACTTGTTATGAAGAACTTTAATGTGGACCATCTTAACTCTTAGAGGGCTTTTGCGTATGGCTTTTGGTCAAACCATTATCCTAGAGCTTCAAAAATTCATAAATTTTGTTCAAAATTCCAAATATTCAATATTCAAAAGATGTGTTAACAAGTGCCTTTAGGAACATGTCCAAGAGAAACATGACCATGCTTAAGAAATTGAAGGAGATTTTTATGCTCTCAGGAAAAAGACAGGATCACAATGAGCGATTCAGTAAGGTAGGTTGGCAGGCTTATGCTATGAAATAAAAGAAGCTACTCCGAGTCCTATCCTTGTGTGAAATAAAAAGGTCAAGCAACAAGGTTCTTAGCATGGATGTGGAAATAGTGCACAATGTCCATATTCAGTAACTGAATAGGCCTCTCATTAAGCAAATAGAAAAAAGGTGACCAACTGGGATCAGTGAATATGGTTTTCCTCAACCGCTATCCCACCATATTTTGGAGCTCATCCTTTTGCTTTTTATCTGTTGGTGCTCCAGCTACTCTTATTTTTAAGCTTTTTCTTCAGAATTAAAAAATAAGTAAGACGACTGTACATAATGGCATTCCAAAGGCAATCTAATAAGCAAGTATCAATATCCAAAAGCATACTTTTCTGGTGTGATGAAGCACAAGAACAGAAATTAGTTATCTCATGACCATATAGTTCTTAGCCGTCCTTCGGCTTGCTGTATAGCTCCTGCTGAACCCTCTTGACCTTGTATGGACATTGCTATGTCCTAATATGGTCATGAGTTGGTTTGGGCTTAGGTTGTACTTGGTGTTTTGAAAAGTTATACATATACTCACCTTACCAAACAAAAAAAAAAGACATCCACATATAAGTTCAGAACTAAACAGACTAGTCATATACCAGTTCGCCAGAAAATATAGTCGCAAGTCCATCAGCTACTTGGCCCGAAAGCATAACAACTGCTGCATCTCTGGATAAGAGATTACTTATCAAATTATAAGCAAAAAAAATGTTACAAAAGAGAAAAACCTATTGATTAAACATGAGAGGTTGCTTATGTGTACATTTAAAATTCGAGCAGACTGAAGGCTGACTTGAAAGAATCAACCTACGTAATGTGGTAACTATAATAAAATTTTGACAAGGGGTGTCACCGTAATTTCCAAAGCATATGAGGTGTCCTGCTGTAATTGATCTCTACCGTGTGTAGACTACACACGAGGCTTCTTCACCATAGAAAAAAATCTCAGAGGTCATACTAAAGAGAGACAAAAGTAACAAAGTTTTATTGGAATTTAGAGGTAGAGAGGAGTAAACTAGATTGAGAATTGATCCAACTTAGACTGAGTGTATTAGATGCAGAGTTTGAATCATCAAGATTCACCTTTTTCTTCAACTGTAGTTAACGATAGCTAGGTGTAGGAACGATTCTTCGGCTTTGTAATCGATGCCTTAAAAGTCGAGACTTATAAAGTCTTTATTTTTTAGAGAAATAGATAGTCTTGAACAAATAAATCCAGGATAACACTTCCGCTTATGCTCGATAGAAAGTAAAATAAGAATAAAGATAACAAGACTTGCTATGCTCTCTACAATGGATTGCTTAGAAATCAAAAACCAAAATGGGGGTATAATGTTGCACAAAGAGGATAGTTAGATGGTTGGGCGGCACCAATCAGATGAGATTAGGTCAAATAAAAACTTTGTGAAGTTGAATAAAAAGTTAGCCTCCCAGGATAAGATCTACAAAATTGCTGAAGGTTTTTGGAACACGCAAAACAGATCCTTGAGATGCTTAAAAGAAATGACGCGGCTATTTGCTAGATATTGGTCATAAGTAAAATGAGGTGCCCAAAGAGACAACTTATGAAAATGCCAGAGAAGTAACTTGTATAAGAATCTCATCAAAGACATGGTTTACATGAAGCAGCATCATTTGTGCCCAGTTATATAATGACATAAGATTTATCCATGCAGCTACCCTAAGGGTAAGTTGAATTGTTCACTGTACACCAAAGAACATCTGAAGGATTTTAAACAAATTAAATCCACTATCCATATAACGTGAAATATCTGTAGCGTGATGTTTTAAAGCTTACAAAAATCTTTACACAGGACATCCGACAAGAAAAAACAAATATTTTCCCTTCTTATCAAATGTGTGAATGGTCTCCAGATAATATTGCAAAGTAATCTCGAAGTTCATGTCTGTGCAACAACCAATGATAATCGAAAAACCAATGAAATGGACTCATCGGGTGGGTCCCCAGACTTAAGAAAGAACGACAGTGCGAGGTCACCCATAGTCTGTGCAAACTCACATCCCAGGCAGTGGGTGTTACAAGGTATAGAAAGTACCTCGGGGACAATCCAATGTCCGTCAAAAACAGCAGGAGGTAAGTAAACCAACAAGCTGAAGTGATGTCATTAAGCATGTGCCCCGAACCGTAATAAAAGACCGACCATCTTCCGACGGATTTCGAATAAGAATCATCATCCCCCATTGTACTGCCCATAAAAGAGAATTAAATCCGCGGTTGCGACCTCTAAAGCCCTCTAGGATTGCAATCCAGACAGCACAACCCTGCGAATTCGAGTCAATAATCAATTCGAACACCAGCAACAACCGGGAATGATGGGACCATTCGCAATACAATGAGAAAGATCCCCCATCAGCATCAACAAATGGGCGAATGCTTCAGTCTCGACTAGCTAACAGAAACCCAAATCCCCGTTCTGTCTCCCGTGATGCAAAACCATCCATTTCAAAAACCGAGAAACGGCCAACCAACTGATATATATATATATATCAAGAAAGAACACTTTTGGAACATGAAAATCACTGGCAAAGAAAGCAAGAACAGATCGGAATCGACAAACTATCGGGGATTGCATACGGGTGGGGGGCAGGAGGGCAGGCTCGTGAAAAGACCAAAAGCTTTGCTGTTGATCTCGAAGGGTGAGGAGGGGGGAGGGGTGGGGAAGGAAGTTACAGTTGCCGCCTCGCTTCAGAAAACTAACCCCTCTCGTTTCTTTTTACAGCCCAGAAGAGGAAATCGACGACGTCGCCGTCATCACCCTCGCAACCATTAAATAAAAAAAAGAAAATGGCGCAAGGAGGCGAAGCGCCCACCCACTCCCCTCACCTCTCCGATGGCTTCAACTCGCTTATCCTGAACTCCATAACCGTGTCACCTCCACACGCGCACGCCAAACAGAAGAGGAGATAATATCAAAGAAGGAAGTGCCCCTCCCCCTCTGTTGCCAAAAACCGCCCTTACCCCTTAACGATGGACCCTCCGTGTCGCCGAGATTCGTGGGCCTTGCTTGTCCTTTTGCGCCTCCCCACATCATTTGCGTGCAATAACATTGTTAAAGATCGAAACTTTGATTGGTGGAAACTACGAGGGTAGACGAGGCATTCGGGCTCGCTCCCTCGTCCGCAGCGTTAAATGCTGTGGCTCCTCATCCTCCTCGAGGGCCCACGCAGCCACCCACCCCCCCAACCGCCCGTCCAAGCTTTTTTTAATTTGCTCCTCGTCCCCAAGGGCCCTCGAATGACAATCGATTGGACAAGGATGACGATCAGCCTCGGTCGATCGCATCATACGTTTAATCTCGGAGAGTTAACGTTTACCACGGAAGCCGCCGACCCAAGAACGGTGGCTTGCTGCTCTCCATCGTGCGCCAAAGAAAGGGGCTGTGTCGGTAGATAAGATTGACTCGCCGCGAACTCGGATCACGTCGTCCGTACCAAAACGCAGATGGAAAATGCCAAGACGTGTCCAACATCACCATCGCTTCTTTTACCTGCATTGTTACGAAATGATTATACTTCATTTTCCTTCGTTCCTAATTTTCTGGCCGGCCTTTTAAATAATACGTGGTTGCGCACGTTAAAGTTAAAATTAGTGCCTTAGCGTTTCGCAAATTTCTCATCTTTCCTTTGTACGAAGAGTTGACTTATATTAAAAGAAAATGAATCGAAATCTCTAAATATATTTCTCTGTTCTTAGGTAAATGACTTTTTTTTTTCTTCGCGCGTAACGTGCGTGCTCTTTTTTATAGTCCATATCATTTAAACTATTAGAAGTTAGCGATTTTTGATGCCTTAGTAAATTTCACATAAAAAGTAACTTTCTATATATATGTATTTTGGAACTTTCTATCTATTTTATAAGTAAACATTTCATGTATGTTTGGTAACTTACTAATTACTTTGATTTTGCTCCATAAAGACATGATGTTATCGTCAAATAGCACGAAAAATCAGTCCTTTTTTTTTGTCAATTGAAAAAGTTTAAACTTCAATATGAGGAGAAATATGTTGTTTTTCTAAATTCGATGGCATAAAAATGCAACAGAGACATTTTCTAATTACAGAAAAAATAAAGTAAACTTGAAATTTTATTTTTATATTTTTTTGGTCTAAAAATATTGCAATATATAATTTTTTTATTTTTATTTTTAAATTGCGATATATAAATAAGTTTTCCGTTGTTTTTCCCCGCATCACAGCAAGGCCTCCGCTTTCGGTTTCGCGCCAAGACGAAAGCAGGTTGCAGAGAAGAAGATGGGAGCGCTGTGCTTCGTGGCGGACCTGCCGGCGTTGCCGCCGGAATCGCTCCGCCGCCTGAAGCAGGTGAGCCACCGTTAACCTCTTCACCCTCCTCCGCGTCGATCGATCGTTTCCCCCCGCTCGACCGAACTGGCTGATGTTCATCCGCTGCTCGTTCCGGCGAAGTGCTGGTTGCAACTCGCCAACTACTGCGCGGTCGCTCCTCCTCCCTCGCCCCCGTCGCGATCGGCCGCCGCCGCCGGAGATAGGGTCGCCTTGTGCTACGTCCTCTTCGATCGGCTCGCCGCTTCTCACCACGTACGTTGCTCCGACCGGCCTCCGAATCGCCGCTACTCGCGTGCGTAGGTCATCATCCCCCGATCGGACTCGTCTGATGAAGCCTGCTGATTTTTCTCCCCGTTCGACAGCTGAAGGTCGCGTATAGCCCCGGAGAGAGTTTCGATTTGCGCCGGTTCCATCGCGCCGTCGGGCGCATGCCTGCGGATGCCTTTCTTCCCGATTCCCCAAGTCTCTCTCGCTGCGGTAATGCCTTTCTGTCGATGCGATTCTAGCCTTCCCTGCGAGAGCTGACTGTTTTCCCATTTCCGCGATTGGACGCAGATGCGAAGCTCCCAAGCCTCCTTTCCGACGAATCTATCTACTCCTGGTCCAGCGAGGACGTGGCCAGAAAAATAGTTGTTGTCACCTCTTTCTTACCTCCGGAGATGGACCCCACGCTGCACGACTCGCTCATGGTGCGCTCAAGACATCTCAATGGCTTTTTTCGTTAGTTATATTCACATTCGTCGTCGTATTTATGCTGCCTGCTTGACTGTGATGCCCACTTGGCTGTCGGTGTTGCGACCGCTGAATCTCCTCTTCCCCACCAGGATGCGGCGGATAGATGTGTCTCGGTCGAGTTCTTGGTGTTTGAGACAGGGTCTATCCATCTTCAGCACACGCAGGAAAATATGAGCAAATTCGTCCGATCCATCTCTGATCTGGACAACTGCTCCGTCTCAGCTTGTCTCCCAGGTTAAAGCATCTACCTCCCCATTGAAAGCTCCACTTGAAAAATCGTTCAGCTATCATCATTGTTGATTATTACGAATTATGAGCCGAGTAGAGTACATAGCTTATATTAGACCTAGAGGTTCCTCCACAGATGGAAGAGTTTTGGATGGCATGACAAAAAGGTGGCTACAATACGTAAGAGATCAAGTGGAGGAGTCAATGCAAGCTCGTTTTAACTTCAATAATGATCTCGTAGGCTCTGTGAACCAGATATCCTGCAACCTTTATATCTCTAGCCATCAAATAATTGATGGCTTCAGTTCCTGCCAGGTAAAAGAAAACCATTAACTTTTTGTCAACCATTTTGTCCATCGGTCATTCTGATAATTTACCATTTAATTTCACTTTTGGGCAGTGGGCAGCCTAATGCTATTAACCAAGATAGTTTGTATGAGCTAGGAAACATTTTTTTCTTGAGGGCTAAAACAATATAGCAGTATAATTAGCTCATCGTGCTGTTCATAAATTACTTATCACAACAGTGGCAAATAATCCTATTGCGTGGAGAGTTGTTAGGAGGAGCTGCAGAGTGGAAGTGAAGTTACTTGCTTTTCACTTGCTTTAAGAGCAATTCATATAAGTTTTGATAAGCATACGGACAAATATGTTATTTTGCAGTAAGATGAGGGATCTCAGATGATTTAGCAATTTTTCATTTTGCTCTGCATTTATATGGTTCTTGTGCTTTTAATATTAAGTTGTAATGTTCCTTTCCCAATTAAGAAAGGTGTGGTGGTTTATGTCCATTTATTTATGGGCAGTTTCTATATTTTTTCCATATCACATGTTAATTACTCGTACTGTCTTAAGTGGTAAATATAATTGATAGGTCAGCCATTTAATAGACAGGCAACTGGCATGAGATCATCAAAGAGGAAGTACTGCAGAGTAAGATAGGGAATAATCTCAAAGTTGGAGAGGGAAGAATCCTCCTCAAACCTTCTTCATTGAACTCTATGAAGAGTGAGCTAGTTTGTTCACCAATTGATTTCAAAGTCATTGAGAGGACAAATTTGAGTTCTCTCAATGAAGGTATGTCTCTGCCACATGCTCATGATATTATGGTCTGCTTTCTGTTAGTTATGTGGTTCTTTAAGCCGTGCAAGTGGCTATGATTGGGCAAGCTTTTGTGGGCAGGTTATCGAGTGATTCTGCCATTGTGCCTGGGAAATTGGTTCTCCTGTTAATAATTCCTTCTTGCGTCATAATGGAGGACGCCCATGAATCTCGTCCTTCATTATATTGATCAGTAACACTACATTTTAAAATGTAATGTTATCATGCTTTCTTCAGAAATTGAATGTAATTGCTGCCTTTTGTTTCCTCTTTGCTGTCATTTTAAGTTCTGTTAAAAAGGTCAGATTGACACTTCATAAAGTTGCACGGCTTTGTTCCACTTATACTGACACTTTCTTTGGCAACATTCAGCGTGTGTCCTTTATTGGAGCATCACTGAGCCTTATGTTTGGTGTTGATTGGACAACAGGTTGTCTGTGGAAAGGAAAAATTAAGCTCCTACTTCAATTTTTATTTCTTGTCTGTTTAAATTTTTCAATGCAGGTGTCCTGGTTGGGACTCCCCATGTGGCAATTCCATCTGCCGGTCCAGAGATAGGAGCAGCCTCATCTGGAAATAATTTAGAGTTAAATACTGAAAGTGAGTGGGTGTGTCTTTGAAATAAACTTGGAAGAGCACTGCTGATAATGAAAAACGGTAGTTGTCAACCCTGCTGGAAAAACTCAAGTGTAAACGACGTTCCTTTTGGTTACCTGGGATTGTGTATGCTTCCCTGAAGATAGTAACAACACGTCCACTTCCTCTTTCAAGTAATCCTGATGTTCCCTTACGATCCTTCACCACAAGTATCAGTTTTCTTGAATAGAATTCTTACATTGTTCATCATAGTGTTAATTCATGTTCTGTCTCTGTTTTGCTCCTGTCACGAAAAACCATCCCATCAGCTATTTTGTTGTTATTCTTTTTGAACCGATCCAATTCTTAAACTTGCATTGCTCTAGGGATCTCTGAGATGTAGATGAATTTTAATCCTTTTTTTACAAACTAGATTTACATTGTAAAAGATGGATGTGTTTTCATTGAGTTTTTCTGTGACATGAAATCCACTGGAAATCTTTGAGCGTAAATCAATCATATTTCTTATTTTATAAACTAATGAACTTTTCAAATCTTTCAGTCTTTCAAGGGCTTTGCTGGGTTTTACAATCACTGGACCAGGGGCTGGTATGTTCTTCAAATTATAACACGGAAACCATGAAGACCTCCATATTCCCCTGTTATTATATACTTCAGCCTTCAGATAATGGGCCAATGCTATTAAGGGTTGGTGCTTTGCCCAACTGGCTTTGTTATAATAATCTTTGATTTTTGCGTGCAACTTATGTGTCAAATATTTTCCTGACTTCTGAATACTTCAACATATTATGCACGTTAACAAATGTCCTGAATTTTGCAGCGTCTGGCTGGATTGGAGGAAGTCTTGCCATTGCCAGATATTGATAAATATCTCAGTTGTTCTGTGTCAAAGGAAACTGAGGGTGCCATTAAAGCCTCTATTCTGAAGGTTGGGGTCTTTGCTCTTTTGATTATTGTTTACATGTTTGGAACTTGCTTTTTTTTATATATCCTATGTGCAGGTTGCTACTAGAATCTATTGATTTCATTGTAATAATTTTTTTGCCTGATTGAAGCATGATAAAAAATCACTTCGGATCACGAAGCATATAATATTTTTTCCGAGTACTGATAGGCAGTACCATAATTAAGTTGTCAGAAGTAATATAAAATTCCACAGCACCTGTTTTACTTGATTCAACCGGCAAGCTTGGCTTTTGAATGTGAATGGGACACTCTTTCTATCTTTTGGTTATGTCAGAAAATTAAGTATGACATTATGGTAAAGCCCCATAGAAAATATCTTGAACCTGAAAAGCTGTGCAGATGGAATCGAGAGACTACAATCCAATCCTGCATGACAGAGGCTTCCATCAAAGAATGAATTTGCTCGTCGAACAAAGATCGGAATTTGGGTAAGCAGCATTCTCACTGCCTTGAATCGAACTCGGAGGGAAAAAGTTAGAGCAGAACGGAATCCTGTAAAAGTGGAGCTGACATTGTTTCCCCAATCGATTATATTTCTGACTTATCCAGATCAGTACCTCCAGAATCAAAGGGGACTTCTTCTGAATCTAAATCCAGCCAACCCAAAATGTCGGATGCTGCTGTTCCTGCACCTGAAGAGCTAAAACTGGAAATTCCAGTCATAGAAGGGGAGCCTCCGCAATCACCAACGAAGTGCACAGCTGCGGAAGAATGGGGCCAGCTGCTTGTCATTGAGATGCCCAAAGTACTCACTCCTACTTGTATCTCGAAATGCACGTCGGAGTCCACCCAAGTGATAGACCTCTCTTCAGGAGACGGCCTTGTGCACAATGATGCTAAAATATCGAGGATATTAGAGAGACTGGAGGCGCCAAGACAGTTGAACCCAACAGCAACTTCACCCAACATTGCCAGCAAACTCCTTGCGGATCCATGTATTTCGGTCTTGACCACAAAGAAGTCTCCACGGCTCACTCATGTTGCCGAGCAAGGTTTTGGCGGGAACCAACTGATAAGACCCAGCTTCAATTCAAAAAGGAAACGCCAATGAGGAAGAGAGGCCTGCTTTTCCGTGAGACTGCATCCTTTGTTTTGAGTGCTGTTGAGCTTGATCAGATTCTCGATTCGGCAACTCTGATTACTGAATTCATTTGCTGCAAAGCATTACATATTGTACCCCCAAAACTCGGCCATGGGAAGCAACTGAGTAGGGGTAGAATGCACGCTTATTTGACTTATTTCAAAAGTATGGTAGTTGTGCAACTATGGTCACCGTAAGTCATTATAAGTTAGGTTTATAGTCCGTCATAATTGATACTATTGTGGGATAAGTAAAGTGCCAATTGCCGCAAAATGGTTAATTGAGACTTTTAATATTGTATTTTTTGGTTGATGAAAAGAGTTGGGGAAAGGGACCGGCGTAGCTACTCCCTTTGGATATTTAATATAACGGAATTTAAGCCATAATTACAACTTGTTACTGCAGCTCCACCATTGTGTTGCATGAGGTAGCAAATGTCTAATGCACAAATTGGCTACAGGTCGCTCGCGACATGACTCAAACTTATGATCTCATGCAAATCAATGTGATTCTTTCGCCATTAGGTTACCGCGAGAGTTATAACAATTACAATTTTCGTCGCCTAATTGTCCAAAACCTTTAACATGAGCCTAAACTTCTTAATTTCCAATCGGGGTATGATCTCGTTGATCTCTTATTACATTTAGCAGCTCTATAGATTGCACGATATTGATATGGGGAAAAGTGTGTGGGCTTTCGATAATAAACCCACTGTCCAAAACTTGGGCAGAAGGCCTGAATTTTTTCTTCCCCTGAAATTTCTGCCTGGCCTACTTAATTTATATAATACCTTCCTCGATAAATATTTTCTGTTACTATGTTATTCAATAAGAACAAATACGTGCATATATATATATATATAAAGGATTTTCTTTTTGGTTAAGAAAAAGAGAAGAATGAAAGGAAAAAAAAATATTAACGGCCCAATTTAATTTGATTTTTAATAAATTTTTTTTGTTAAAACCTATTTAACGTTGGAATTGCAGGAGCTTCTCTTTTCGAGAGAGCCTCTGAGAGGGAGAGAGCGAGCGAAGATGGGGGGAGGAATGGAAGCGCAGAAGAACAGGTTCATCGAGGATTGGAGCACGGCCCGCGAGAATCTCGAGCACAACTTCCGGTGGACTCGCCGGAACCTCGCCCTCGTCGGCATCTTCGGCGTCGCCCTCCCCCTCCTCGTCTACAAGGGCATCGTCCGCGAATTCGTACGTACCTCCCCCTCCCCCCCGATTGATTGATTGGTGTGGCCTTTCGGATCCCGTTGCTTGCCCCCCTTGTTTTCATTTGGGGATTGCGATCTGAGTCGGTGCCCGGTAGATCGGCCGCGCTTTCCTAAGAGAGTTAGGTCAGTGGGGCCTAAGTCGTGGTTGTAGTGGTGGTTGACTTGGGATCGCGCCCCGGAATGATATCTGGGATTCTATGGGTTTCCAAAGCTTCGTGCGTACCCTTTTGGCTAGCAATGGCTTTTGTTACATCACGTGGTGGATGGCGTTAAGATTTATTGTGGTGTAGGAAGTGGACATTTCCGAGAAGAGAGCGATATGCGCGGTTCATGAGTTTGCAAGGAACAGGGTAGGGGTCGGATAGCAATGGGAACAGAAAGAAGGTAATGGATGGTGAGACGGTTAAGGCGGATTAGATATCCATGGAGATATATGCTGCACACCGCAGCCTATTTGCTATTTCTGTTGTAACTGAATCGACTGGCAAAGCGCGCGAGCCTTTATATCTTTGACTTGGAGTGAGGCCTTAATCTGGGAAAGGATATAGTCAAAGCCAAGATTAAAGGCTCACTGGAATTTGCTTTATCACATCAACCTTGTGGAAGTTCATATCCTTGGATTCTTGAACCACAATGATATACTGAACCCATCTGCTTTTCTGTCATTCGGAAGAAATAGTAGCCTTTGGATCTTTTCACATATGGTCTAGGAAAATTGGAGTCAAGTTCATATAGGGCAGGTTGTTTGACCTTTGGCAAATATCTTATCTGGTGGGGAGCATAAAGAGCACTAATCACTCTATTCTGAGGTGATTGTATCTTCAAAACTTAGTTCATGCTCACTCGAGACTGGATGAAACAAATAGAGTGGATTTGATTGGCATATTGATTTTCAATAACCTGGCTATATTGTTTTGTGTGTATGGCTATCCTTTGATTTATGCTGGATTCTTTTGGATGCTCTTTTCAAAGCAAACGAGTTGAGTTACTGATATATCTACAATCTTTGGATGGTGTTTAACAGCATATGCAGGATGAGGATAATGGAAGGCCATACAGGAAGTTCCTCTGACTGGTTTTGAAGCAAAATGCCTTAATAATTCACTGTGGATGTACTTGAACCACAAAAATGACTTCCAAGTTTTTCTTGTGAATCTCTTTGCAATGTCATTTCAGTATTTTGATGTGCGGCAAGTTAATGCTGATGGTCAAACTTTGATTCATTCCATTTTCATGGTTGTTCAACTCTCTTTCTCTTCGGCTCTCTCTGCCCATATTGCATCATGTTCCCTCACGGCTTTGCTCGTATTGCTACTTGAAGTAATTTGACCTAGCACTTTGATTTGCATTTGGCATGGGAGCGATTTCTTCTTGGTCTTTGGTTATCGTGAGTTCATGAGAGAAGAGAAACAAGAGAAGGGGAAAGATTCATTGCAGGTTTATATAGTTTATCTATTTTTGAGTAACATCAGGTGGTTCAAGACTGCTTTTGTCTTAAGAACACTTGTTACATTGGATGATGGGGCTTTCGGCTGATGGTCCTGATATTATTCTTACGAATGGCCAGATATCTTGTGACATTAACAAAATTGTGCTTTGAGAAATTTGTTTGTCGTGACCTGATGCGCATAAATGTCGATTTGATCGCAGGAGCTTGAAGTCTGAACAAGGTGAGTGTGTCGTCAGAGTCATTGTGTGTGTCCAGACACAAATCATAATAGTATTCAATCTGTTTTCTCATTTCTTAATGATTTGGGGTTGCTTCCTTTGGGTCGGATCAATGAATTTTTAACTTTTCCCGGCAATGTATTGACTTTTGGAATGACTCTCATATGAGGTATTCGGACCATCGGTTTTCTTGGATAATGCTAACCCGTCAGCACAACATCAATGATGGACAAAAGTATATGTGCCGTGTGCCTGAGATAGCGAGAGGTGGTTCAATGTTGTTCCCTTGTTATATCTACAGATCGTGCTTTGTCGCTCGTCAAAAATATTGAAGCCGAGGGTTTCTTACAACATTTGGAGGACAGAAAATTACTGATACAAATTCTCAACTCAATTCATTTTGTTTCCTTTTTAAGTCTTGCTAAGAGATTGTTTTCATGTAGATCAATTTTATCTCAACAAAATTCGGTTGAAATATGGCACTTGCTATATTTCCAGTCGTAGCACGAGCAAGTAAATTAGTTCATATAACTTGTGTACAACATTAGCTATTGCCCTGACACACTGCACAAGCGGATATTCATGAGAAGAAACTAATGAATAACGGTGTGTGTTGGCTCGTAGGAACGGGAGTATACTTCTAGGACGACGAACAAAGTGAAGCTGTACGACATTAATCCAGTCTTTTCTTTTCCCAGGTGAAACATGTTAGAAGGAGTGAAGGGAAGAATTTCATGACGGAGAGGGATGGAGATTCCGCAAAGAGGACCGCCCACCATTCTCGAGTCAATCAAACGACCCCTTTTTTTATTCTTTAACAAGCTAAAGACTGCAGTTTCTAAGGAAACTATATCTATACGAGGCACCCCTTCCTTCCTTCCTTCCTTCATAGAGCAATTAGACAAAGAAAAAAGTTCCGGTGGCTTCGCAAATGGGAGGCGAAATTGATCTGGGTGGACGTCCTTACGATCTCGCCATGTTGAAGAGAACCAGAAAGCCATCGAAACTCGATGAGACCGACCTCGGTTCTGGGCTTTGCCCAAAAAACATCGCTTGGAAGCTTTTCTTGATCAAGGGAAAGGGATCGCTGGAGAAGAGTTGGCTAGTGACCGTCGAAGCTTGAAGCAAACTCATCATCGGCAAGAGAATATCCATAGCCACTTGCTTGAGTTGGGTGAGGAGAGACGGCGTAGGAGTTCACTTGGTCGCCGCTTCACCGAAGAAGTGACGGCAACTTCTAGTGGTCAGGGTCAGGGCCAGGGCGAAGCAGAGACAAGGGAGTATCAAAGGCGAGATGGCCACCACTAATTACTTTATGTTACATGCAACACCTAGTTGAATGGGTTCTTGCATGAAAGAGAAAAGTATAAATTTGGAAGAACTTTGGTGGTTGACTAAATGAAATGTCTCTTGACCTCTTCACCATTCAATGCGAATGTAATTGTGCAAGGTCCAAGAATTGAGGTAAATATAAACAATCCATAATAAGAATAGGATTATTTTAGGACGCTTAATATATGGGAATTTCTTCCCACAATAATTCACATGTTCGGATGGAGATTATTGACATTCGTACACTAGTTTAGATACTTAATCTCATGCATGATAGGTAATTTGTGAAGTGGGTCAAATATTGTTTGTTCTCCGCAAGATTATCTATGTTCTTCTATAATTGATAAGAGAAGGACACTTTGTTCATATTCTACAAAAATCAATACTTGCAATCCTCAAATATTTGGCCTAAAGTACGCAATAAAGGCGCAATTATTTAATTTAATCATATAAGCTAGGTTAGAGAACTAAAATTACGGGAAAGAAGAAGTAATTGGGAACTCCGATGAAACATTTGTAATTGAATGATATAAAGTCATTGATGAACTTCTACAAAATATCTTATTAAATCCCTAAATCATTTTGCGGCCTATGGGTTCTTGATCTCCTAAGTTTTGTGTTCACTTTTAGAATGAAATATGCACGAACAACATTTGAAAAGTGTGACGTGGAATAAAAAAGTACCAAATTTTTTTTAAAATATGGAATCTCTCTCTTTCTCTCTCTCGGGTTGTGCCCTTGCCACCGTGCTTGGCGAGCATGGCAAAATCATGGTTGGCTCGCCTATGCTAGGGACGGGTTGCCGGACCATCGACTCTCGCTTAAGCTAGGGGTGAGGTTCATGCCCTTATGAGATATGAATGTCGCATGAAATGCATTCTTCCTTTAAAGTTGTGATGTAAATGATCTATTGAAACGTTCAAGAAGCTGGCAAGCTCCGTACTGGTAAATGAATTATCTTTTAAGAGCATTTGTAGACACCCCAACGCTGTAAGCAAAATCAAAGTACCACCGGTAATTGGATTGCGAATAATATTCCAATGCTCGAGTCAGGAACAATATGGTACTCCACAAATTAGAAGCCTTTTTGGGGATTTTTGCTTTTAACATGTAGTGCAGACTCCTAACAACTTACGCATTAAAATTACAGGACTTACAAATCTTTATACTATAATTTGATACGCCATACGTGGAATAGTTTATTTTTACAGAGAACCATATGCAGAGCCACTTTTAGAACTCAGAATGTTCCCTCAAGGGTACTTGTAATTACACAATTCAAGCTTCTTGTCGTGTTAGTTCAAGGCATTCAAAAAACCGCTAAACATGGGCGGGCTGAGCAGCAAACGACTTCGGTAGACAGACCAAACATGCTTTAGAATGGAAAGCATTCGGGAAAGAAAAGAGATATTGTTAACGAATACCTCCGTATACTTATTAGCCATACCCAGTAAGAAATGTTTTCATTTTCCATGACTCCGATAACACATAATTCGAGACAAACAGTGCATTGAGAATGAAATTTTCCTTAAAGTATTTAATATATGTTGTGGTAGTACCTGTTAACAAAATACCAAAAAAAAAAAGACAAATAAAGTACAGATCACTCCTCATGTTAACAATACACACATCTAGAGCGTAAATGACATCGGTAGAGGGACAACATTTTGTTTTGGCCAGAGGTTAAAAACATGTCGAAAGCATCCAAAAAAGAATATTCATATTACAATTGAATGTTCCCCAAAACAAAATGCATCTCAACAGATTAGCTGCATAATCTAAAAACTGTTCAATTCAGATATCTTTTTCTCAATTCAAAAGTACAAATAGCTTTGATATAAGTCCAGCTATTGACTAAAGTCGATAGGAGAAGCAATATCTTAGAATGATAAAGTCCTGCAGCTACAAAAAAGCCTCACATCTTTCACTGGCTTCAATTGCTAACTAGAATATCACTTTGTCTACATCTAGGGTAAAACATAAAACCGATGTCATGAACTCTATGCAGCAGCCACACAAAAAACCCATATACAAAGGTTGCGTTGTAAATTTACCAATGAGACTTAAGTTTACAAGGAGAAGACCTTGTGATAAACATTTGCTTTTACCTAAAAGCATGTCAGACAACCAGAGTTTCAAAAGATTTAACAAGAGCCAACTTCTCCAAACTTATGAAGGGAAATCAGTTGTCAAAAGTGTTCCACGAAAACCTTCCTCAGCATGTTCCACATCCATTTTTTGAATGGATATTTCATCTGTTACGAAAATAATACATATGAGTCACTAAAGAATAAGCCTCCGAACCTCAAAACTTAAAAAACAACTGCATAGAAAAATAAGTCTTCACCTCACAAAAATGAACCAGTGATTTCCAAACAAAATGCAAAGAAAAAAGTTATCTATGCAAGCGCTATTGGATAACCCCCATATGGAGAAATCCAGTAGACTAATCCCTGGTTGACGCTTTATATCCTCTAGTTTCTATTGCCCACACTCTGTACCATAAGATTTTGAAAAACCTATGCTTTACACCTTGGGGTGACAATTAGGAAAATATTAGCAAATTAAAGAAATTAGAGGGTGTAAATGTTTTTCAAATTTAGGGCACAAGGAATAGATATTGAAACTAGATAATACAATGTGTACCTTGGGGATTACTGTAGTAAGTTTCCCTAATTCAATGTAATTTGAGAATTAAAGCACAAAGCACATATTCAAGATAATTTTATTGACAAATTAATTTTTGGCATAAAGGAAAAAATTAAACACGATGTGATATTGGGGGATGAAAAATCACTGGCTTGCTATAAGTAATGTGCAAATGCCTTTATTGTTATTACATGATTATGATTTTTCAAGTTTCTTGCAGCAATTCCTCACTCTTTAAACGTCATGCCTGCAATCTTTAGAATAAAATTTGTAGAATGGAGCATTCAATCTCAAGTGAGAGATTCTATAATATCTCTCTATGAAGCACAAAGCAATGCCTCCCAACCCATACTTGTTTTATCAGAATTTGCAATTCAAGATCAAAAGAACTCATTGGAGAATACAAATACCCAAATGACAACCAGGGTACACAAATATGTTCACATGCATAAGGAGAGGTACTGGGTTGGGATTGTGCATGCTCGCATGTGCATACAGAGGATTGTACATCTTTAAGATCTGTGGAGAAGAAGAAAAGGTCAAGCATAAAATTGGCACTATGTGCTTGTATGGCTACAAAGAAATCCTCCATTAAATTGCTAAATTTGACCACTAGTACTCCTATTGCAAGTCCAAAAGTCTGTTCTTACCCTTTCAGTCAGTCCTATTACCGAAAGACCCCTCACTTTTTAGTTTCTTTAAGTAATCTATATAAAGAAACTTCTCCCTAAATCTACGTCAGGAAATAGTCCAGTCCTAAAGAAAGGAGTTTTTGACAGTCTGACAAAAGTCTGCTGTGCCTCAATGCCTTGGTAATTGTACGGGACCTCAAACTTGATGGAGGGCCTACCAAGGTTCAATCCTATAATGACATAAGTTTTCTATGGCATAAAAACAGCAGCCAGAACTTAGCCCTAAAAAGGAAAAAACAAGCCAAAACATTATTTCATGATGGAAAATCCAGAATTTCTTGATTCAGTCATCCAGCCTAACTTTTAAGACTAATTTTAAAGGAAAATGGAAACAAAATCAAAGAAAGAAGAAGTCCAACAATTCATGTGGTACTTTTCTACTATCAGAAAGGCAATCACAAAAGCTTTGGAGAATCCTATCTCCATCATAGATTTCTTCAATCATAAGACTCAGAAAGGTAATTACCAGCAATATCTCGATGCTCATGGATCTTTGAATCCCTCACCCAAAGTGTATCACCAGGAAATATGTTAAAATCTGCAAGAGTAGAAAATTCCCCCTCTATTTTTGTGTGCCCTTTGTGAATTATCTGGTTTTCTTTCACAACCTGCACATGTTATCCTTGCATTGATTAGGGAGAACTACAAAAATGTAACCGTGAGTGGTTATCTAGGGCTTTTCTGTTTGAATGCAAAAAAAGAAGAAAAATCGAATGATGCAAAGACATTTTTGACTTCATCACATAAAAACAGCTGCTAAAACTAAGTATACTAACATTATTTCTCCACAACTATCAAAACAAAGCCACTAGCAAGTTGATTTTTACAGTAGACCAAAATCCATTTTGTCAGCCAGCCTTTCCACGAATTAAGTGTCTTAAACTCAAAACATCAAACTCTTACCAAGAAAAAAAGTGCCTCAATAATCCTAGATGCTGATGGCACATGTCGCTACGCATGGGTCGAGTATATAAGATACATAAGAGCAATAAATGGAGGCACCCTCAGAGATGCAAGCATAAAAGGATGAAATATCGATTGCAAGTATCCTAATCAATCATTATTTTGACAGAGCCTACCCCAAGAGATTCCCATATCATCATCTTTAACTGGTATATTGATGTAGAGCCAGAAACTTTCAGATTAACCGCACTTCCATAATTTGTCCTTCTAGAGCGTTTAGATATCCGGCGGCCTGGATCAAACGCAGTCTCAGATGCTTCTAAGACAGATTTTGGAACTTCCTTTCCATGTACAAATGTGACATATATGTCTTCGTTGCAATAGTTCAGTCTCCGCATCAATTCGGAGCTTGCTCTTTCTCCAACGCATTCCTCACAGACCTAGGACATAAATAGATTCCTTAAACAAGAGACATGACCAAGATGAGATTTCCTTCCGCAGTTTCATCGCAAATGAATAACGAGCAACGGATTTCAATCTCAAAAAACCATTCACCCAAAAAATACAAATATTTGGACTGCAGAAGGACCAAAAGGAAGCAACCATGTAATGAGGGGAAAAAAGGCTCAAAATAGGCACCGCAAGAACATAGTTCACATTTGGCACCATCGTAGAAAGTTCAGATACAATGCATGGTCAGCTAATCCTCATAATTATCATCACAATGCTTCAGTAAGATTACTCTCCACTTATTCAATATCATACGTGTGTGTGCATGTGTCGCAGAGAGAGAGAGAGATGGAGAGAGTTCTAAGAAGGATATTCATTGAGAATGCTAGTCAAATAATTGGACCTGTCCAAAAATCCAGTGGGCAACACCAAAGCACACTAGATAAGCACAGTTTAATTTCTTTTCTATCTCATGTTGTGAAAGTATTTAAATGTTAAAGCATGCCATCATTTAACAGCTTAAAGCTTCTGAATAAGCTGGAAATAGTCCATTAATCCTACATGGTATTAAAGCAGGAGGTGCCATGTTTTAATCTCTGTCTCTTCATTCTTCACCTCCCCATTTATAAATGTTCACAAATGAGTTTGGCCAAATCCAAACCTATATGGGAGGGATAGTCTAAGAACAATGGAAAATTAAACAAAGCCTTCATCAAGTCAAGTAAGCTTTCAAAAAAGTAAAATTTATCTGCATCATTAGTCCTTCCAAAAGACGATTGACCATCGTAGCCCATTCTGAAACTAATCAGATGAAAGTCGTCCTCATTCCTGCCTATACAACTCTAAGGGCTGGTTCCATTGCTACCTCTCTGCAATGTTTCTCATTTTTCCCAGGAATTTGAGAACTATGGACTAAAATAATACTTGATTGATTCAATATCATGCCAGACCTCAGAATCGCATCCATCTACTGCCAATATAAGAGATCAGATAGACTTGAAGAACCTTCATTCTGCCAACCTGACAATACACACATTTCCCATAAGACAAGATACTGGATTTCATAAAAGGTATAAACAGATCAATTTTGCCGATCCCAACTGATGGAGAAGAGTTTGTTCTTGTTTGCTTTTAATTATTCCCTTCGACAGGGAATATTTACTTGTGAACAATCATCCTTAAAAGAGGACCACTTAGGAGAGTTTGACCAGCGTCATTGTACTTGTCAGATCAGCCCAATTGGCTATTTAGCCTGAAGGTATTCACAATAGACTTTGAGGAAAGCAGTTAAGCACAAAATAATAATGCAAACGGTCCTTTCACAAAGGAATGACGAGTGAGCCCAATACTTCGAAACCACAGGTTCTATCACAAGGTGCGCAATCTACAAATAAGACCATTAGTTTGAAGCAATTAAACACTCCTGAGGTCTAACAATCAGATACAGAATGAGGAAATATCAAGGAATATATCCACTAAGAAAAAGAACAAGAAATGGAACAATGGTGGACTAGAAAGTACCTCTGGAGATGTCCTGATCACTAGCCTTCTCTCATCAAGTCGATTATTTGACCCATCAATAGAACCCAGCTGCTCATTACATATCGATGTCTCTTTACCACACATACCCTTATCTTGGGCATCATTATCATGCTCAATGATAGCAGATATGCCTTTGTCCTCAGAGCATCCCCATTCTTCACAGAAACATTTCCAGTCACTTGATGTAATGATTGTCAATCCATCTGTCTAGAATACAAAGGAACAGAGGGAAGGAGGAGAACGAATTATGCCAAAGTGTATATGGAAAACAGCCAGACAACAAATGCAGCTTTCCTAGTGCTTTAGAACGAAAAGGGATTTCCAAGCGCATATAGATACACTGATCACAATAAAGAGAATCAACAAGATCAACAAAATCATTCAGAGTAAGATGAATGATACACAACCAACTAGAAAGATGTGAGAGAGGTTTCTTTTTCCCTTTTGAAATCTTCTATTCTGCTCTTTAATAAAAGCCAAACGATAGACAAAGGAATCACGTGGACCTTTATTTTCTGCAAACACATCTTTAGTGAAATTGTACAAATTGTACTCCTGGAAACAATGACTAGATTCAAAATTTCAAGAAAAGAAAATTTGAATAAATCTTGTAATTTAAGCGACATTGCACGAATCCATCTCCTTACAACGTCTTCACTTTCCCTAGTAAGTCTTTGATTAGGAACCTAGTAATGTGAATTTTCAGTGCAGATTGAATCCAGAAGTTTCATTAAGCAGTTGTACATAATCTGTTGAATTTCTGAACTGAATTTTAGTCAAAAAGCAAGAAACGAGTTACATGCACCTAAGACAGCTGCTAGATGCACATAAGCTAGCTGAATTGTGGTTAAACCAAAAAGCAGGGTCTGGACATCATCTTTCCCTTTAAAGAAAAGATATGCATATTCACGATACAAAACTGAGCCCTCCCTGCCTAGCCTTTCCATTTTCAGCACCATTAAGAAAACATACCACAGTCTACAAAGTGGTATGATCAAAGGCAGTACCCAAAACAAAAGCTCTCTACAAAAAATTATAATTTTTATTCTTAGTTACCATTGAGTTCCTCTTCTTCAGAGTTCCATCATCTTTCATCACCATGATGTTCCAACAATCACCACCAAAACACGGACACCCCGTCCAGAATTGACCATACAGCTCCCCGCTATAACAATTTTAAAAAAACAAAATCTAGGGATCAGGGAACAACTTACGATGCAGTTTTGTTGCCATTATCTGAACTTATTATAGATTCCACTTCTTTGTTTACTGCTTTCATGTGCATCTAAGAGCTCCCAATACGCACGATTCAACTTTCGTTTAAAAAAATCAGAGCATCGATACTTACCAATACCTAAAGAATATACCTGCTGTCCGTTATATCAAGTACATGAGATTCTGAATGTATAAGGGTTGTAGTTTTTTCTTCCTTTTTTGTGAGGAAATAAATATTTCATGAATAGTTTCATATACTTACAAGAGAAACTTTCTGAAAAATTGCTCCACGCTTGTGTACCAGGTCAAGAGGCCTTTCCAGAAGTCGTAAATGCTGCTAAGAAGCACAAACACATCCCTGAGTCAAAAATGGTTGAATATGGAGTTCAAAAAAAGAATCAAAACATGCAAGGGATGCCAGCTAAAACAGTGTCTATTAATAGATGCCATAAATCAATTCATATCATCACTGGTAGGATCATAACAATGAATCATCATTTCCAAAATAAACTGGAAGCTAACTTATCACAAAGTCCCACCACCGGGTAGATACAACAGTACCAGGTCCAGGGTAGTTATTTACTAGCAACCATATAAACATGCGTCCATGATCAGATTAATTAAACGTCGTCGAAGTGGCATCTGCATCAGTGTCGGTTCCAGTATAGTCACTTTGGTTCCATAATTGTGCCACTCAAACAAAAATGTATTAATCTAAAAATCACATGAACTAACACCTTAGAAAAGTAGCATCTTGTTCAAGTCAAATCACGGCTTACGAGCACTCAACTTTGCAAAAATGACTTGTCAGCTGGAAAATAATTTGTTCAGGGCAACGCAAATTAAAGTACTAAATTTTGTGAATGTTACAATAATCCTTTTGGTTGCAAAAATTGGAACAGACAGTCCAACTCAGGGGATTAGGTAAATTAGAATTTAAAGCCAGTGAAAAACATAGACTAAAACCAGCAAGAAGATGAACCAAGCCTTATCCCATTAAGTGGGATCGGGTATGTGAATCCTATTACACCAGCTTATTCCTTTATTAGATTCTCTGCAAGTTCTAGATGTTCCATATCTTTCCTTATCTTCTCCTTACATGTCCTTCTAGGCCGTCCCCTACCCATTGTCTCCAATGAATCTAATCCTTGTCCAAATCTCTTCACCGGATCATTTGAGGCCTTCGTTCAACATGGCCCAACCATCTAGGAGGCCTTCTCTCATCTTATCCTCAATTGGGGCAACACCTACTTTTTCCCTACATAACATCATTCTTTATCAGTCGGAAAAAATCCCAAATGCACTTCTGCATTTCGTCCATATACCTGTACTCTATGGGTGAGATCTCCATCTATTTGTCCATCTTTTTGTAGAATGGATCCAAATAACTGGAATTGTTCAGTCCTTGGCACTTCCTTATGTCCACTTTTCACCAAGGGGTCATTTCAACTTCTGCCCTTATTAAAATTACACACCATATATATCTGTCTTAGGGTCCGTTTGGTTCGACTTTGGGGGAATGCAAGTACCTTTGGGCTAAAGGGGTTTTTCAAAATGCAAATAGTGTTTTTTAAAATCAACTTGGGCTAAAGGACTTTTGCTATTTTTTTTAATAAAAAAAAAAGCTCCGATGGAGCTTAACCACTGGTGACCGCCGCCTGGGGTTGCGCAACCCCTAGGCGGTGGTCGCCAAGGTCGAGCTAGCCCTCAGGCGGCGGCCGCCGGCCGCCAGACCTGCCTCTGGGGAAGATGAACATTGACGATGAACAATGCAAGTTGCGTTCTGAAAATGCTACTTCTCAAAGCACCTCCATCCTTGCATTGGCCAAAGGTCCCTTGAAGAGCATTTCAAATGCAATTGCATCTCCCCAAAGTGAGTAAAAAAAATTGCCAAACACCACTTGCATTTGGCCAAAGGACTTTAGAGCCCAAATGAACATTCCAAATACTGAACTAAACGAGGCCTTAGTCTAACTCAGTCGATTAGATTCCAAAGTTACCCTCCAAATTCGAGTTTCTGGTCAACCACAACTTTATATCATCCATCGGCGATATGTCATCTACAAAAGGCATACACCAAGGAACACCATCTTGGATATCTCTTGTTAGCTCATCCACAATAAAGGCAAAAAATAAGGACTTAGAGCAGAGTCTTGGTGTAATCCTATATTTATGAAGAATTTTTTTGCTTCACCTCTATTTGTCCTAATGAATTGACGGCTCCATCCCACATATCCTTAGTGGCTTGTATATAGGCAATGGGTGCCCCTTTCTTTAGAACCCTCCAAAGAATTTCCCTTGGTACTCTATCATATGCTTTCTCCAAATCTATGAACACCTAATACAGATCGTTTGGTTTATCCTTATACCTTTCCATCAGTCTTTGTAATAGGTAACTAGCCTCCATAGTGGATCTATTTGGCATGAAAACAAATTGGTTATCTGAGATATGAATCTCTTGCCTCAACCTCTCCTTCATAACTATTTCCCGTAGCTTCATGGTATTCCTCATTACCTTAATCCCACTATGGTTGGTACAATTCTGAGTGTCACCTTTGTTCTTGTATATAGGCATAGGGTGCTTTTTCTTCATTCATCCGGCTTTTTGTTTGAGATTAAAATTTTATTGAGAAACTTGCAAGCCTAGATACCCAATCTCTCCCATAACCTTCCACACTTTTATTGGTATGCTATAAAGGCCCACTGCTTTTCCATTCTTTATCTTCTTCAAAGCTCTAATAGAAAATTAAAACATCTTTACTCGTTCCTAAGATGCAAAGACAAACATAAATGATCTTCGAAGACAAAGAAATGTAAAAAAAGTGAACCGCAGGAGCTAAAACCAAGATACAGATTTCGAGAGAACAAAACCAACACATAGAATTTAAAGAAAGGAGATGAAGATGTTGCCAAGAGACAGTACATTGCCTACCCAAGTAAATGATTTGTTTGTGCATGTTGTATGTGGGTTGGGGGAAAAAGGGGGAGGGGCGGGGGGGATATGCATTGAAGAACCTTCTGGACGGGTCAAAAAAGCTTCAAGATACAAGAGATTGCAAGATATGGCCGCAAGTTACCTTCTCACATGTCAGCTTATCAATCACGGAATCCAAAGATTCAGGTTCATCGCACGACAAAGTGTTCTTGCCACTAGCATTCACATAATTTCTCCATGTTGTGAGCCATCCCGAGGGCAACAAGTTATACTCATGATAGGGAAGAAGTGGAAAACTTTTACCAGCAGCTAGCTTCTCATGATTTTCACGCTGCTTGTTCTTCACCGCTCTACAACCCATGATTAAAAAAATCAACAAACATGCAAGTAATCAGCTCATATCTTCCAAATAGACAGATGCACACAAAGTGAAGATACAAGCAGTAGCACGTACGCCCATGAACAATATCTGTATTCACAAACATAATTAACTGCAATGACGGATGTATAGATGACCTTAGAGTATCTTCTAGGCATGCCACTTCTGAAATTTTCTCACTGCACTGAGAGCACTGCTCCGAGCTAATGGGGAAGCTTGGACAACCCAAAGGATCATCAGGATTCACAGTTACTGCATCTTCGTAAAAGAATAGCCAAAGATTCTCAGGAACCAGCAAGCGCCTAGCACCGGCAGCCTGCTCAGGCATAAGTTGCCCATGAGGACAGCTGATTGAAGCTGTGGGCCCTGCATCAGCTTCACTTGGTGCATCTGTGATTTTTCTTTTCACCCACTGTTGTAACCTGCAGAGCATGCCAGATTGATGTTACATTACATCGAGCAGAAGATCCTCTCTGATATTCTGGTGAATCTTTGGTTCGTTTCTAGGCTTAAATAGCATAAAAAATCTGAGCCAACATTATTACACAAGAACAAAGGCTCACATAACTTTGCCACACAGAGAGAGAGAGAGAGAGAGAGAGAGAGAGAGAGAGAGAGAGAGAGAGTGCATACTAGGAGTGCCAGTCTGCTACTAAATGGTATGGAAGGAATGAATATCAAGTTCTTAAACTAATTAAGTTCTCTACTCACAATTGAAGTGGTAGTGGATACCATTAACAATATTTTCGTAAACCTAAACACATCAAGGAAGGAGCTGCTGATTTCTGCATAGCCATTGTACTGGAACTACAAAGAGAACTACGCCTCACCATCTCAATTTGGCAACAACTCTGTATGCTGATAAGAGAACCAGGAATTGCCTTCTTGAAAAATTAAAAATTGCCAGTTCCTTTAAGTTTGACAAAGGAAAAAAATAGCTCCAATGCGTTATGCGTTCAATGAAATACTACTCATCTTCACATTTGATTATGATGATCTTATGAATTTCTTCAAGGATTCTAAGATATTCAATAACTGCACCTAGGTAGGATTTATCAGGTCCCAAGCCATAGGTAGTCCACAAGCGACACTCCTTTATTCTATCATCAAATGTCCAATAATGGACCCTACGAGAAATTGCATTAAAGCTAGGTTGTCGCCCGGAAGTGCCATGCCGTGTCCTAAGTACAGTTTGAAGTGAGCAATGGCCATTGCACAGGCGCTTGGTGCAGTGGCAAATGAGCAAGGGTTTCCTTACCTTTTTGGAAGAGACATCATAAAGAAGTTAGTCCATGAGAGTATGATTCCGTTGGGGGCTCGGAATATTGGGGCTTTGACAAGTAAAAGGACGGAAGTAGTTGGCTAATGGTTAGTAGAGAGATTAGTACTATAAGCCTTGAAAAAAACAAGTGGGTTGGCTCTGACACAAAGGATCTTGAGAACTCAGTTTTTCAGCTGTGGTATTCTATAGACTAAGAAATGGAGTTGGAATAGCTGTGGAGTAAGCCAATGACAGAGGATGTCGTGGATGTTAGAAGGATCTTGATAAAACCATTGGAATCAAAATCATGGCAGGAAATGAGATCTTCAATGTCATTATCAATTATGCACCACAAGTTAAATAGGACATTAAGTAGAAATATTGGGAACGGTAAAGATTTACTTGAACTACAATAATCTAGATACAAGCTACTTTTGAAGAGAAAAGGTTAGATCCAAATTACTTTTGAAGAGAAAAGGTTGGGTATTAGCCAGTAGGTGTTTTCTTTGTAAGCAGAGTATAAGAAAAAGGTGTTTCTCATCTTCTCCTTAATTTCCTGGAGGCTCAAGGACTTTGGAATATGGCTTTGTCACTCTTGCACATTAGTTGGGTTGTGTTGTGGCAGGGTCTCTGTTGAACAGGAACTCTTTACTCGGTCTGGGTTGAATTGTTGTTAAGATAAGGAAAAGCTTTTTTTCTTTAATCTCCATTTCCAGTTCTCAGGGTATATGAGAGGAAAGAAAAAGGTGGGCTTTTTCAAATGGGGGAAGTTCTGTAGGTGCTCTAGAGGATATTTGGCTTTCCATCTTACTTTTTAGGCATTGTGGTAGAAGCTCTTTAGACAGCCGAGTTTTTTTAAATTTGTTTTGCATCTTTTCTAGCTTTGAGGTTGTGAACAGTAGGCACCTCCTGGTGCTCTTTAATATACTTCATAAAAAAACACTGATTATGAATAAGAAACATGAAAGACAGCTCCTGCCAATGAAAGAGAATTGATTCACAGTGCATTTGAAAGATAAATAGGGAAGATAAAACGGAAAATTGCAACCCCATACCAGGCCTTTGATACATAGTACGTTCCATCACTACAATTTCCGGAAAGCACAGAATCTGCAAGTTCCTTCACCGATTTTCTCCGATCCCTATAGCTGTCAGCACAAACCAGTCTGTGTGCCGCCTCTTTTAGGCAGTCCATGCAGGAGTCATCATTGGCCAGTGCCGGCCCCCCACCATACTGAGAATAAAATAACAATAGAAAGCAGTTAATATTAACAGTACAGCACATTGAAAAGAAATGTGAGCAAGAGCTCAAGTTTAGAACGAAAAGATAACTGAAAGCCTCAGATGACGGATCAATGGCGACAGAAGTACTAAAGACTGAATCATGCCTTGACTTAAAATAGTGGAAGCATGAAGGAATCAACAAAGAAAAATATATTTTATTGTACAATTCAAAAAAGCTTAATCTATAAGTTTGAGTATAGCTTGGAAAAGGGAAAAAAAAAAAAACGAAAGCACACCAAGATCCACGCTAGTGCAAGCATAAGTCAGTTTGACAGATGAATTCTTCCTGTAGCTTTAGCACTTAAGCAATAATCACATTAATGCTTTTGGTTATTATCTCACTGTAAGCTTTGACAGTTTATAGGCACTTACTTAGACATTTCACTATTTGCTCCAATTGGAGAAGACATTGAGCCCTAAAGAAAATGTAGAAGAATCAGCAGCTACTTAGTGTAATTTTACATTCCCAACCACATTAACAGGTGGAGATATATTAACATGGCAACCAGGTATAATGAGTAGGAACCCATATCCTGTGCCCCTAACCAGAGAATATGGTTAACGAGTCCATTGAAGCTAGTAATTGTTCGTGTAGGGCTACCCATGAATGATAGATTCTCATATCTGAAACTCAGGACTTAATCTTTTTTTTTCTTTTTTTTTTGGGGAGGGGGGAAGCATCTTAATGTCTATCAACCATGTGCCCAAATTAAAAGAGAAGATCACCCCTTTTCCTTTGAGAAGGCGAAAGAATTTGATTGACAGAGGAAACCGTTCAAATACATCAGGAATGTACAACAGGAAAAAAACTGACCACCCAACACTAATTCATAGTAAGATTATAGCAGTTAGGTGAGAGGTAACCTCATATAAAACAAATGAGTACCTTCGAGAACAATTTCACCCAAGCACTGGCAGACAATCGCTTCATGGAGCCTACTTCTGCCATGTGAACTTTTCCATGAGAGCATTGAATGAGAGTGTTATCCAGAACACTGCCAGACATCACAGTAAAGCCAGGAAAATACACATAATGGTAATCCTCCCAAAATGCCACAGATAATGATAAATAACTTACAAATAGTAACTAAAACCAACTATAGTCTCCTGCTTTCGTCTTTGAATTTTTGGATTGGGCCTTGATATAGCGATACAGAGCTTTTGAAGGTACCTAATCACAAGTTATCTTCATGAAGGAGGAATGACTCATGTTTGGTTTGTTTAAAACCACTTTTTTCATCAAGTTCATTCTTCAATGTCAATAATCTTTTGATGTGGCTAATCTGATCAAACGATTTGATCATTGTCAAAAAATTGACATGATTACAAGGTTTTGGTGAGGACTGACTGTTTCATCAGTCCATGATTCCAATAAGAGTCCTACTACTGGTAGAATTCTACTCCAAATCATGGCAACAAATTCCATTAGGCATTTTTTCGTGCAAGAGTAATTACCAACAAGACAGTCCCCTTTATGATCTGACAGCAGATAAAAGGAATTCACAGTCAAATGAGTTCATTTGAAGCTGAATCTCCCAACTTGAATGCACTAATGCTTTTAAAAGGGCAAAAAATGAGCAAAATTCAGCAAGAAATGTTAACAAAGGGGTCAATGAAGACGATGATAATCGACATGTGGAGCAACTTGTCGGGACAGGCCAGTGTGAAAAGATAAAGTTGTCCTAGATGTTCAAGTTGAAGAACTAGCCATGCTTGAGAAAGAGTCCTAAGATCACATGAAACCAGTCATAGTGACGAAAAGAGTAAGGATGTTGGTGCTTCAGGTAGCAAGGAAAACATGGACTCCATGAGCCTAATGTATGGATACTGGGGTGAAGTAGTAAGTCAGTATTTAAGAAGGATGCATGTCAGAGTGAAAGGGAGAAGCACATGGCTATGGTGGTGCAGCTAGAGCATCTGTACTTACGGAGGCATAATATTGTCAACCCACAGGCGGAGCCAATTTGCTGATATCCAATAAAAAGGTTCCTCAAATGACTGAACAGGAGCTTCTGAAAGAATTAGGCGCACCTCTTGCCTCCTTTCTTCAATAAGATGCAATGTTGTTTCCTTCTGTAGTTTATACTGGTGGCATGCTTCCACATATGATGCATTCAATTCATCAACCTCGTCTCTAAGGTAAGATGGAAGAGAAGTGATGTCATTTGATGTGCAGTTGGTGCGTTCGGTTTCAATATTATTGGCATTTAGAACCATGGACGTCTTCTGAAGATGCGCATTGGTTTGCCGCAGGTTGTACATAAGCATGTATGCATCAGCAGATGAAAAGATCTCAGAATGTTCTGAGTCACCATTTTCTGCAAACTGTGGCAGCACATCATCTGTAGCATCACCAGCAACAGAAACTGGCGAAGAGTGCACAAGTGGCTCCTTTTGTGCAGGTTTACTCTTGTGACCTGAAGAATCTTCTCCAAATGGGTGATCACCTAAATTTGAGACATGCTCGTCATCAAACTCCCACCACTGCCCTGTCTTTTCATCTCTAATATGAGCAATGTAATGCCCACTGTTTACTGCAGTTCCTTTGTGTATCAGTATTGCTGACAAGTCATATATTAAATCAACCTGAGCTGGGTCACATAATCTCTTCCGCATATCAAGTTCCCGAGGAAAAGAAAATGCAGAAGTGATCTTTTTCTTTGTTGTAGTCTACAATGACGGAATCGAAATATATCAACAATAAGTGAATGCAAATGCAAGAGTACAAACAAAATACACCACTAGAGAGAGAGAGCTAAGGAATACAGAGACACTATTATCAATTTTAATCATAAGCCAAAATGGATTCTTAACCGAAGAGAAAGGTCAAACACTTGGAGTCATCCAACATCATTGGTTCTACCATTGTTGAAACATCAAGTGTGAGAAGTTATAGGAAGAAAATATTTTCAACAGTTCCAGCTTTAGTCTTTCGATAGACCCTACATCAACAAACTGACAAAGCCATTCTCACTAAATGGTGTCTTCAACACAGACCATCTCACATCACTGTGATTTTTGTAATAAAATCTTCTCTCAAGTTCCACGAGTCTAGTTGACTTTCTAGAGACATAATCAAGATAAAAAAAAACTACAAAATATATCTATGTACATGGTTGTAATTGCTATTAAGTACCTTAGGAAGGAAAACATAACGCTTAAGCTGGATATTAAGTACACGAGGAAGTGTCCGAAGCTTTATGCTTCGGCTAGCATCAACTCTTGTTTCACAGGATTCACAAAAGTACTGATTTTCCCCATTGAGCTCCTCCACCCGTAGATAATCATCTAAACTTTCATCTAAACTTTTCAAACCCAATACATTCAGTTCCAACTCGTAGAAGTCTTCAATCTTTGAAGAGGCCTCTGAATCTTTCCCACATCTTGAGCAGCTGTAGGCACAAAGTCGGTCCAAAGGCAACTGTCATGGTTTTTGTAACTTAAAGCACTGAAACTTTCAATTATTTTGTGAAAAGTAACTGCTACCACAGCAACCCCTTAACGAAAAAATTAAGAATCTATCCGATTGAATTTAGTACAAACATAAACATTACAAAAAGGAACATAAGGCCATATGGCCATGTCACAAGATGGCTTCACCAAAACATGCTGGTGAGTTCAGAACACAGCTTCACAAAATGATTGTTAACATGCAAAGTATCGACTGTATCAAAGCAACTTCAAGGAAAACCAAGCAGCTGAGAGAAAGGTAACTAGACCAAGCAAAAAAGAAGTAACTGCAATATAAAAAACCCCGAAAAGTTTTAATAATTTCACTTTCAATCCCATACATTCACGGTAACTTTCCTCTTTTTCAGATAGGTACATTCATGCTAACTTTCCAATGATCCCAAAATTTTAAGCCTCCATTTAGAAGTCCAGAAAGTTGAGGAATGGATGAGGAAGTGGCAAGAAAGTTAAATTCCCTTGTTTAGAGGGGCTAGTGAAAAATAAGGCGAAGATTTGAGGCGAGGGAAAAAATCCATGGGCCCCACCAAAGGGTTCACACCGAATTGAGAAATAAAACATGGAGAACTGGCGGGCCACCTCGTCAATTTCTCAGAATGCCCTCGTACTCGCCTCAAATATACACCTTTTTTTCTCATTCTTATCGGTATGACAGTTCACAATCTAGTCAGCAGGAATCATTTTAAACATATCACTCAAGATATTTGGTAAATAACAAGCACTACAGCTTATTCTGCTCACATGTAATTAGCGTGGTTATTTCCAAGATTCTTTTATCCAGTGTTATTTTGCAGTTATATCTTCTCCTACTCTAGTGGAAAATAGTCATTTGCTACATAAGTATTTTCTTTCCGCTCAATTTCTTTCCCTTTCCAAACAAGTCTAACTCTCAAATCTTCATCTTTTCTTTACTCCCAATCCTCACCCTTCCAAACAACTTCAAAGGAAATCATCCTTTCATCTACTTCACCTCAAATTTCTTCACTTAGATTTTCTATACCTCCCACTTATTTCTTCTAAACAAAGCATAACAAATAAACTTGATCTACACTTTTAGCTTTGCACAATTCTTACAAAAATTGATTTTTAATCATCTGCTCATTGCTGAAGGCCATCACTCTCATGGTTATTTTACTAGAATAGACAATGAAAGATACTTACGTTGTCACATGGGACACACTTCCACGAAAGCGATCTTGAACAATAGTCCTAGCCACGACACTTTGGGAATTGCTGAGGCATCGCTCAAGCAGAGAAAGGAGTAAGGTTAAAAATTCATGGCTATCTTGTTGAACGCCATTATCTAACTCCAGCGTCTTTATAAATGGAGCAGAATCCACAAATGCTCTTTTACTTGCATGAAGCTGAGCAAAGAGCCGGGCAAGCTGATCCAGCACAGGCTGTTTTCTCAGTACATCAACTTCAATGGACAAGACTCCTTTTCGAAAAGTTGTATTCATGTAAAGACATTGGAGAATACTGTTAGCATAGCATGTTGCGCCCAAATTAGTTAATCCAGCAGGTGAGTCGAGTGAAGCACGAAGTTCCTTAAAGGGGTCCGGACCCAAAGATTGAATAACATCTGACATCTTTTGCCATATTCCAGATCTCCGGCTTCCATTGGGAGATGGAATCAGGCCACAAAAGCAATTTGGGTTATCTTTAGCATTTACTCGGCAGCCCTGGCATATGAGCTTCTCAATGTTGTATAACTGGTTTATGTCATCCTGGGTTATTTCACCAGACGCATGAATTTTCCTGCAAAGTATATGACAAAGACAACCGATTATTAATGTAAAGAGGTTTGCATAGACGTAAAAGTAAGTTCAAATTACCTTAGTGTGTCCGAAATCTTGTCAACATCGTTGGATGGCTTGGGCTTTTTATTTTTACTTCGCGTGGTTGGGCGATTCATGTTTACATAGAATAGCTGGATAAGACATGTAACATGACATCAATTACAGCAAGGGTACTCAGTAAAAATTAGATCCAGAATTGTGAGAATTGGGGAAACATCACAAAGTCACTGATGCCATGCACTTGAAGATTATGATGCCATTCTCATCCTAAACTATAAATCAACTGATTTCGGGCATCAAACAGATTCGGCAAATAAAGTTTCAGGAAACAATTCGCTTCAGTTCACTTTTACCAAGAAGCAAACTCAAACAAGAAAGGTCATTGAGCTGGCGACGGGTATACCTTGTCATCGAAAAATGACAAAGCATTTCTTCAAAATTAGTATCTTTCTACAAGTCAATGGCCTTATCAGTGACCAAAAGCTGTTTTTGCATGGTTTCTTTCATGTCCTCCCAGTACTTTTCATCCTTCCCTACTTACTCCAATTAGAATTTGTATTTTAGCATTGTTGTCCGTCCCTACTTACTCCAATTCTACCTCTAATGACCAACCTCCCACATTGGATTTGTGTTTTTTTTTTAGTTGATCCACATTGGATTTGTTGACTAATTCAAGCATTAGCGCTACTTATAGTGAGTGCAATGAAATACTGAGTGAAATGAATAGTTGTCACCCACAGAAAATGTGTCGTCCTCATCAGTATTCCCTTATCAAGAGGGTAGATGGCAGCAATATATATGACAAAACATAAAGTACATCTGCTATTCCAAAAAAATTACCCCAGTGCACAAAAATCACATTCTATCCCACAGTTTCTTATGTAAAGACTCATATAAGCATAGTATAACTTACTTCTCTGTGGTCATTAACAGTACAGAAGATAAAAACCTTCTAGATAAGGCACCTATACATGGGCATTGGGCAAGGGACAGAAAACTAAATGCAACAGGATGGAAAAACAAATTTTCATTACACTACAATACAAGAAAGCACCAATAGCATGGTTGAGAATAATACAAGTCTCACGGCAACCATAAGCATGGCAAGCTAAATAGTCATGGCAGGCTAAAAATGTCATGGACTTGCAAAAGGTGGTTTCTCCCAGACTATTGAGATATTACGAATGCTAACTAAAGCAAAACCTGATTTAAGTATTTAGCATAATTGAAAAGCATACCGTTAATGCAAGGGATGGAAATAGTCTACTCAATTCCTTGAGAGGATCTGTGTGGAATTCAAAATACAAATGAGGTCAACAATAAAATTCTAGGAGTAGCAACAATCAAATAGTTTTTGCTGAATTTTCTTTTAGGAAATTGTGTGAAAACACCACATGGACATGCATTACATCACCAGGATCAGTATGAACTGCACTCAACTAGTAATCATCATACATAAATCTTCTCCATCTCTACCAACTTCCCAACTCAAACATGAACTTGGGTTTGAGACTAGTCCCTATAGCCTTGGTATCTATAGAAAATCGACTAATTGCCAAAAATTACAAACATACTCAGCCACCTCTTCTCCACATATAATTTCTTACTTGATTTTCTCCTCGTCTAAAAACTTCTACATTGGAATGTATTAGTATAACGCTTGTCAAAGTGTTCCACATCATCTGCCTATAAGGTTTCAATAGGCCTTATTTACATGTATTGTCCTCCACCCAATGGCTTTAGATTTCTTGTAAGTGACAAAGGGGGGAGAAGATATCACACATCCTTGTATATAACGTTTCCAATTTGGCTTCTATAGATATAGTCTCCTTCACCCAAGGGCTTAAGTTCTTGGTCGGAATTTCCGACATCATATCAGAGTCAGGCTTCACCCTAGATTAATTCGACTACGTGGCTTCCCATCGTCAATTCCGCATTAGTCCAGTTCCCACAGGAAAGGAGCTATTAAAATAACCCACATTGCTTTTTAGCAGGGTTGCAAGGGTAACCGCAAAGAATGATGAGTAACCCAATAACAAATCTTTCAATTAAGGATATAACAAAACATAAGTCAAAGCATATGATCAGCAACCCACTTTACTTGTCCTCTCGTGGTGCTTGATATATCAACAAAAATTCGGGCTGCAAAAGGTTCAAACTTCAACAAAATTTAGCGTCACAGGGAGCAACAGAACGTCAAGAGAGAAACTTTCGATGCGGGTCTACCAAATACGTTCTCCTCCAAAATCAAAAGCACAACTTGAAGCAGAAGAAAATCTAGATTGGGGAGAAGCTACTTGCTATGCTATGCAAAAAAGCAAACGCCGTGGGCGTTCGGCAGCAGAACAGGGAATGGATCAAAGAAAGGTTTTAAGTCATGCGCATCGAATCGAGCAAAACATAACGATTTAAAACCCGCATTCGGTGCAGAAGAGCACAACAGAAGTCTACAGAACAAGGAATCGATGGATTACGTTGAGAAATTACCTAAGGTTCGGAGAGCGGAGGACACGCAGGGAGAGAGTATTAGGGTTCACGAACGAGAGCTGGAAGGCCTGGAATCGCACCGGAGCTCGACATTGGATCACAAGACTCCGCACAAAGAAAAGAACCGCGAAGTGCGAACTGACGAAATACAGGGAGACGACGACGACGACGCCAATGATGGGATGAAGAGGGTCGGTCACCACTCGCAGAGCCGGCCTCAACTGCTGCTCCGATGATGCAGACGAGACGAGCGCAGGAAGTAAGGAAGGAAGGAAGGAAGGAGGGAGGGAGGGAGGGAGGGAGGGGAGGGGAGGGCAGGGAACTTCCTCCTCCTTCTTCTTCCGACGGAGGAGCTGCTGCTACTCGATCGATGGTCGATACCACTCCCCTCGATTTCTTCTTTTTTGTTTTTCGGTCTGTATTTTCTTTTCTTGAAAAGTCGAAATATTTTTTTCTTCCACAGTTTGAATTTTCCATTACAATTGACTCACGGATTGACCGCACTCGAGAAATTCGTCTTATTCTCTCTTTTGTCTTCCCTGAAAGCAACGCCACGATTTAATATACTTAAATTGCAATATTAAAATAAATGTCGACTTATTTATCTCGCCAGTATTTTTTAAAAGGATGAGCGTGTAATCATAAGTAAATATTAAAACATACAATTAACCCGTTTCCGCAATTCACTGTAAGTATGAGTAATATATCCATTCTATTCATTATCAATTTTGGTGATGTATTAGTGTTAGATCACATCTATTATTCCAATGGATGGTCAAAAGATTAGGATATGTATCTTCTCATGTATCCTGATTACTTTTGGTTTTTTTTTAAATATGCACATTTTGCAAAACTCCCATTTAATCAAAAATAGCCCTCAGATTACCCACGTGTAATGCAATGAATGTTTACGGTTTAGGGTAATTCGAGGGATATTTTGGGTGTAGGGCTCAGGGGTTATTTAGGTTTATTCAATGTCTAGTTAGGGATTATTTTGGGGCTAGTTAGATTAAGGGTCATTTGATCGTGGCTTATATATAGAGGCTATTTAGAGACATTTGAGGGTTAATCAAAGGCTATTGGGGTTTATTTAAGGTTTATTTTGGGCATTGTTCATGATTTATTTGGATGTTATTCGAGCTTCTTCTTTTGGGATTTGTTCGAAATTTATCTTATGATAGTAGAAAAATCATTTGAATTTAAACTACCGTTATTCTAGGATGTTTTAGGTGTTATGGATTGTTAGGGCTTAATAATGTCGAGGGTTAAGGAGAGGAGGCGATAGAAGCGGTTTTCTTACTATTGAGAAAAACTCCTACTGATTTTAAAGTTGACAAAACCTTTCATGATAATTGTAAATCGGATACTTATTCTGAACTACTTTATTCTAGGAATATATATATATGTTCTGGAAGCTCAGAAGGAAATTTTTCAGACTTTACAAGTTGGAAAAATAATAAGTTCTTTAAAGACCTTTATAATCTAAGTTCTGAGATTGAGACGCAGAAGTTATTCAAACTTTACAAGATATCAAATACTTTATTGAAGACCCACATAATCTTAGTTCTGAGATTCAGAAGCTGAAATTATTCAGACACAGACGAAGAAATTTTTCAAAAGTAGACGCAGAAGCTGAAATTTTTCAGACGCAAAATTCAGAATGAAACATAATAGCTAGTGATATGATGTGTATTTCATAGAAGGAAAGTTTAGATTATCTTAATCTAAATCAAATTGATTGACAATCAAACATTACGACAAGTATGCATTATAACGGATAAAGTTATACTTATAGAAGCCAAAATTCTGATCGTATGGGCGATCAGAATCTGCGGGATTCAGAATCTATCATCCAACGGTTACTCAACCCTTATTATACAAATCTGTCCAAGGTGAAGATTGGAAGATGATCCTCTAAAAGCTGTCCAACGGCTAGTTTAGATATAGAGGAGTATTTAAGGAGATCATTGAGCAGCAGAAAGAGTACAGAATCAAGAATCAACAAGTCCAAAATCTGAGCATTCTTCAATCATTTCTCTTGTCGTTCTGAGCCAAAGATTAAGATCTTGAGGGTTATTTTGTAAGAGTGATTATGTGAGATAGAGAGACCTATCATACACGAGAGTACTATCACTCAAAATCTATAAATTTCTCTTGATTACGTAGTGAAATCCAGCCGGTAGACTGTAAGCGTGGGAGAGTGGATGTAAGCTTGCCATAAGCCGAATCACTATAAACTTGTGTGCAGTTTTTCTATCCCGTATATCTTTATTTACATTCTGCACATCAAGAGCACTGTCTATATAAAAAGTCTTAAATCTGAATCAATTGCGTTCTTTTATTTCCACATAAATTATCAAAAATTGTTTAAGATTACCTATTCACCCCCTCTAGGTGATCTTTGCTAGCTACATCAATTGGTATAAAAGCAAGTTGCTCATTTTATTGAAGTATTTTACTTCTGAGCTAACGATCTACATGGCTAGCCTTGGTGCTCCAAGGCTTATTGAAGGACAGAGCAACAACAGACCACCATATTTCGATGGTAAGGAATATAGTGTCTGGAAGACTAAGATGAAGGTATTCATAAAGTCAATTGATCATATGCAATGGGATGTCATCATCAAAGGAGTCAATCCAAAGTTTTTAGATTCAAAAGAAAAGGTAGATGCAAGCAAAGTAGCAGATACTCCATTATCTCAAACTAAGATATCTAAAAGAGAAACTTTAAATTCCAAAGCAATTTATTCTCTCTGTTGTGCTTTATCTCCTATTGAATATAAAAAAAATTGTTGCTTGTGAATCAACTAAGGAAATCTGGGATACTCTCTATATTACTTATGAAGGAATAGATTAAGCCAAGGAAACTCAAATCAATCTTTTGCTTGGTCAATATGAATCCTTCAAAATGAAGCCTGGAGAATTAATCGTTGATTTTTATGACAGGTTTACTAACATAGTAAACGGTCTTGCTTATCAAGGACAACCAGTTCTAGATGCAATAAAAGTCAACAAACTTCTGAGAGGACTGACAGATCAGTAGAATAACATCAAAACATCTCTTCGAGAGACACAAAGGATCAAGCCTCTATTAGTAAATGAGTTAATTGGAACTCTTCAATTATATGAGACTGAAAAACGGAATGAGGAAAATGACTCCAGAGGTAATAAGTTAATTGCATTAAAGACTAATATTGATTCTGATGGAGATTCTGAAGATGAAGATGTTAACAATGAAGAACTAGCTCTCTTCATTAAAAAGTATAAGAAGATGAAAATTAAGGGAAGAAACCTCAAAGGAAAGAAGCCTTTTAAGAAAAAGAAGTCCTTTGATGAATTAGAAAGATCAAAAGATATTTATATGCTTTGATGAATCAAGCCAAATTGTCCACTTTTGAAAAAGAAGACCAAATTTGAGAAAGCAAAGAAGGCTTTAAAAGCAGAAACTTGGAGTGATACAGAGTGCGAAGATAATGATGAACATATCTCAAATTTCTGTCTGATGGCTAAATCAGACTCAGATTCAGATTCAGATTCTAATACTAAAGTGGAAATTAAGGTAAAGCATTTTGACATGCCTATTGAAGTATCAAATTATATTGACGAATTATGCTTTGAATTTAATACTGCTCTTAAAAGAATCTTTTCTTTGCAAAAGGAAAATTCATCACTAAGGTAACAGGATGTTTCTCAAAAAGAAAAAATCGATTTCATTCAAAAAGAATTTCATCAAATCAAGGAAAGTTGAGATCTTCTTTCCAAAGAAAATGTTGTTTTCAAAAAGGAAGTTTCAGAAATTACTTCCAAGTTTTCAAAAGATTCAGAAACCTTGAAACATATCCTTTCTATCTAAATTCCTTACTATAACAAATCTAGTCTCGGATTTGTGAAGGAAAGTGATAGTTTGATTGATTTTCCAAAGGTCAAGAAGAGATTAAGACAAAGACCTCCTTGACAAGCTTATAAAAATCATTTCAAAAAGAATTTTGTCAAACTTGTTGGCCGAAGTGCACTTAAGTGCTCAAAATGTGGAAATCCATAATATTTTGAAAATGAATGTCTTAAGGTCTGAAGACCTGTTCGAAGAGATTTTGTTAAGACATATTATACTAATGCTCAATGACCCAAACAATTTGGATACCAAAGAAAACTTGAGATCTTGTGATTATTGCAGGTTACCACAAAGAGAAAAAGAAAGTGGTACCTAGACAGCGGATGCTCTAGACGCATGACAGGAGATTCAAACATATTTGTTGATCTACACAGTCTGAATGGTGGAAAAGTTTCCTTTGGAGGAAATACCAAAGGAAAAATCGTTGGCAAAGGAACTACTGAAATTGGAGAACTTACAATCAATGATGTTTCATTGATAAAAGGACTGAATTACAACTTGATAAGCATAAGCCAATTATGTGATATAGGTTTCAGAATCAACTTTTAAGAAGATACATGCTTAGGAACAAGCAAAGATTCTTCTCAAACATTTATAGGAAGAAGACATGGCAATATCTATCTTTTAGATGTCAATCCAAACTCCACTCATTGCTTGATCTCAATCAAAGAGGATGAAGATCTACGGCATAGAAGATTGAGATATATCAGTATGAAACAAATCTCAAATATCTCAAACAAGAAACTGGTTCGAGGTCTGCCAGATTTGAAATATAAGAAAACAGAATTATGCAATGCCTGCACTCTAGGAAAATAAATAAGAAGTTCTTTTAAACCTATACATCATGTTTCCACTAATCGTGCTTTGCAGCTTCTTCATATGGATCTGTTTGGACCAACCAGAACTCAAAGTATTGTTTAGTTATTATTGATGACTTCACAAGATTTACTTGGGTATTCTTCCTCTCTCATAAAAATAAAGCATTCTCATATTTTTCAAAATTTGCAAAAAGAGTTCAAAATGAAAAGGGCTATACCATTGCTTTCATTAAAACTGATCATGAGGGAGAATTTGAAAATCAAAGTTTTTCAGCTTTCTGTGAGGAAAATGAGTTTCAACACAATTTTTTTACTTCTTATACACCATAACCAAAATGGTGTTGTAGAGAGGAAAAATCGTTCTTTGCAAGAAATGACAAGAACTTTGTTGATTGAAAGCAGGATTCCTTTTCATTTCTGGGCAGATGCAGTTTTTATAGCATGTTATATCATTAACAGAGTTTTTCTCAGACCCATTCTTGAGAAAACCCCCTATGAGCATTACAAAGGTAGAAAGCCCAGCATCTCATATTTTCGAGTGTTTGGTTATAAATGCTTTATTCTAAAAAATCCAAATAATCGTTCTGGTAAGTTTGATGAGAAAGCAGATGAAGAATTCTTACTTGGATATTCTACTTCAAGTAAAGCATATAGAGTCTTCAACAATAACTCTTAGACTATAAAAGAAACAATAAATGTGAGGTCTAAAGAAAATATTCATACTCACAAAGATGAATCTGAACCATCTCCCAACATTCAAGAATTATCAGAAATTTGTCAAGAATCTCTAAAGATTGTAGAATCTGTAGAAGAAGGGAAAGAAGATACAATACAGACTCAACCAGAACTTACAGAGGCTGCAGATATTCAGAAGGAAAGATTTGACAAAAATTGGAAACATAAATCCAGTCATCCGAAGAACCTCATCATTGGAGAAATAGAAGATAGTATCAAGACTATATCCAAACACAAAGAGAATATCAGCAACTTGGCGTTCATATCAGAAATAGAACTAAAAGAAGTTGAGGAAGCTTTAGCAGATGAAAGCTGGATCGAAGCTATGCAGGAGGAACTTCAGCAGTTTAGAATCAATAAAGTATGTAAGCTTATGCCAAGACCCAAAAATCATCATATAATTGGAACAAAATGGGTATTCAGAAACAAACCGAATGACAAAGGGAAAGTCACAAGAAACAAAGCAAGATTAGTAGCAAAAGGCTATTCTCAAGAATAAGGCATGGATTATGATGAAACATATGCACCAGTTGCAAAGTTAAAAGCCATTCGGCTACTATTAGCTTATGCTTGTTTCCATAACTTTAAACTGTTTTAGATGGACATGAAAAGTGCCTTCTTGAATGGATATATTAAAGAAGAAGTATATGTGGAACAACCATCTGGTTTTGAAGAACCAAGGAAGACTGATTATGTCTACAGATTTAAAAAGGCTCTTTACAATCTGAAACAAGCACCCAGAGCTTGGTACGAAAGGTTAAGTAACTTTCTTCTACAAAATGATTTTACCAAAGGTAAGGTTGATACAACTTTATTTGTTAAGAGAAAGGGTAAGGATTTTCTACTTGTTTAAATTTATGATGATGATACATTCTTTGGATCTTCTAACGAATTGATTTGCAAGGAATTCTCTAAGAATATGCAGAACGAGTTTGAGATAAGCATGATGGGAGAATTAACATTCTTTCTTGGCCTACAAGTAAAACAAACAAAAGATGATACGTTCATTTGCCAAGAAAAGTATGCCAAGAAGATTGTCAAGATGTTTGGATTGCAAACATTGCAATATCTCAATCATCCAAGCTAAACAAAGATGAAAATAGTATAAAGGTCGATTAGAAGGTATATAGAAGCATGATAGGATCTTTATTATATTTTACTGCATTTAAACCTGACATACTTTTTAGTGTCTATATGTGCACGAGATTTCAATCAGACCCAAGGGAATCTCATTTCTCTGCGGTAAAGAGAATAATCAAATACATTGGAACCTATCCAATGTTAGGTTTTTGATATTCCAAAGATTCAGATTTTACTCTTACTAGTTATTCAGATGCTGACTTAGCTAGATGCAAAGTGGACAGGAAAAGTACTACAGGTACATATCAATTGCTTGGAAATACGTTGGTATCCTGGTACTCAAAGAAGTAAAATACAGTTGCACTTTCAACAGCAGAAGCAAAATATGTAGTCTTGGGAGGTTGCTGTGCACAGATTCTATGGATGAAGCAACAGTTACAAGACTTCGCTATTGAAGAATCAAGTGTTGCAATCAAGTGTGACAACACAAGTGCAATTAATTTGACAAAGAACCCCATTCTTCATTCTCGAGCTAAGCATATTGAAATCAAGTATCATTTTATTCAAGATCATGTTCAAAATAGTGATGTGAATATTCAATTCATTGATTCTAAGAATCAATTAGCTGATATATTTACAAAACCTCTTGAAAAATCTTCATTTGAGTTCATTAGAAATAAATTGTGCATCACTTATCCATTTTCTTGAAGTGTTTGATAGACAGGAATTTTTCAGACTCAAATGATCTCAGTCTGAACATTTTTCAGACTCACAAAGAACGGTAAGTCCTTTATTCAAATTTTGGCGAGTATATTTTTGGCATTTTTGGCAGGATATTCTCATAATCGTCACTTTAGGAAGCAAATCAGGTATGTATTCTAATTAATTGTGCTTAATATATTGTTATCATGATTGTTTGTGCTTCAAAGAGTATATTTCATTCCTAATTTTTTAGGATCTCTTTTTATTTTCTAAAAGTAAGTTTTCCTTCAAAAACCTGTCCTCCTCATTTATAAACCCTTCTTTCTCTCTATCGTTCGTACCTTTTCTCTCCAAAACCTCTCAATACTCAGAATCGTCTTCATCTCTTCCTTCTCCAAAAATCTAACCTTTCCCCTCCAAAAGTACTCAAAATGCCTTTCAAGAGAAGATCTTCACGCATTCTCAACCAAGACTCCAAATCTACTGCACCGGTGGAGTACATGGAGATTTCAGATACAGAGTCGGACCATCAGGAAGACCCTATTGAAGCGACACCACCTCATCGATTGTCGCCACCCAAAACTTCTGGTAAAATAGATTTTCGCTTTAAGAGCATCAAGCATGTATGGAATGCTTATCAGAGGTTGAAAAGAAACAATGCCTTTACATCTACTTTGCGTGACTGTCTGAGAGACAATGGGTTCTTCTCTGAAGAACATCTTACACAAAACTTCTCTAAAGCTTGCATTGATATTGACAATGTTCCGGCTAGCCCTACGCCGAAAGAGGCCTCTTCCAAAAAGGGCAAAGAAAAAGTCGGAAAATCATCTACACCCTCTAACAAAAAATCTGCTCAAATCAGCCCTAAAACCACCAGTGTAACCAAGTTTGTTAGTCATGATGATGATGGTAAATTCTTTGATAGTTTTCAAATAAAAGTTGGGATTGCATCTGGTATGCCAGGAACTGGAGGCTTATTTAGAAGCAATGATCACAATACCTTCTATAAGTTGATGCTTGCTAGAGGGATCATGAATCATAGTACCATAGATTTTGATTACCTTGAAAAGGTTGGAATTTCAGTAAAGCACTTGTTTGCGAAATTGGGCATTTATGAGTTTTGTTTACGGTCTACAAATGTCTATGTTGAACTGACTGCAATCTTTTACTCCAATCTTTCTATTTTGTCACCCAACTGGATTCAATTCATTGTTGGTGACAAAAAGTTTGATCTAAAAGCGTCGGAACTGGCATAGATAATTGGAGCTAAATATTCCAAATTTTCTCCACTGGAAGTAAGCCTCGAAGATGCATCCAGGATGGCCTCAGAGAATGCAAATTTTGCTCAGGACTCTAAAAAGTATCTTTCATATTCTGATCTGTCCAGAAGATCCGTGATTCTACACAAGATCATAATCAACTATCTGAAGCCCAAAGCAGCATCCAAGACGGACTTATCTAAGTCATAAATTAAGCTTATCTCGGCAATCCTGAAAGGTCAATCTTTTTCTCTTCCCTATATCATTATTTTCCATATGTATAGAACATTATATAAGGACAAGGGACAACTTCCATATGGTGCTCTTATCTCACGAATCTTTATGCTCCTCGAGATATCAATTCCAAATGATATGAGCAAAACCTTTATACCCTGTATGTATGTTGGAGAAAAAATGCTTTAAAAAATAAAGCAATTTGATGATTTAAGGGAAAGAGCAAAAGAAAAGGATGCTTAATCTTTTGAAGCAAAATCCGCTGAAAAGACAAGTGTCAAAAAGGCAGGGCAGAGAAAAGGGACAAGATCAGCAAGCAAGCAGACAGACTCTCTAATCCCACTAAAGGTATATAGCAAGAAAAGAAAAATTCTTCTGCATAATGGAAGTGATGAAGCAGAAGCAGAGCACCTTGGCATAGGACATACCGATACTCCAAAACATGTTTCTGAACCAACTCCAAAGGTTTTAGAACCAATTCCTACATAATATGTTTTTGAAGATTAAGCACCTGTTCAGGGGGAAATTCCAGAAGCAGCAACAGCAACAGGGTTTAATCAGTCTGAACAAGAAAATGTCTAGGAACAGCCTTCAAATAATGAGACCATTCTTTCTCTTCTGCTTGAGATCGAGGACAAGCAAGCTGCACTTGAACAGGACATGAAGAATCTACACAAAATTATTGAGGAAAACAACAAAACTCAACATCTTCAGGCAGCTAAAGATAAAGCAGAACTTGAAGAGGCCATAGCTCTGTGTTTAACCAACATAGACAAAGCTGTGGGAGAATGCAATTTGAAAATCGCGGAAGCTGTTTCCATTCTGGAAAATTTTCAACTAATTCGAACCCCTTCCAAAAGATAGCCTGTTTTTTCAAAACCATCTATTTTTTTTGGTCTATAATATTTCTAACAATGCTTGTTAGACTGTTTGGTTGCTTAATATCAATGATTTATTCTCTCTATTTGCTGTTGACAAAAAGAGGGAGAAAATATATGCATATTTGCTATACTAACATTAAATATGCAAATCATATGCAGGTTATATACAAAGGAAGAAAAAGACACAGATTTCAATAGAGTTTGCTCTTTCAATTTCAATCTGTGCCTCAATGCGCTTAATATGCTTTTTTACTTACAAATCAATTTCAAATTAATTCAATCTGCAGGAAAGTTTTGTCACCATAAAAAAGGAGGAGATTGTTGAGGAAAACTCCTACTGATTTTGATGTTGACAAAACCTTTCATAATAATTGTAAATCCGATACTTATTCTGAACCATTTTATTCTAGGAATATATATATGTTCTGGAAGCTCAGAAGGAAATTTTTCAGACTTTACAAGCTGGAAAAATAATAAGTTCTTTGAAGACCTTCATAATCTAAGTTCTAAGATTGAGACGCAAAAGTTATTCAGACTTTACAAAATATCAAATACCTTATTGAAGACCCACATAATCTTAGTTTTGAGATTCAGAAGCTGAAATTATTCAGACGCAGTCGAAGAAATTTTTCAGAAGCAGATGCAGAAGCTGAAATTTTTCAAAAGTAGACGCAGACACAAAAATTCTTCAGATGCAGAATTCAAAACGAAACATAACAGCTAGTGATTTGATATGGATTTCAAAGAAGGAAAGTTTTTATTATCTCAATCTAAATCAAATTGATTGATTATCAAACATTACGACAAGTATGCATTACAACGAATAAAGTTATACTTATGGAAACCAAGATTCTGATCGTATGGGTGATCAGAATCTGCGGGATTCAGAATCTATCATTCAACGATTACTCAATCCTTATTATACAAATCTGTCCAAGGTGAAGATTAGAAGGTGATCCTTTGAAAGTTGTCCAAGGCTAGTTTAGATATAGAGGAGTATTTAAGGAGATCATCGAGCAGTAGAAGGAGTACAGAATCAAGAATCAACAAGTCCAAAATTTGAGCATTCTTCAATCATTTCTCTTGTAGTTCTGAGCCAAAGATTAAGATCTTGAGGGTTATTTTGTAAGAGTAATTATGAGAGATAGAGAGACCTATCATACACGAGAGTGCTATAACCCAAAATCTGTAAATTCTTCTTGATTACATAGTGAAATCCAGCCGGTAGGCTGTAAGCGTGGAAGAGTAGACGTAGGTTTGCCATAAGCCAAACCACTATAAACTTGTGTGCAGTTTTTCTATCCCTTATCTCTTTATTTACATTCTGCATATCAAGAGCATTGCCTATATAAACAGTCTTGAATCTGAATCAATTGCGTTCTTTTATTTCGGCATAAATTATCAAAAATTGTTTAAGATCACATATTCACCTCTCTCTAGGTGATCCTTGCTAGCTGCATCACTAACTATTACATTGTGGGGTGATTTTGTGCATGTAAGTGCAGGTTTCGAGCTTTGACCAAAGTTTTAAATCATGTTCTACATTCACTCAAGGATAAATGGTAAAACATGTCTTCATGGCTTTTAGGGAATATGCAGTTTGGGAATATTCGCTGTTAAGTTTTCGCCATGGTACTTTGTGAAGCGAGGGAAGAGATTAACAGAAAATCAACGGGATGCAATAAGGAGTATGGGGTTTGATAATCTACTGTTGATGAAGAAAAATGCTGATAAGGAGGAAGAAAATGTTGGTCTGAAGGACAAAGTGGCCTCCATGATAAAAATGAATCAAATGCTAATCTCGTCTTGATACCATTTCATGGCTCAATATCACAAATCGAACAAAGATTGGGAAGAAGATGGTTCGGAAGAAACGTGTCTCTAAAGGACATGTTAGGACACAATGAATGGAAAAGGGCATGGAGATTTTTTTTTGTCGAAATTTAAACTTCATTTTGTGGTAAGCTTTCATTTTGTGAACTTTCTATTAGGGTTTAGGGTTTTATTTCAAGTGATAAGCTTTTCAATACTGCCAAAATCATAGTAATTAAATATTTGGCCCAACTTTCAAAATTTGTGATCCTCACATATTTTTGAAAATCGAATCGTATTTTCAAAAGTTCGGATTACAAGCTTTCCGTTGATATAAAAAATCAAGTTAACCAAAAATCGGTTGAAGTGGAAGCGGTGTTCTAACTGTAACATCTATGTTGTGAGAGCCAAGGCGGTTGCAGGCTTCGACCAATGTTTGTAAATCAGGTGATACATTCACTCAATGAAAAATGGTAGAATACTTAATGGCTTTTTGGGAATATGCAGTTTGGGAATGTCGCTGTTAAGTTTTTGCCACGGTACTTCGTAAAGCCAGGGAAAAAATTAACGGAAAATCAACAGGATGTAATAAGGAGTATGGGGTTTGGTAATCTATTGTTGATACCAAATCACAATCTTAGTAATACTTTATTAACTGAGTTGATAGGGAGATGGAGCTGTGAGAGCATGCGTTTACACTTGCCGATTGCGAAATTTCCATTACTCTCTTGGACATTGCTTGGGTCACGGGGCTTCGTGTCATTGGAAAGCCGGTCATACTTGAGGAAGAATGGCCTTTTTCAGATTTGGAAGTTGTTTATGGTGCAGATCCTAAGAAAAGAATTACTACAGTTACTTTTCTTGAGGAGAGACTCATACACTCGGTGATGTAGCCGATCCTGATTTTATAAGTACGTTTCTACTGTAATACGGGTGAAAGGTTGGTACACATGTTAGAAATGTTTGACGGACTGAAACTTTTCCGTAGTAAGAGAAATTGAATTGCTTCTTTATATGTCAATATATTCAATTTATATAAGTTTTTGGTTGTTTTGATTGCAGGATAACTTGTTGCAAAAAAATCGGATGTTAGAGAGAAGATTGCGCAAATAGAAAAGAAGATGAATGAATTGGTGAAGAAAAATGCTGATATTGAGGAAGAAAATGCTGATCTGAAGGAAGAAAATGTTGACATGAAGGAAGAAGCGTCTCCCTTGAGAAAAATGAATCAAGTACTAATCTCGTGTTGATACCAATCCGTGGCTCAATCTCACAAATTGGACAAAGATTAGGAAGAAGATAGTTCGGAAGAAACGTGACTCTAAAGGATAGGTTAGACATTATGAATGGAAAAGAGCACGGCATGGAGATTTTCTTTTGTAGAAATTTAAACTTCACTTTGTGCTAAGCTTTTATTTTGTGAAATTTCTATTAGGGTTTAGGGTTTTATATCAAGTGATAAGATTTCCAATACTGCCAAAATCATAATAATTAAATATTTGATGGAAAATATATGATAACTTTCCAACATGGTAATCCATTTGGCCCAACTTTCGAAAATTTGTGATCCTAACATATTTTTGAAAATCGAATCGCATTTTCAAAAGTTTGGATCACAAGTTTTCTGTTGATATCTGTTGATATAAAAATCGACTTAACCAAAAATCGGTTGAAGTGGAAGCAGTGTTCTAACCGTAACATCTACGTGAGAGCGTGGTTGCGGGTTTTTTTAGCACATCCTAATTTTATAAGGATGTTTCGACTATGGACATTTGGAACATTTCTTTTCCCGAATACGGGTGGAAATGCCCGTTATATTTCCTTTCTTCATAATTTGGATGAACTACCCTAGTATGCTTGGGGTTCGGCTGTCCTTGAGGTTCTAATAATGTGGTTAAGAAAAAGAAAGGAAGGTGCTAGGTGTGCCGGAGGATGTCTTTCATTTCTTTAGCTATTTTTGACACATGCCCTATATATATATATATTGTGTGTGAAATTTTTCTCCCTTTGACTAGTTGTGAATTTTGCACAATTTACCTCTCTATTTCCATCAATTTGTGCAAATTTGGTTTTATGAGCATATCGACATGGATTGGCCTAATCTTCGAAAAGTTTCTTGTATGCCGATGGGAAAATAGTGTGTCCTGTCATAGAATATGGTTCGCGATAAAATTTGAGAAACCAAGAAATGATCAAGTGATCAAATCGATAGTTTATTGTTTTTCATTTTCTTTCTTTTACCATCCTTCTTATGTTAGTTTGTTTTTAATATTTGAACTTACTGACTTTATTGATTACATGTATTTCGGCCTTTATTGGCATCTAAACTAGTATTTTAAATGGTATTTCTTAAGTCTTCACTTCTTTTGTGAATTGGATAATCGTGGGGCTTCAGCCTATTGCAGTTGAGCTGGAAGCACGAAAGGATGAGCCCCAAGAGACAAGTTTGTAAGTCGGGACAAAAGATTCTTCGGCGAATCTTCTAACGGACCATGTGAGCTTAGCTATTCCATTCCCAGGTATTTTTTATATTTGTATTATTGCATGTTATTTAATTTCTCGGGTTTCTTCCACTGAATTTTCTTGTCCGTTTGTTCTTTTAATTGAATTTGGAGTTTTCTCGTTTTTAGAAACTCATGAAATTGACAATGTCAGAGCAAAAATAGACTGTGATGTAAATAAGATTGACAGATGTTTGATGGGCTGAAACTTTTTCGTAGTAAGATAAATTGAATTGCTTTTTTTTTATATGTCAATATATTCAATTTGTATAAGTTTTTGGTTGTTTTGATTTACAGGATGACTTGTTGCAAAAAAAATTGAATGTTAGAAGAGAAGAGTGTGAAAATAGAAAAGAAGATGAGTGAATTGATGAAGAAAATGCTGATATGGAGGGAGAAAATGCTGATATGAAGGAAGAAAATGTCGATATGAAGGAAGAAGTGTCTCCCTTGAGAAAAATGAGTCAAGGGCTAATCTCGTCTTGATGCCATTTCGTGGCTCGATCTCACAAATCAGACAAAAATTGGGAAGAAGATAGTTTGGAAGAATAGTAACTCTTAAGGACATATTAGGACATTATGAATGGTAAAGAGCATAGCAGGGAGATTTTTTTTTTGGTCGAAATTTAAACTTCATTTTGTGTTAAGCTTTCATTTTGTGAAATTTCTATTAGGGTTTAGGATTTTATTTCAAGTGATAGGCCTTCCAATACTACCAAAATCATAGTAATTAAATATTTGATGGAAAAAATATGATAACTTTCCAACCTGATAATCCGTTTGGCCCAACTTTCGAAAATTTGTGATCCTAGCATATTTTTGAAAATTGAATCGCATTTTCAAAAGTTCGGATCACAAGCTTTCTGTTGATATAAAAATCGAGTTAACCAAAAATTGGCTGCGGGCTTTTTCAGATTCGGAGGCCATTTATGCATAGATCCTAATAAGAGGATTACTACAGTTACTTTTCTTGAGGAGAGACTCAATGCCGATCCTGATTTTATAAGGACGTTTCTACTATGGATATTTCGAACATTTCTTTTCTCAAATACGGGTGGAAAGGTTGATACCTGTTTTGTTTCCTTTCTTCATAATTTGGATGAACTACCTCAGTATGCTTTGGGTTTGGCTGTCCTTTGAGGTTCTAATAATGTGGTTAAGAAAGAGAAAGAAAGATGCGAGGTGTGTTGGAAGATGTCTTTCATTTCTTTAGGTATTTTTGACACACTGCTTAGTCTTCCTTAAATTTTGACATGCATGCCCAAAATGTATATACGTCAGGTGCGAAATTTTTCTCCCTCAAGTACCTGTGATAGACCATGCATGAATGTTAAGAACCTGATCTTTAAACTCATTGAACCCCAAGTGGTATGATATTCAAGTACGGGGATTATGTCCTTCAAACGATAAGGAATCCCGTGGAGAGGACCTACAATGCACATGATCACATCTAAGTTCTACTGTGTTCATCTCTCAGATACTGAAGTAGAGAAGTAAATAAAAACTACCAAATGTATTTTGAAAATTGTCAGTGTTAGGTTACGGTAGGTACTCCAACAAGAAAAATATCCAGATATCATCTGCCCTATTTGTTTATGCATATGCTAATTCTTCGGTGTAAGACACCACAGATGGATTTTAAAAAGAAAACATCACATAGCTCCAGCAGGCATCCTCAAGATAATATATACTGGATTACCTTCTCAATCTCTCGAGGAAAAGTTGAGTAAGCTTCTGAGAAGTAATTTGTCTTGTCCTAATAAGTTCCCCAAGTTCAAGAACCTGCATAGCACCCAAGAAAGCTATCACCAAATTCGATTGCAAACTTTGTCTTGAATTGTAATATTGAGTTTGCTCAACAAAACCTACACTATGAAGGCAATATCTTCGTCGTTTCCTGGTCTTTGTATACCAGATGGCACAGGATGTGTATTTTTCTATTTATACCATTCAGCTGTTCAGAGCCCAGTTGGGTTAAAAAAACAAGACACGAGGGATTCTGCAAACCTTCATCAATAGAAGCCACAAATTTTCTATTAGGCCTGATTATGGGAATATTGAACTCTTCTACACCCTTTGCGACCTCCAGAATCTTATGGAGAGTATGAAAAGTTGAATGCAAATGTTGCTTGGCCAGAGATTGTTAATCCTCAGAGTCAAAGGAGAGGCATTAATCTAATTACCATAAAGAAGTACCTTATTGTCGGTCAAGAAATCTGCGCCCAATAATATAAATACATGCCTAAGCGATGAAACTTCATTGTTTTGTTGAGGACATGGACTTATTTTACTCTTCTTATAAAGGAAATAAGAAGGAGCTCATTATAGTCGAGAAATAGGTGGATTTGATAGAATGGACTGTGATGTAGCTAGCAAGTATCACTTAGAGGAGGGTGAATGTAACAGTCTGAATTTTCGATCCTTTTCTCGGGATATAGGAAATGAATATTGATCAATGCACTATAGTGAGATTTCACCCGGGACCTGTGCATTTTTGGGATGCTAACCTTAGGGGTAAGGCCATTACAGGATTGGGTTCGCACGACCAAAGAACTCGGCCTGGGTTCGACTTTTGACTATAAGGATTGACGAGGGAATGTTTTGAGCCAACCGAGACCGATCTATTTGATTGATCGTGTACGAAGGGAACTAGCGACAGACCCTCGTAATTATATGACAACCGAGGTCGTCCCAGGTAGAGTAAACTTAAACGTGATTTGACTTGGTGTCGGTTATGGGTCGAAAGCGCATAATCCCAATGAGCCACTTGTTAGCCAGAGATAAGTTAAAGTCGCGATTGGTCGATTTTAATCATTTTTTGGAATTCGGGCCCGGGAATCGAGAATTTTGAAAGTGACAATTTTGAACGGCCGATGACATTTTTGGCTTGGCCAACCTTGGGGCCACCCATTTCTACAAAAAAATGGATTTCGGCTCGGGATCGGAAAAATTATGATTTTGCCCCTTTGGACCCCGATGTCGATTTTGAGGCTGTATGAGATTATTTTTCGCGGCCGATGTCATTTTAGGTTGGCCACGCACATTTAGAGTTGTTACGGTAAAAAATCGGAATTTTAGCTCGGGAGTGAAAAATAATATTATTTTATTTTCAAGACTTTGCGGTCGATTTTTGAGGACTTAAGAAGCTATTTTTACGATTCCGACGCCATATTATGTTGGCCACACATATTTAGAATTGATTTGGATAAAAATTAGAATTTCGCCCCGAGACTGAAAAAATGACCATTTTGCCCTTGGGCTATTTTTTGTCCAAATTTTTGAAAAATTATTTGGGATAATTATTAAGGGTTTTCAGCTGCATTATTGGACCTTAGACACTTTTGCCCCTCAATAATTGGATAAAGACGAACGAGGACAGTTGGATCAAGGGAATTTTGAAAAAAATCGCGGATCGCCGACACGTGTTACCCCTAGGCCACTATATTTGACCACCCTTGGACCGGCCCTTCTCTCTCCTCTCTCATTCTGGCCAGACCGCTCTCTCTCCTCTCCCCCGAAATCTCTCTCTCCCTCTTGGTTTTTCCTTTCGGCCAAAGCTCGCTAGAGCTCACCGCCACCACGCTGGAGCCCGATCGGCCGAGCTGCTGCCACTGCGACCCTCCAGCTGCCCGTACGTTGCCATACGTCGTCGTCCGTACGTGTCCGTACGGCCGTTCGTATGTTTCCGGCGACGCCGCCGCCGCCGTTGTTGGTCCGCTGTCCTCGCCCTTGTTCAGCCGAGTTGTCCTATTTTTCTAAGATAAGTGACTTCTCCAATCGATACCTAGGATCTCGGGTATTGCTAGGCTCGTTTAGGGTTCGGTTTAGGTGATTTTCGTGGCTATTTTGGACTGAAATAGTGGCTGGTTGTTTGGGTGGTAGTGGACTGATTTGGCGATGGAATTTCGAGGTTTAGGAGGCTCGGTTAGGGTTATGATGTTGTGGATCGATCGAGGTTAAATTGTGTGATTGATTGGAATTGTATTGGCTTGATTAGGTTTATTGGATTAATTGTATTGTTTGCTGTCGTTGGTTGGTTTTGGTTTGTGCATGGGCTGAATGTAGTGTGGTGGTGTGCCGTATGTGTATGGCCGTGAGGTGTGGTGGCGTAGTAATGAGAATGTGCATTGAATTTGTGTGCTAAGTGTGTAGGTTGTGGGGTGTGTTCGTGTGATCGAGAATGTGAAATTGTGAAATGTGTGTGAGGTGTGTATATTTGGTTGCGCGACTGTTGGCCATGTGTAAGTGTGGTTTGAGTGGAACGAGGATATGAAAATGTGGGATTGGTTGGAAAGGATCTGTCCTGAGGCGTGTACGTTTACCAGGAACGATGCCGTCCCTAACGAGGTGATGATGCCGGGCTTGACGGGGTGTCGATATCTGACGAAGTCAGAAGACCATTGGCCTGATGTGTTTTACGCGGGCGTGGTAGAAGGAAAGTGTGTGTAGGATTCCATCATAAGGCTTGTTCGTTTACGATGTGACGATGCTCGGCCCGACGGGGTGACGATGCCTGATGAGGTCAGAAGACCGTTGACTTGATGCGTTTTACGCGGGTGCGGTAGTGGTGGAAAGGTTGAGAATGAACAAGAGTTGGTGGGACGAGTGAAATTAAGAAAATGATGCTTGGTGTGAGTTAGTGTGCGAGTGTGGTTGTATCGCGTGATGTGATGCTTAATTATGGGGTAGAGACTACAAGTCACGGTATGGGACGTGCCCAAGTGGTTTCTGTCTTATAATTGAGGCACGCGTGCGTCTGTGATTCTTTGCTGTGATGTGCTTGCTGTATTATGGTCTAACGTGCAGGAACGTACATGATGGGTTCTAGGTAGGTTCGTATGTGATTGTTAGATTGATTGATCGTTGTATGAGATGTGTGTTCTGTCTGGCGGTACGTGAGTGCCTACGTGGGGTTTGGGGTTATACACTTATTGAGATTCGTCTCATAGTTGTATAATCCACAATTTCAGACCCTCAGCTGTAAACCGGGGAAGTTTGCCTCTTCTTTTTGGAAGTTCGAGGAACCACCTTTGGTGCCCAGTGGAATTATAGGTGAGTGTCCGGAGGTTCAAGCTCAAAGAATCAGAAGCAGATCAGAAGGCGATCCTTAGATTTTCCCTAAGGCATTTTAGGGGTTGTATAGATTGAGTAGACCGATAGTGAAGTTAAGATAACTAAACCCTGATCTTTTGTTATGACGGTGATTTCGGATGCCAGTTTGATAATTATGTCTGTAATACAATGTTTGTATATTTGGTGCAGTAATATTGTATGAAATGTTGTTGTATGTTTGTCTGTTCTGTTGTTCTACCCCGTTATCGTCATCTTTTAGTCCGGGGGTTTTTATATCCGTTTCCGCATGTGGCTCTGATATTTGGGTTGGGTTGGCGACGTTCCTAGGATGTCGCAACAATTCGATCGGAACGGGATGTTGAGAGCTCGATGGGGATTTGGGGCGTGACAGTGAATAGGTGATTTGATTGATTTTGAAGAACTTAAATCGAAAATGATTAATAATCAGTAAAGTCTGAACAATGTTCAGATTCTGAATGTGCTAGCGTGCAGTGTAAACAATATAATGAGAGATTAGGGATACAGAAAATTGCACATAAGATGTTATAGTGGTTCAACTTAGATCAAGCTTACGTCCACTCTTTCATGTTGACAGCCTCTTGGTTGGATTCTACTATATGATCAAAAGGGATTACAAGTTCTAAGAAATAACATTCGTTGAATGATATAACTCTCTATCTTACACAATTACTCTTACAGAATGTCCCTCGAATCCTTAGTATTTAGCTCAGGAAAGATAAGTAATAGAATCGGAATGTGCTCAGACTTTGGACTTGTTGATTTTTGATTTCGTTCACTACCTTCTGCTCCTCATTAATCTCCTTTTATACTCCCCCACTTCCAAATTAGCCATTGTACAGTCTTCAAAAAATCATCTTCCAATCTTCACCTTGGATAGATTTGTATAAAATGGATTGAGTAGCCGTTAATTGACAAAATTTGAATCCCACTGAATTTGGTCACTTATACAATCAAAATCTCGGTTTCCATAAGTAAAGCTTTATCCGTTGTTATATATACTTGCCATAATGTTTGATTGTCAATCAATTAGCCTTAGATTGAGTCAATCAAGGCTTTCTTTTTGTAAAATCCATGTCAGATCACTGACCGTTATGTTTCGTTCTAAATAAATTCTCAGTATGAAGAGTTTCTGGTTCTTGCTTTACAGTTAGAAATAAAGTCAGCGTAAGTCTTCAGTAAAGTCTGAAACTTTCAAAAGTGATGCTTGAACTTCTTCATCAACTTGATATAAAGTCTGATTGACTTTTTCATAAAGTCTGAATTTCTCGTTCTAAAACTCGTAGAGTCTGAAGTTTTCCTTATGAATCTCGTAAACTTTGAAGTTTTCCTTATGAACCTTGTAAAGTCTGAGCATCCATAAAGTTAAGTTCTTTTGAGGTATTAAAGTTGCCACTTTCAGAATATAATTACCTGGATTAAAATACTTCATAGTACATATCATATTTGCAACATTAACATATATAGTTTTGTCAACTTCAAAATCTATTAGGAAATTTCCTTAACAATCTCCCTTCTTTTTATGGCGACAAAACTTCCATGTAGATTAAAACATTTGAAAAGATTTGAGAATAAAGTGAGTATAAATATCTATTAAACGCATAAGGCACAAATAATAAATATAAGTGCAAATTGTAAGATCTGTCATTTTCTTTTTTTCAAGTCCATCCATTAACTTGCATGTGAACGCATATTATGTTTGCATATCAAGTAGTAATACCCAGCATTATCAAGTAGCAATACTCTGCATCATTAAAATCTGCATACATTCTCCCTCTTTTTGTTAGTATCAAAAATGGATCCTAAAAATCAAACTGAATATTCATGTTAGTCACACAAATCAAGTCCAAATCAAAGCAATAGTTCAAATTACACATCCAATTGCAAAGTTTAAATCAAGAGAGGGGTAAGAAGCATGCTATTTTTGGAAAGGGTTCGAACAAGTTGAAAATTCTCTAGGATTTGAACAACTTCCACAATTCTGAGAGAACATTGACCAATAACATTCTCCATATTGGTTGAACATTGAGCAATTTCCTTCTCAAGATCTGCCTTGTCTTGTTCTGCTTGAAGACAGAGATTCTGACTGTTTTCCTTAACAATGGCTTTAAGGTTCTTCATGTCTTCTTCAAGAATTGACTGTTTTTCTTTAACTTCTAGCAGAAGTTTGAGTATGGTCCTATACTCTAAGGTTTGTCCCTGGACTTGTTCATGTGCAGACTGTTCAAAGTCACATTCTCTCTTGGTCAGAATCTCTCCCTGAATAACTGCATATTTTGCAGCAACATTCTCTTCCATCATTTGTTCAAGATGTTTAGGGTTTACGGTTTTAGGGTTTAGGGTTAAGGGTTTAGGGTTGAGGGTTGAGGGTTGAGGGTTGAGGGTTGAGGGGTTTAGGGGTTGAGGGTTTAGGGGTTGAGGGATTAGGGTTTTAGGGTTGAGGGTTGAGGGTTTAGGGTTGAGGGTTGAGGGTTGAGGGTTGAGGGTTTAGGGTTGAGGGTTGAGGGTTGAGGGTTGAGGGTTGAGGGTTGAGGGTTGAGGGTTGAGGGTTGAGGGTTGAGGGTTGAGGGTTGAGGGTTGAGGGTTGAGGGTTGAGGGTTGAGGGTTGAGGGTTTAGGGTTGAGGGTTGAGGGTTGAGGGTTGAGGGTTGAGGGTTGAGGGTTTAGGGTTGAGGGTTGAGGGTTGAGGGTTTAGGGTTGAGGGTTGAGGGTTGAGGGTTGAGGGTTTAGGGTTGAGGGTTGAGGGTTTAGGGTTGAGGGTTGA